>CM053771.1:40510093-40532436 GCA_028658325.1 Potorous gilbertii
ATCTCTTACTTCCTTTAAGACTTAACTCCAACTCCACTTTCCTAATTCCCTCCCTCAACTGTTGGTGCCTTCTCTGCTTGATTACCTTACATCTGTGTTTTATTTATTTTGCATTTTTAGGTAAATAATTATTCTTCAGTGTACAAGTAATAGCTAGCATTTTTATGGCACTTTATGGTCTGCGGTTTACAAATATTATCTCATCTTTTGCTCACAACAATCCTGGGAAGTAGGTGTTATGATCCCTTTTACAGATCTCCCTTTTACAGATGGATAAACTGAGGCTGATGGAGGTAAAAACTTTGGGGTCATATAGCCAGTAAGTGTCTAAAGCAAATTTGAACTTAGGTCTTCATGACTCTGGGCTCAGCAATCTATCCCTGATAATATGTAAACTCCTTAAAAGCAGGAATTTTAATATTTTTATCTTTATATCACTAGCACCTACATAGTCCCTGGCATATAATAGGTGCTTAATAAATGCTTGCTGATTGATTGGTTAGGGAAAGCTAGGTGGTACAGTGGATAGAGCTCTGGGCCTGGAGTCAGCAAGATCTGAGTTTCAAAACTGCCCTCAGACACTAGCTGGGTGACCCTACATAAATCACTTCACCTGGCTACCTCACTTTCCTCATCTGTAAAATGAGCTGGAGAAGGAAATGGCAAAACACTCCAGTATCTCTACCAAGAAAACCCCAAGTGGCATCACAAAGAGTCAGACATGATCTGAAAAAAAAGATTGGACAATAAACAATGGTTATCTCTGTGCTTCCAAAGAAGTACAGATGCTAAGAGTGAGAGTGCATTCATAATTTCTGTCCCTGGGGCAAAACCGCAGTCCTGGGTCTTGTTGAGACTGCTGATTTTGTCTTTATACACCAAGACTTACCAATTTTCATTATTCACTGTAGGGAAGAAGAGGAACTATATTCTATTATCAGTATGAGATATTCAATATTCCATTTTCAGTTTATTAAATTATTTATTTTTTAAAAGAAATGCATGACTTATTTAGGCTCCATTTATTTAATGAAACTAGATTTAGGGATGAACTGGAAACTTGTGACCATTTGAATGCAGAATTCATTGCGGAATTTCAGATATAAGAAAAAGCCTTTTAAACCCCAGAGATAAATGTGCCTGTTAGTTCACATTCATGCACCATTTGAATGACGAATCCATAAAATTCCTAACATTTCCAAGCTGTGGGTTGAGGGAGTGTATATTATTCTATGTTAATCTGGTATACTTTGCAGTAAAAATGTACAAAAGCTTCTCTAAATGACAGCTAGACTTGCCTCCCTAAAATGAGTGTTTCAGGTCATGTTGTCATTATTTCATGTTCTACATGGTCTGATGAAAGGAAAATGGGGCCACCACTTGATATGCTGTGACTGTCCTGTCCCTTTCCTGGAAACATTATGGAATTTTATGTGAACATTCTATTTTTGCTAATGAAATGAAAATGCTGAAATTTGTAATTTATCCCTTCCTCCGGCACATGAATGTGCCATCTTTGCCAGTGGCCCCTAAATAAATACTTGTTAATGGACAGTGGGATTCAAATGATCTCCTTTATATAAACAAGCCTGGCATAGAAATGCTTATTTTCTGTAGCCATAGACCAAGAGAGTGTAAAATAAATTTAACTTCTATCCCTGTTTAAAAAAAATAACCCACCAAAGAACTGTTTTAAACAAGTTAATTTCTTAAGCTTAAGCAGATAAGAAAGTGCATTTACTTGTGTCATGTTTAAAAACATTCAAAAGACATAGTTTCTGGGTAATTTAATCATTTTATGAATAAGGCCAGCAGGTTATCAATAAAAGGATCATCATTTGGCCATCTCTTTCAGACCAAAGACAGTCATGGTGGCAGAATCATAGTTTATATAGCCTTCCAAAGAGAGGCTAATGTTATCCATCATCAAGTCACCCTTGGACAGAAAAAAATATCTCTATGACAGACCACTCCCAGCCTTGGGCTAGCTAGACCAAAAGATCGATCTCCATTCAAAGTTGAATACAGCATGATGGGCTTCCCCACTTTAGAGTAAATTCCTTTTAGGGTTGGGAGGGGTCTGATCAAGATGAGGAGAGTTAATGAAATCTCATTATCAGTAATGTTCTTCAGAGTGAACTTTTAAAAGATTTGTAGAAGGGGAGAACTGTGAATCTCCAACCCAAATTATTGACTATTAATAATAATTTCTCACACTTGGTCATCCATCACATGCTTCATCCTCTTTCTGTGATTGGTCAGTTCCTCTAGTAACCTCCATTTAAAGGAAAGTGCCCAGCCCAGCCATATTTACTCCTTCATCCCTCTCTGGACTCTATTCCTGACTCTTTGGACATCTTTCTTTGCTTGAGAGTACCTTCTCCCATAGCCCTTTGCTTTTCAACTTCTCATGGATTGTTCAGTCATGCTGATGATGTTTGAGAAATTCAGGGATCACTCAAGAACTGAAGTACAGGAAAGGGTCATCTGGAATGAATTCACAGACTCAAACATTCTTTAAATCAAATCAGCAAAAGTTTATTGTAATTCCAATATGGTGGGCAGAGCTCCTTAAGGAATATAAGCTCCTTAAGGAACTTGCAACCTAACAGGAATGATGCTAAGGTTTTTATAAGAAAAGTAGTGGATTATCTGGCAGATATGCTGATTAGGTGATCTACAACCCTGGTCACTGGCATCATTCACTACTGGAAAACAGGGAAAGGGATTTCTCAGGGATGTATTTTTGATCTGTTTTATCTATAGCAAAATAGGTTTGAGAGCTGGTGTCTATAACTTGACCTTTGGATTGAATTTAATAACTGTAGGAAGCAATACATGATAATTCTATGGGTACAAGATAATCCTTTTTCTACAAGAGAATTTCTTCAGAGATCAGCTTGTTCTTGTGATGGGGAAAGATAATTTGTTTTTCTGGGGGCCTGCACGTGAGTAATTACTGGGCATAGTGTCCTTGGACTGAGAAAAAAACTGTCAGGGATAGTGTTTTGAGGCTAGGGAGAAATGTGATCTTGGAACTGGGGTCCAGGTACAAGCACTCAAGTACCCTGTCAGCATTTGGGGTTTTCTTGGCAAAGCTACTGGAATAGTTTGCCATTTCCCTCTCCAATTCATTTTTACAGATTAGGAAACTGAGGCAAACAGGGTTAAGTGACTTGCCCAAAGTCACACAGCTAGTAAGTGTCTGAGCCTGGATTTGAATTCAGGTCTTCCTGATTCCAGGCTGGGTACTCTATCTACTCCATCATCTAGCTGCTCTAATGTTATTTTCCCTTATTAGAACATAAACTTCTTGAGGGCAAGAACCATCCTTGTTTTTGCTTATATTTCTATTCCTTGTGTTTAGCATAGTGTATGACTTTTAGTAAGGACTTAGTAAATATTTGTTGCTGATGATGTAATTTTAACACAGCAGAATTCATTTGGTATTTTTATATTTAAAATGAGAGCTGAGCATGTGGACCATGGCATAGTAAGGCTTCCTGATTTCCTTGAGCAGCCCTGAAGTCCTTTGTGACCTTATCTGCTTCTTGGCTTTCTACCTCTCCAGCTCCTTAAGGGAGGTTGTCAAAGCCCCAGGTAGATAGAGAACATTATGCTCATTCACTGGGATTTATGTATTGCCTTGTGGTTTGCGAAGGGTATGTGCACACTCTAGTACCAATCTCCTAGTCTTCCTCCTCATCCTGACCTGTGCTCCCATATTCATGCTAATTATATAAGGCTTTCCTTTCTCCATCTTGAGATGACTGTGCATTGACTTCATCTATGTACAGTGTATTCCCTCAGGAGGGTATGAATTCCTTAATGGAAGAAAGTGCTTTTTATTCTTGTCTTGATATGTCAAGGTTCTAGTATCATGCTTGCACACATAACCCAGTGTCTTCCTTTCCTTTATCCTCCCCCATTTCTACCCCCAAGTTCTAGGCTAACACTGATTTGGTCTAATTTTGGGAGCTAATCCTAAAAGATGAATATCTTTTTGGCTCATTATGGTCCCATCTGGAGTTTACACTGGGAAATCTCTAAGCATAACTTATGTGAAGGTCATGTCTAGATGTCCACAAATGTGAGTAACAGGGCTCCCAACTCCCATTCAGCCATTCAAGGTAACAGCCATATTGGTAGAGGGCCACCTTTTTTTTACTGCTAGAAAATACAGAAGGTACATAGGACTCATGGGAATCCAGAAATCGAAATAAGAAACACATAAAGGAGTCACAGTCACCATTCTTGCCTTTTCTGGGGGTCTCATTTTCACATCATCCTCTTAGACTCCGTCTAATACAATGTCACCCTGTAATTGGATTCCATTTAAGAATGGACTGAAGAATGGTGACTTGAGGTCACCAGGGAGTCAACACCCTGATAGGGTGGTGAATCTCTAGCTTTCGCTCAGTTTCCTACTGTCTCTTCCAATCAGTCAATAAGATTTTATTAAGTATCTGCCATGTGCCAGGTACTTGCACTAAGGGCTAGGGATGCAAAGAAAGGCAAAAGACAGTCCATGCCCTCAGGGGGCTTCCGGGCAAATGGTGGAGACAATATGCAAACAACTACGTACAAACAAACTATAGAGAATATAAACTGGAAATAATCTCTAGAGAGAAGGCTTGGAATTAGGAGGAATTGAGAAAGACTTCTTGTAGATGGTGGGGTTTTATCTGGGACTTGAAAGAAGTCAGAGAGGATAAAGAGGGAGATCTTTCCAGGAATGGAGAATAGCTGGAGAAAATGGGCAAAGTCAGGGGTTGGAGCTTCTTGTTTGAAGGAAGCAAGTGTTACTGGATCAAAGAATAAATGGTAGAGGGGAAGGGTATAACCTATAAGAAGAATGAGAAAATGGAGGGAAGGCAGTGCTAGATAATGAAGGACTTGTAAATGTAAACAAAAGATATTTTTTCCCAGGCCTGAAATGTTATCTTGTGCTCCCCAGAAGGCAAATACACTTTAGGGCTGTTGAGAGTACCCTTTCTACCAGACCCATATTGTTTAAAGAGTTCACAGCAACAACAGAAAGAAAAACACAGACTTTTTTTGCTTTCTTATTTATAGATAAAATCTCCCACTGCTAATCTAGCTTTGGGGGCCACATGAAAATTTCTTTTTTTCTGTTTCCAGAAGGCTTAGTGCTCAAGAACTACCTCTGATTAAGAGGCAGATCTCTGAATTCTGAAACTTGGCTGGGCAGAGAACTCTCAAATCTTTTCATCCAGATCTATCCTTTTTCCTGAGCTCCAGTCTTATATCATTAACTGCCCACTGCATCCAGTAGACATCTTAAACTCACTATCTCCAAAACTGAACTCATTGTCTTTCCCCACCTCAATCTCTCCTTTCTTCCTAACATCTTGGTTATTGTCAAGGTTACCTCCATCTTCCTAGTCGTCTAGGACTCTCAACTTGGGTGTCTTTCTCAGCTCCTCACTTTCTTTTATGTTCCATAACCAATCCGTTGCCAAGTTTGATTCTGCCTCCTCTTCCTCTCCTTTACATGTCCCTTACTCTCTTTGGACACTGCCATCCCCATCTTGGGGTGTTGTCATCGTTTCTTCTCTTGATTATCATAACGACCTTCTGTTTGCTCTTTCTTTCCCCGTACCAGTCCATCCTCTACTCAGTTATCAGTGATTTTCCTAAAACACTGACCATGTTACTGCCCCTACTCAGTAAACTTCAGTGGCTCCCTATTACCCCTAGGATCTAATACAAAATCTTCTATTTGGCTTTTAAAACTCTCCTAACTTGTCCCCTCTCTACCTTTTCAGTTTTCTTATATTTGACTTTCCTCTACATATTCTGGGATCCAGTGACACTGGCTTTACTATTGTTCTTTGAACAAGATAGTCCATCCCTTGACTCCATGTCTTTGGATTAGCCTTCCCCTGTGCCTGAAACACCCCCATGCCTGGAATGCCTTTCTTCCTTCCAACTTTTGACTTTCCTGGCCAAGACTTAGCCTAAACCTTATCTTTTGCAAGAAGTATTGCCCTTCTCTCTATTAATACCATCTTTCTAAGACACCCTCCAATTTACTCTGTTTCTTTCTTGTAACATAATTCCTTCCATATTATCTCCCTCGTTAAAAGGTGAACTTCTTGAGGGTTGGAATTGTTTCTTAATGAGTTTTCCCCCCTGTATTCCTACTTCCTGACACATAATTAGTGCTTAATGAGTACTTGTTGACTTGACTTGATGAGATGGAAGATGGAGCATCATGTATGAGAATCAGCCAGAGGGCATCTACCAAGTACTTGGCACTGAGGATAGAAGGGTTTTGTTTTAAAGTGACACAATTCTTGTCCTCACAGACCTTACACTCTGCCCCAGAAATGTCAGAGTCAATTCAACAAAAATGAAGCGCTGACTATGTGGTAAAGGACAGTGCTAGGTGTTAGGGATACAAAGATTTTCAAACTACAAAGATTTTAAAAATAAAAATACACAAATTTAAAAAATATTAAGTTTCTTCCCTCAAGGAATTTGTATTACATTGGAGATACAACATACACATGGTATATACACAGACAGATCTGTGTATACATATATGTTATATCATACATATCTACACACATGATATATGCATATATTATGCTGTTAATTTGCTTTATTCATGTCTGTTTCTTTGTGACCCCATATGAGGTTTTCTCGACAGAGATCCTGGAATGGTTTGCCATTTTCTTCTGCAAATCATTTTACAGATGTGGAAACTGAGGTAAACAGGGTGAAGTGACTTGCCCACATAGCCACTACGGGTGAGAAGCCAGATTTGAGCTCAGGAAGATGAGTGTTCCTGATTCCTAGTTCAATGCTCTATCCTCTGGACCATCAAGCTATCCTATAATGCAATAGAAATGTTTTCATATGCAAAGATATGTAAATATATACACATATATGTATATACAAAGTAATAAAAGCGATTTAGAGAGAAATGACACTAAAGAGTAGAAGGGGAGACAGCAAAGGTTTTGTCTAGGAAATGGTTATTTGGAAGAATTATATAAGAAAGATTGTGTAAAGTACACGAGGTGGTGAAGGATGGGGGCAAAGACATGATCTAGACAATCAACTAAGTAATCTACAAATGCTTAGTAAACCCTGCCTATGTATGTACCAGGCATGGTACTAATATTCTGGGGATGCAAAGCCAAAGTCAGAAATACCTTCTGCCCTCAAAGAATTTCCAATCTATCAAGGGGAGTGAAAGTATACAACATAGCATCTTCTCCCCTAATACCCACCTGATTCGATGCCTTTCTCCTTTGTCTCCTGTATTTTGTTTTTTACAGCTGTGCAGTCCTTACATACTTTAAATGACCAGATCTCCCACTTTGTGGTCACCAAGTCGAAGACCCTAGAGGAGGATAAAGATCCCTTTCTACCTACAGAAAAAGAATCTCTGAAGAACTCAATGACATTGATGAGACATCTCCTAATGGATGCCCAGGTACAAAGCACCAAGGAAAAGCCTTTGCAGGAATCTTTGGAATGTTTATTCCCTCTTCCCCCTCCCTACTGTCTGAATGGGGGGGCAGAGATTGTTTCTTCTAATCTGTGGGAACCAGCACAACTCTCATATTCATTGATAGCTGCCTTCTGGCATAAGACAAATGACCATGAAGAAGATGTTCAAATAGAAGATTAGATTGTTGTTGGATATAGAAGATTAGATTGTTGAATAAGTCACGTTTCAAGTTCAGGGTTTTAAAAAGCTTGTATTAAGTCAAAGTCATGGGGCTTTAAAAGAAAAAGAAGAATGTTGTTGTTGTCTTTAAGAATCTAGCAAATCTTTTGTTATCTCTTGAAAAGTTAAAATTCATTTACTTGCAAGCTTGACAGGTCACAGTCTTCAAAGGTCCTTGGAGTAAATACTGCTACCTGAAAGCCAAGCCAAGTAAAGCATGACTTTTAGATGGAGAGAAGAGATTAGTGAGTAAGAAGCCCAGTGCTGCAGGTTGGGTTTTTGTTTCATTTTGCTTCTTACTTGCTGATATATATTATTTGGTTTTTCCCATGACTGTTGGGTTTTGTCTTTTTACGCATCTTATGGACACCTTCATTTGTATTTCATGCACAGCTCAAAATAGTCGTAATTTAGCTATTCCTAGCTACATTGGTGGGTGATTCTCCCCTGGGAGGCAGGTGGACTAACACTAGATGGTTTAGTAATGGTTTTTCATGGCAGAAAAACTCAATGAAATTAAGCTTTGTGGAATAGTCTTTTCTGGTCTCCAGCTGTAACCACTTCAGAACTGTTGACTCAAGATCAATTTCCCCTGCTCTCCTTTTGGTTGAACACCACTAAGGAAGGACTTGTCACCATGTTTTTCTGTGAAAAATCTTAGGCCAATGTTCCATTCCAGGGTGGATGATTTTGGCATTTGTCTCTGTACTTTATATGGTAGTGGTAATCAAGGTACACATGTGTATGTGCATATGTACATAACCATATATACATATATATATATTTATACAGATAAAGGCATGCATATATATATATGTATATATTCATCTATGTATATGCACATGTATATACATATGCCTTTATTTATTTTTTCCTTTTCAACCAATGACCCTGTAAGCTGAATCCCATATCGATGAAGTCTAGCTCTTTTCAGGGCTGTTACAGAAGGGATTACTGCTTCAGGTCAGAGTTGGACAAGGTGACCTCTAAAGCCCCTTCTGACTCCAAGAGTCTATGATTTGACCTCTTAACTGGGCACACACAGCTTTTAATCATTCCCTGTGCATTAACAAGGGTCCCGTGGGATTTGTGTGCTGGAAATACTCCAAATTATGCAAATCCTTTCATTGCAATTCACAACTCTCCTCCTCTCTCCTTTACAATGAGTAGCTCACTCAGCCTCCTCCTTTACTCTAGAGAGTCTGGTAGAGAATAGAAGTATTCTGAGGATACAACAGCCAATTTAAAAGCCCACAGAAAAGAGAAATTTTTAAACAATTTACACAATAAAAGAGAGCAAATTGTCCTCCCAAAGGATTAGCTATCCCATGTGCAGATCCTCTACGTTCAGGCCCTATTCGGTGTCTAAACACTCCGTTTGAGGGAAGCATCTGGATGGATTGCTAACGATATTCTCTAAGCTCCAGGCTTTCAGCTATAGAAATGTCGGGGCACATCTGTCCCCCTCCTTCACTGTGTCATGCCTGTTCATTTCTAGAGCTTGACTTTGAAAACTGAGCCTTCATTAAGGACACCCCATTCCCCACCCCCATCAACCCACTTGGCACCTTAAGACCTGAATGGTCTCAGGAATGAAAGATTCTTTCTCAGGCAGTTACAACGGACTCAGAATTTACACATTTTTGAGAATGTTCAGGAGTGTCAGAGATTCTGTTATCTCTGCTCTCGCCCCAAATCAGTGTCTCTTAGTGTTTTGTTTTCTCATGTGAAATGACTTGATATAAGGGGGTGGGGGTACTCTCTATGAGTTAGTTATCCTCCTATCCTCCATGATGGGCATTGTGAGGCTGATATTCCCATCACACTGTAAACATATACATGTACACACACATATATGGACATATCCACATGTATACACACATATACACACATGTACATATATACATGGATACCTACATAGGTATATGTGTCTGTCTGTCTCTCTACGCACACACACACACACATACACACACATACATTCACATTCCTAGAGTGCTTTAAGGTTTGCAGATCATTTTGCATACGTTGTCTCATCTAACACCTAGATGATGCTGTGAGGTAGTTACTGTTATCCATAGGATAGCACAAGGACTTGGAAATGACTATGATAATTCATTTGTCTTGAGTGTTAAAGTCTGTGAAGGGCCTTCCTCCTGACCAGTGGTGATACAGTAAAAAAAGAGAACTGGGATTGAGAGTAGGAGGATCTGGTTTGGAATATTGGGTCTTCCACCTGCTACCTGTAGGATGAGTTAGTCACGTAACCTGTCCAGGACTCACTTTCCACATTTGTAAAAAAAACAAAAAAGGAGTGGTGGTGAGGGTGGTAGTGGCAGTGGTTGAAATACAGTTCCAGGTATTGTTGCACATGATGACATCCAGTCCTCTAATAGTGATGAGTTTCTCCAATTTGCCCTAGCTTTCAAAACCAGACAGGATTGACGAGGATGCTGTCAAGCCTTAGTCTAAAGACAGAGCAATTCATGTGCTTCCTCTCCAGGTCTGCTAAGTTCCTGGAACATTGCAGGATTGACTGTGAGTCCCTTGGTGAAATCATCAAGAGCCAGGCTGCCGAGAGACTCATCATGTAGCCAGCAGCATTGGAAAATGAAGAGAATCTGTGATCTGTAGGAGACTCCTGGCCCTGCACCAGCTAAGATTACAACCTGTCAGTCTGCTAGTCGCTGAGGCCTAGAATATTCAGTAGAAAGATGCAACTAGATTAAAAAAACAATCGAAAAACCTGAGTTCAAATTCTAGGTTTACTCTCCAGTGTGACCTTGGGCACATTACCTAATCTCTTGGGACCTCAATTTTCTCTTTTGTAAAATGCAGTGCTTGTATGGAAGGAGGGTCTCTAAGGTCCCTTTCCAGTCCCGGGACTATAAACTTTGGGTGTTTGCCTGAGGTTAACTGAGATTAAGAGGCTCACCCAAATTCCTGATACCTGTCAGGGTTGGGATTTTCTTGACTGCAAGGTAAGCCATCTCTCTGCCTCATAAACGGTGTCGCTTTGTCTAAATCTGAAAGTATACTTTTGAAAGGAACACAACTGAATCTATGAAAACCTTAAGGAAGCACCAACAACTGAAGAAATGTCTGGGGGCTTTCAGGCAACAAGGTGAGATAAGTGATAAAGTGGGGACAAATCTGGCCTGGAAGTGAAAAGAAACCTGGGTTCAAATCCCACCCTCAGACATGTTCCAGCACCCTGGGCAACTTGTTATATAGCTCACAGGAGATCATGTATGTAAATGTTTTACACATTGATGTACCTTCCCTCTGTTGATCATCCCCAATTTACCCTTCTCTATCTTATTTGTACATAGTAGTTTTCATGGTATGTCCCCATTAGATGATAAGCTCCTTGAGGTTAGGGACTGGTTTCTCCCTCTTTCTTTGAATCCCCAGCATTTAGCACAATGCCTGGATACTCAATAAATGCTTGTTGACTAAATGATTGGCCAATGACCTTCATAGAAACTTGAATTTCCTTCAAAGATCCCTGCCTTCTTCATGACGTCTTTACTGGTTCACTCATCGGTAGAGCGGAAAGAGCATCAGTTCCGGAATTTGGGGTCTTCGGTCCAAACCTCTCCTCTGATGTGTATCGCCAATCTCATCTCAGATAGATCCTTTCCCTTTCCAGGGCTTCAGCGTCTTCCTCTGTAAAGTGAGTCAGTTGGACTAGATGACATCTAAGCCATTTCTAGTTCTTGATCTATGGTATCTAAATTGTCATTGTTGATGCATCCAAGTCTTCATGACCCAATTTTGGGGGTTTCCTTGATAAAGATACTGGAGTGGTTTGCCATTTCCTTCTTCAGCTCATTTTACAGATGAAAAACTAAAGCAAACAGGGTTAAATGGTCTGCTCAGGGTCATACAGCTAGGCCAAATTTGAATTCAGGAAGATGAGTCTTCTCAATGTCTAGCTCAGGGCTCTATCCACTGAGCCAACTATGATAACTCCATTATCAAGTCACCTTGTATTTATTCCATATGTATATGTCTACGTATACACACATATATACTTATATACATGTACATACATATACACCCACATCCTATACATATATATTTATTCTACATATATGTACGTATTCATATACTGTAGATATTTATAACACACATTTCTGTGCTTATGTCTACACACACAAGAATATATCTCTATCTGTATATCTCTCTTTAAAGAATACATACACATTTTCTCTGCCTAGATTAACAGGAGCTCTCAACCTAAGCTTGTAAACTTGATTTAAAAGTTATTTTGATAATTCTTTTAACACAAAAGGTGTACTTTTAAATCCTATGTGTTTTTTATTCATTTCAAACCAGATTATCAAGAGGAGTCCACGACTCAAAACAAGTTTAATCTCGACCCTAGTATATAAACTCCCTGAGGTTAGGGACAGTTCAACTTTCTTTATGTTGGGTTCCCAGCACCCAGTACCCTATGTGCCTGGCACATAGCAGATCCCTGATAAATGCTTGTTGATGGACTGTTTTCTTAGCTGTCATTATTGTTAAAGCAACATGACTGTGTCCATTAGTACCAGGTGCCTCTATGGACAGCCTGTGCATCTGCCTACTCAAGGCAAGCCAGCTCTCTCTATTGGAGCCAGTAAGCCCTTCTACTGCCAATTATAGAATCTATTCCTTCTCCTGGTGCCGTAATAAGCTTAGTGCCATGCTTATAAAGTCTGTTAAGAGCATTGATGATGATGAAACACTCTGACATCAGCTTACAACTTGAATGAAGTCAAGCATAAATACCCTCTGAGAATCTGGAGGCAGATCCAAGGGAGATGGAGGAAAGGTGTTATCCATTCAAGTCACATCTGTCTTGGAGGCAATAAATCCTGCTTAGGAAAGAAGTCACAGCTGAGTAGTGCCTGGACAGAATTCCACCACTGAGGATTAAAACTGAGAGCAAACGTATCTTCCCAGCGTAATAGGGGTGCTGGAGTGATGGACGGCCTTGACAATTCTAATTGAATGGAATCCAGGCATAACATCTCTTTGGGGACGGTGGAGGAGGCCCTATGACTGTCTCTTCACATCCTTAATATATTCCGTATGCTGGTTGTGCTGATGATGGGGAGGGACCATATCATGAAGGTGAAGCATCCCCATTTACATTCCTTTCCATTGATGTCTTACCAACCCCCCTAGAATGTGGAACTTGGAATGTTTGGATTGATTCAGAAACTTGTCTTAGTGTCTTTCGCTCTTCAGGACTCTGTCTCCAACAAAATTGCCAGCTCAGCCCATGGTGATGAGATGCATAAGATTGGGTGTGTGTGTGATACTTTGTGGGAGAAGATGAATTCTTTATACTCAGACTGTGTGACTCTGCATACTAAAAGGCGTTGATTACGGCAAATTAAATCTCCCATTGGCATTTCTTTTCTTTCCTTCTCTCCCCAAAGATAGCATGCTGTTTATTAAGTAGAGAAGTGACTATTTTGGGGCAAGCAACACAATCTTTTCGTTTGGTTGAAAGAGCATTGGCTTTGGAGTCAAAAGACCTAGGTTCAAATTTCATCTCTGGTGCTTGCTACCTGTGTGAAGGCAGCTAGGTGGCACAGTGCATAGAGTGCCAAGTCTAGAGTCAGGAAAATCTGAGTTCAAATCCAGCTTCAGACACTTATTAATTGTGTGACCCTGAGCAAGTCACTTAATCCTGCTTGCCTCAGTTTCCTCAGCTGTAAAATGAATTGGAGAAGGAAATAGCAAACCATTCCAGTATCTCTGCCAAGAAAACCCCAAAAGGGGGGGTCACAAAACATCAGATACAATTGAAATGACTAAACAACAAAACTGTGTGATCTTAGGGAAATTCTTTAATCTCCTCAGCCCTCAGTTTCCTCATTTATAAAATGAAGATATTGGACTAGGCAGCCTCTGGGACCCCTTCCAACTCTAGAGTTACAATCCTATAATTTCTAATGGGAGTGTTGGCTGTTTAGTTCTCAAGAAACACCAAGAAATTTCCAGTATCAGTCAGTCAACAAACATATATTAAGTACATGGCCCAGGATGTGCTTACCTACAGGCACTGTCGGATATTGGTTATAGGACTTATATGGATCCTGCATTAGCTAATGGTGGCTAGAAAATGTCTTGTAGACATTCAATAGTACCTGAAGGGAGCAAGCTGCCTTTTTCATTGATAATCACAAGGTAGTACCATTGAAAGAATGTTTTATTCTTCTGGAATTGAACCAAAATGCTTGTAGCTAGAATGTGTCTATTGTCAAGCCGTAAAAATGAACCCAAAACCACTTAAAAAATTAAGAAAGGATTGTAATCTCTGAGTATTTCCTAAAGGGCATTTTTGGAAAGATACTGATGAGGCAGAGGACAAGTAGAGGAGGACAAAAAGGGAGGTGATGAAGATCCTTGGGATGTGGCATCTGAAGAACTGGACTGGCTATCCAATGAGAGAGGAGCAGAAGAGTCATCTCCAAGGATTTGAAGGCCTGTGCTGGGGAGGGAGGATTTCAGATGTAATGCTTGGCCTCAGAAGGCAGGTCAAAGAGGTGAATTATCTATATGGAAAAATTTGACATGGAGAAAACTGAATCTAAGTTCAATGAGTGCTCTTGAGTTGGTGGCTTTCCCCTCCCAGAAGGTCTTAAAGGGAAGGCCAGATGATAATTTTTAGGGGATGTGGTGAGAGGAAATTTTTTTCAGGGATGGATTCTAAAATTCCTTCCAAAACTAAGATTCTGTAATTTTCTAAAATAGATGCCCAGGACATAAAGAAAATCAGCCAGTGGGCTCTAAAGAAATACAGTCTTTATAAGCAATCTGTCAACAATTCTTTACCAAATACCTACTATGTGCCAGTCATTATGCCAGGTGATAGTGATATGTGTTGGTTGGTTGTTATCCTTTGTACTTTAAGAAGACCAAATGGCATCACAATGTCAGGGTCAAGGGACAGTGTGTCCTACTGTGGGCTCTACCATAGATTGGGCACAAATAATCCGTATGAACATCTAGAGTCGAGATGTCTCTAAATTTATATATCTCTTCTTTTGAGCCACTACAATTCTGATTTGCTCATAGAGAGTAGTGCCTTCTTTGATGTGGGCATGCCATGCTAGATGGCCCTGTGCTAGTGTCTCCCACGAGACATTAATGATACGTGACCAAAGAATCCCTGATTGAAATGATTTTATGTTCTAATGGGGTAAACAACAAATTACATGCATACACACACATATACAGCATACAAATATATACAAAGTAGTTAAATACATGGTCATTTGGGAGGCAGGACTCTAGCACTTGGAGGAACAGGGAAGAGTTTATACAGAAGATGGTGTTTAAACTGAACTCAAAAAAAGAAAGGAGGCTTATGAGTCAGAAGTAAGGAGAAAAGTCATTCTAGGCATGGATGGCTAGAACACAAAGGTCATAGAGGTGGGAGATGGAATGCCATATGTGAGAGACAAGGAGAAAATCGTAGCACAGTTGTGGGAGGGGAAAGTAATGTCTAACAAGCCTGGAATGATAGGTTATGATCAGGTTGGTGTAGGGTTTAAATCCTAAACAGAGGATTTTATATTTTATCCTAGGGGTAATAAAAAACCACTGAAGTTGGTTGTGTTGGGGGGTCACATGGTCAGATCTGTGTTTGGCATCAGTGTGTAAAATAGAGACTTGAGACAGGGTGATTGATCAGGAAGTTTTCGTGATAATCTAAGTGAGAGTTGATGAGGACTGAACATGCTCTCCACCCAGGGTGGAGAGAAGGGATCGGATGACAGAAATGTTATGAATATAGAAATGTCAAAGTTTGGCAAATTGATTGGATATTGAAGTGAGGGAAAGTTGAAGACTCAAGGATAATAGCTAGATTATGAACCTGAAGCACTGATAGAATGGCAGTGACTTAGACAGAAAGAGGAAGAAGGAAGAGATGAGAGGCTAAGACAATGAGGGCAGCTTTATACTTGTTGAGTTTAGGATATCTCCCAGACATCCAATCTGAAGTGTTCGATAAGCAGTTGGTTATGTGTGACTGCAGCTCAGTGGAGAGATTGGGGCTGGATGTGTAGATCTGGTAATTATGAGAATTGAGATCATACTTAAATTCATGGGAATTGAGGAGATCAGAAATTTTAGAAGTCATTGGTATTTGTCTTCTTCATTTTCTCCTCTCTCTCCCTATGCTTTTATCTCCTTCTGTTTACTTTAGATGGAAGACAGGAAGTAGTGGAGTTGACCATGGTTCCAGACTGACTTTTGCTGATGAGAAAGGAGAGTATTTATTAACACAATGGTATAGGTCTAACTTTGTGTTGTGTGTGTGTTTTAATTTTAATTTAACTGCCCATTCATGACCAGAGATTCTTTACCTTTTTGTGTCCTGTATTTCTCTAGTAGTCTGGTAAAGCTTATGGAGCTCTGGGCAGAATTATATTTTTAAATGCATAAAATAAAATATATAGGATTGTATGGGAAATTACTTCAGAATATTGTTATCCAAATATTTTTAAAAACAAGTTCATGGGCACCAGATTAAGAAACATTGCTCTAGACCAAGAAGGTGGCTCACGTTACTTGTCTTTAAGTATTTAAAAAACTGTTGTCTTGAAGAAGGATTGAACTGGTTCTGCTTGGCTCCAGGAGGCAAAACTAGGAAGAAAGAAAGAAGGAAGAAAAGAACAGAGGGAAGGAAGGGAGAAAGAGAGGAAGGAAGGAAGAAAAAGGAGGAAGGAGGGAGAGAGGGAAGGAAGGAGGGAAGGATTTATTAAGTGTCTATTATATGCCAGGCACTGTGATAAGTGCTTTTCAAATATCTCATTTGATATTCACAATAATCCCAGAGGCAAGTGTTATTATTGGCCCCATTTTATAGTTGTGGAAACTGACGCAGACAGAGCTAAGTGACTTGCCCAGGATCACAGCTAGTGAGTGTCTGAGGTCAGATTCAGACTCAGTACTTCTTGACTCCATCCGCTTAGCTGCCTATGTTAGTTGCAAAGATGCAATCTTAGGCTTGATGGAAGGGGTTGGGGGGCAATTCCTGAATAATCGGAGCTACACAAAAGGGGAAAGGGCTGTGCCTCTTGACATCATGGATGTCCACTCCTTGGGGATGTCCCAGAAGGGGTTCTTGTTCAGATCTAAATGAGATACGATGACCTGGGGAGGTTGGTCCCCTCAACTGTGACATTCTGAGATGCCGGGACCCCATGCTGCCTTTCTTGTTAGGTCATTTTCACTCTGTGTGATGTATGCTGTTGGGCTGGTTTTCTGCCTCACTCTTAGTCTAGCCAAGACCATTTCAGCTAAGATTTTTTGAAGATCTTGATGAAGTTTGGTTTTGATAGGAAATCTTAGGTCTGATATTTTACTCCAAGAGCTCTGGTCTTGCCAAAGCAATATCACCTTTCACGCAGACCTTAGGAGTGGAATAGTTCACACCCCCCCGGCCACACACACTCATCAGAATCATACTCCAAAATGATTTCTTCCTGTTGCCCAGCACTTTTAATCTCTAAAATGTTTTCTAAATTCAACGTCACACTGTGGGTAGCACATGGCCATGAAGAAATTGTTCTGGGAGCAAGAGAGGAGAAAGTTCTTGTCTTAGAATCAAAAGACCTCTGCTGCTTCCTGCCTGTGTATCACCAGATAAGCCACTTAACATCTCTGGAATCCCCTTTCCTCCTCTCTATGAGGGTGGAACTTGTTGGACTAGGCAAAGCTTAAGGTTCCTATAGCATCATGGTGTGTTGGAAAGAAGCCTTATTTTAAAGTCAGAATACCAGGGTTTGAATACTGCTTCTGCTTCTCCATAACCATGACCTTGGGTAAACTAACTTCTCCAGACCCCAGTCCTCCTCTGTAAAACAAGGATATTGGATGATTTTTAATTTTGGAGGGGGCTAGTTAGTATAGTGAATGGAGTGCTGGGCTTGGAGTCAGGAAGACCTGAGTTCAAACCTGACCTCACACACTCACTAGTGGTGTGACCTTGGGCACTCTGCCTCAGTTTTTTCATTTGTCAAATGGGGATAGTAAGCACCTACTTCCCAGGGTTATTGTGAAGTTCAAGTGAGATAGTAATGGTAAAGCACTCACCACAGCGCCTGGCACATAGTAGGCACTATGTAAATATCATGACTATACTCATCGTTATTCCTACTAGTTTTTATTAGAATTAAAACTACAATGTTCTTTTTGAATATATTTATTAATATCTCCCTGATACCTGGAAAACCACAATCTGTGAAAATTACCTGGTTCACCTGAAGTTGTGTGAGTCAACTACAGAAGCATTTGTTAAACACCTTGTAAGGACCAAGCACAATTTTAGACATTGAGGATATGAAGAAAAAGGGAAAGATTGCTTATTCTCAAGAAGCTTACATTTTACTGTGAAAAATCACCATGTCCTTGGACAAAGAATAGGGAGTGGACTTGGGATTTCATCTATATGTGAAACTTCCCAGGTGAAGAAACACCCTCTGCCGATATAGGTTGGCACCTTCCCGGAGACTTACCATCTTAGAGAGTTACCTAGAATATAGACATACCTTAGGGATACTGCAGGTTTGGTTCCTTTCCCAGTGTTCATAAAAGTTACGTTTACCCTATATTGTAGGCTATTAAGTATGCAATAGTATTACAACTAAAAAATGTACATGCTTGATTAAAAAATTCTTTATTGCTAAAAAATGCTAGCCATCATCTGAGACTTCAGTGAATTGTAATCTTTTTGCTGGTGGAGGATCTTGTCTCGGGGCTGCTGATTGATCAGGGGTTGCTGAAGGTTGGGGTGGCTGTGGCAATTTGTTAAAATAAGACGACGATGAAGCTGGCTGCATCGATTGACTGTTTCTTCCACTTGAATACTTAGAGGCCATTGTAAGGTTATTAATTGGTCTAATTTCAATATTGTTGTGTCTCAGGGAATAGGAAGGCCCAAGAAGAGGGAGAGAGATGGGAGAAGGGAAGCCAGTGGAGCAGTCAGGACAGCAATATTGATTAAGTTTGCTGTCTTTTATGGGTGGGGTTCATGACACCCCCAAATAATTATACTAGTAACATCAGAGACCACCAATCACAAATCACCATAAGAGATAGAATGAAAATAATTAAAAAAATTTGAAACACTGTGAGAAATACCGAAATATGACAGAGAGATGTGACATGAGCACAGGCTGCTGGAAAAATGGTGCCGATAGAATTGCTCAATGCAGCATAGCCACAAACCTTTAGTTTGTAAAAAGTTCAGTAACAAAGCATAATAAAGTGAAGTGAAATAAAACAAGATGTGCCTGTACTGAAACATGCTTTGCCCAAGGTCACAGAACCAGTATACGTCAGAGGCAGGATCTGAACTTGTGTTCCTGACTCCAAGGCCAGCTTTCTGTTTCCTCTGTGATTCTATTTCTCCCATACAGCTAAGAAAATACAAAATAATTCAGGTAAATTTGGGGGAGGATCAGGATAGACAACATAATGGAGCTGGTGTCTGAGCTAAACCTCAAAGAGAGTTCAGGGTTCTAGAAGAACTAGTGAAGAGGAGAGCATTCCGGGAATGGGGAACAGAGGTAAAGACATAGGGATGGTAGATGGAATATTCTGTATGGAGTCACAAGAGGTAGATGATACAATGGGGCGATGGCTAGATGTCAGGTAGATAGATGATGCATGTTATTAGGAGTTTCCTATATGCTAGGGGTACACATAAAGGTGTGTTCATCAGTCCCTGTTACAAAAGCAAAACAAAAACTTTATAACAACAAAAGCTGTCCAAAAATGCAGTGGGCTGCCCTGAGAGAGTAGATTCCCTTCCCTTCACTGCCCCACTGTCTTCAAGGAAACCACTTCTTGGGGTTGTTGCAATAAGATTATTTTTCAAGTGTAACTTGGACTGGATGGCCACAGATGTCTCTTCCAACTCTGAGGCTCTATAAACATCACATCAGCTAGCTTGGATAGATTGTAGAGTAGTCAAAAGAGAATAATGTGAAATCAATCTGAAAAAGTAGGCTAGAGTCAAACTCAGAAGGGATTTAAATGCAAATGGAAGAATTTTTTTTTTATTTTTTCCTAAATTCAATAGGAGCCCCTCAGTCTTCTTGAGCTGGGGAGTGATCTAGTCAGAATTATAATTGATTGCACTTTAAATAAGAGTGAAGTTCAGAACTGTGGCTGGGCTTTCCTTTGTTGGCTCTTGAACTATGGGAAATCATTTGGAACTTGGAGGATATGGAATGAGTATAAATGGCAATTGTTTCCTATTCTTGCCAGAATTTCGGAGGGTCTTCCCCACCCAGATAGATCTCTTTGGAATGGAAAATTGGGCCATCTTTTGTCTAAGTTTTTAGCTAGCTCTTGTTATTGAATGGGATTTGATCTCAGACTAACTGAGACCTGGGAAACACATTTAGAAAGGTCAAGGTCACCCACTGCATCCTAGGCCACACCAGTCATCTTGACCTTTATCTTGCCTTTAGACTCAGATGATTGTGGAGGAGAGAGAGAGGCTGATGACTTTGCATAGCTCACTCAAACCCAACTCAGGCATCATGCTTGTGTTGCCTTTTGCCCTTTTGGATAATAAAGGATAAACAATGACTTAAACTGTGATATTAATGTAGGAGATAGAATATAACTCTTCCATAGTACATGAGAGAGGAAAGAAGAAGCTTTGAAATCAGACCCAGGAAATGGAGATGATAACTTTTATTTTAAGAAAAAAAAATGGCTAAATATATGATTTCATCAATATCAAGAGTTCTTCATTACCAATTGAGATCTGTAGCTTAGTTGCAGGTCATAGATTTAGAAAATTGCCTGAGTCACTGAGAGATGCCTTAAGTGACTTGCCCAGGGTCACACAGACAGTGTATTTCAGAGGTGGGAATCAAACCAGATGGGAATTAAATCTTCTTCTTTTAGAGTTCAATGCTTTCTTGACTACCTGAAGCTGCTTCTCTTAAGAAAACAATCCCAGGGCATCTTGAAAACCTATGAATGCAAGCAAGCCTCCAGCTCTGAAAGGTCATCCAGGCAAGAAAACATTTAAGAAAGCCTTGTAGCATTCACTTTCTCTAACCAGAAAGATAAAACACTAAGTTGACCCTTCAAGGAGTCTCAGGTCATCCCCTCAAGCAATCTGGTAATATGTGTGGCTCATTACACATCCTTTCCCCAAACACTTTTAAAAGCAACACATATATCCCATTCTCTGACTGTGAAATTATGGAATGAGCCCGACTCACGCTCGAAGCTGGTCGTCCACATTCCTTGCAAACCTTTCCACTCCGCCACGGTTGTTCTGACCTTTTAAAAGTATTTGATGAAATGGAACCCGCAGGCGTTGCCAGGTAGAAGGTCCCATCACATCAATTACTCTACTGCGGCTCTCCTCATCCAGGAAGAATGGAGGGTGAAGAATTTAATTGCCACTGCTCTGCTCACAGCTAGGCTTATTCCTGGGTTTATTTATTTATTTGTTTGTTTATTAAGTTCATTATAGAAAGGGTTTACCTGTGCTACCATTGCAAGATGTTTTATAATTTAATTTTTTTCAATTAAAAAGTATTCATTTTCTCTCAGTCCCACCACCCCCATTGGGAAAGAAAAAAAGAAGGAGAAAAAGGAGACTCCTTCCTATTTATTTTATTTTTTTTTAATTTAGTTATTTATTTAACTTTTCAACATTCATTTCCACAAAATTTTGGGTTCCAAATTTTCTCCCCATTTGTTCCCTCCCCCACCCCAGTACACTGAGCATTCTAATTTCCCCTATCACCAATCTTCCCTCTCTTCTAACATCCCTCCCTTCCCTTACCCCCATGTTCTCTTTTGTCCTGTAGGGCAAGATAACTTTCTATACCCCATTATCTGTATTTCTATTTCCTAGTTGCTAACAGTTCCTAAAACTTTGAGTTCCAACTTCTCCCCATCCCTCCCTCCCCACCCATTCCCTTTGGGAAGGCAGGCAATTCAATATAGGCCATATCTGTGGAGTTTTGCAAATGACTTCCATAATAATCATGCTGTGTATGACTAACTATAATTCCCTCCATCCTGCCCTACCCCCCCCCATTGCTTCTATTCTCTCTTTTGATCTTGTACCTCCCCAAGAGTGTTGACTTTTAATTGCTCCCTCCTCCCATTGCCCTCCCTTCTATCATCCCCCTCACCCTGCTTATCTCCTTCTCCTCCACTTTCCTGTATTGTAAGATAGGTTTTCATACCAAAATGAGTGTGCATTTTATTCCTTCCTTTAGTCGAATGTAATGAGAGTAAGCTTCATATTTTTTCTCTCACTTCCCCTCTTTTTCCCTCCACTGAAAAGTCTTTTGCTTGCCTCTTTTATAAGAGATAACCTGCCCCATTCCATTTCTCTCTTTCTCCTCATAATATATTTCTCTCTCACCGCTTAATTTCATTTTTTAAAGATATGATCCCATCCTATTCAGTTCACCCTATGCTCTCTGTCTCTGTGTGTGTGTGTGTGTGTGTGTGTGTGTGTGTGTATAATCCCACCAACTACCCAGATACTGAAAAAAGTCTCAAGAGTTACAAATATTGTCTTTCCATGTAGGAATGTAAACAGTTCAACTTTAGTAAGTCCCCTATGATTTGTCTTTTCTGT
>CM053771.1:40532936-40607043 GCA_028658325.1 Potorous gilbertii
CTTTGACTCCTATGTCTTTACCTGATGGTAAGCAGATCTCTTCCTCATCAGAGAGGAGTGGCGGAATCATCTTCTCAAGAAAATAACCTTCTATGGTCTTAGTTTTTTTCCCTTTTCTGGGCATTTTCCCAACCAGTTACTTGACTTCTGAGAGTCCTCTCCACCCCCTGGCCTAGATCCGCCCAGCTAGTGCATGGGGTCTGAGATTCAAATGCTCCCAGCCAGTTACTTGACTTCTGAGAGTCCTCTCCATCCCTGGCCTAGGTCTGCCCAGCTGGTGCTTGCGGTCTGAGTTTCAAATGCTGCTCCCCAGCCTCAGGGCTTTTGGCGCAGGCCTGACTGCTATTCAATGGGAGCTTATCTGCTGGTGCTCAGGTGGGGGCAGGGCCGCCTCTCAGGCTCAGTTCCCTCAGGGGGTTTATGCAGAGATCTTTTGTAATGGAGCTGCTGTTGAGCTCCTGCCTGCTCTGGGAGCCTCTGGCCGAGCTGCCTCAGCCTCTGCCACAGCATCCGCTTCCCAGGGGGTCCGAGTCCCGGAGATACCCCGCTCCCCTCTCAGCCCGTCTGTCTCACTGTCCTGTGCGTCTGTGGGTGGAGGAACCTTCGCAGCCACTGGAGATTCTGGTCCCTGAAGCCTGCTTGAATCTGCTCGCTCCTCTCAGTGCTGCGTGGCTGGGGCAGGGCAGGGGATGGCTCCTCTCCTGTCTGGGGCTCGATGGACCTTTGGGATTGGTTTTTCAGGTCTCTCTGCAACGGAAATCTCCTTCACTGTGTTTCTGCGTGGCTTCCACTGTTCCAGAATTTGTCAGGAGTTCTTTTTAGAGGAAATCCATGGGCTGTGGGTTCGGAGCTAGCAAATGTGAGTCTTTCTACTCCACCATCTTGGCTCCGCCCCCCGCAAACAGTGTTAAGTGACTTGCCCAGGATCATATAGTTAGTAAAATGTCTGAGGTCAGATTTGAACTCACAAAGATAAGTATTCTAGACTCCAGACCTGCTCCTCTGCTGTGATCCACAGTTTAAGAAATGCTGAAGGTCATGAGTAGAAAACATTTAAGAAGACCAGCTGGAAGGAATATGGCATTATCTGCCAATATAGCTGTCCTGATAGGTGCTATACCTGTGATTCAGTTGGTATAAGGAATTCCCAGATGAAGAAACTCCCTCTATCAATGCAAATTGATATGTTCCAGGTAACTGGTAGCTCTCAGAGAGTTACCTAGAGGACTGTGATAATTTGAGTTACCTTCCTGGGGTCACAGAGCCAAAGGTGTGTACTGTCAGAGATAGTACTTGAACTTCCTGGTTCTTCCTCGGTTCAAGACCAAATTATCTTCCATCCATTCCTACTCACCCTCTGATTCTTGTCCTTGTCTTGTCCTTGAGGGTGAGTGGGATCCAACATATCAGAGACCTTCCTCCAAACACTTCTGATCTCATGTAAGATCTCATGACTAAAATGGAGCTTAAGAACTGTCCATTAGCTTTTCCTGTGCTCTTCCTTATGTGACAAATCAGTCTTTTCTTCTGGTTATACATGTTTATGATATCATCCTTTGAGCCACTTCTCATGTATGATGCATTAACTGTAATGTACTACAGACTTCATGTGCCTTTCATGCACTTTTATGTTTACCAGGGGTTATCTTCAATATCAATTCTTTAGAATCTCAGATATTCGATGATTGAGTAGCTATGTGATATTGCTGGGAGAATTAGAGAAGTTTGCAGTTATGATAAGAAGCATACAGTTTCTAAAGGCAGTGGAGAAAAGGTCAATTCATTTTGGTTGATTTGGAGCCTATCCTACTCCTTTGCAGGATTTGTCTCATTCACACACATACACACATACATATATGTGTGTATACACACATATAACACATGCATGCACACATGCATGCATACATACACACACTGATAGATCTCTTCTATGGGCCATCCATCCAACTGTATATCATATTCTGGATAGTAGACAGCATTCATCCATTTTTTTTTCATGAAGTGTTAAACTGAACTCTTTTATAAGATTGCAGATTTCATTTGGGAGACCACAGAGTTCTGGGAATTTATGCAATCAGCATCATGCCATCTGCAAATGGGAGTGTTTAGACACAGTCAGCCAATAAATATATTAAATGCCTACTATGTGCCAGGCTCTGTGTTAAGTTCTAGGGATAGAAAGAAAAATAAAAAATTCCACCCTTCAAAGAGCTAATGGTTTAGTGGGGGAGACAATATGTGAAAAACTATGTACAGATGAGCGATCTACAGGACGAATTGGACATAATCAAGAGGTGGAATTCCTCTTTCACTTGGGTGATGGGTGAAAGATTGTCCTCGAATGGCATAAACCTTTGGTGAGCATAAATCTCCTTGTTTCGTGCCTCCCTTGGTATAAATAATCAGTGTAGTGGAGCACAGGTTTTTTTTTCAATTGTTATATCTTTCAAAAATCTTTTATGATTTTGAGGCATGTATAGGAGATTCTTCATTGGAAGAAAGACTTGAGAGTGGTTTTATGGTTTTCTCTACCAAATCAAATGCTGTTATAGTTAACAAACAAAAAATGCTGGGTTTTATATTCTCTACATTTTAAGGCATGCATGTGATTGAGAGCTATGGTTTATAGAAAATCATTTGTAAAAACCTATTCTTTTCTCTTCTCATACCATCATCAAGGATGCCCTTGATACAAGGTAAGATTTTTCTCATAAATGTGCTGCATATGTGATAAAGGAGGCATAAGATCAAGTAGTTATTGGTGTTCTTCTGGTTGATATTTTTCTGATATAAAGTCTGAAATTTTCCTCTGCACACTTTGTAGTACTTTCCCTTCATCCAATTCTTTGGGAATCAATTCCTTTATGCCCTAAAAATTGTGTCAACTTGAGCACTTATCTCCTTTGTGTACATTTAATCTAGTCTAGCTGCCTTTCCCATCTTTGTTCTCCTCAATGCCATTTCCACTCCTCTGGAAGCATATCTGGAACTTTGATGTTAGAGTCTAAATATGGTATCTTCAATTTCTTGATAGTGAAGAGTTTGTTGTTAAATATGTTTGCAGATATTTTCTATTTTTTTTCTATCTACTGCTTTTCTAATTTCATCCTTAAATGGTCTCAGGATGACTCTATTTGGTTCTTTTTCAAAACTTATTTCACCCTGTTTTCCCTTCCACTACTTATCAATGTTTTTTTGAGATTATGCTTCATATAATCTTCCACCATCCTTCTTTGTAGGGTGTTTGCTGGTGTTGCCCTTGGCTGCCATATCTCTGTTTGACAAGGAGATTAAGTGTTTGCTGATTGAACTGATACTAAGCTTTTTAAAATCTCCTTTTATGTCTCTTACCAGGTCAAATACCTATTAAGTATCTAAGTCTTTCCTCTTGGTTACAGTTCTATATTGTTACTGCTGTACAGTTGTACAACAGTTGTATCAGTTGTATCTGACTCTTATGGGCTGGACAGTGTCTAGTTTTCCTGAGCTATATCTGATCACTGGACCCAGATGGCTCTTTGCATAGCCCTCCCTCACTTAAGTCCAATTCACTTGCAAGTCATGGCATCATCTTCCTGATGCCATGGTCCTCTTTGAGAATGGAGGACAAATCACAAAGCCACAACAGTGACGCATCATGATTATATTTGAGGTTTTCTTGGCAAAGATACTGGAGTGGTGTGCCATTTCCAGATCATTTTACAGATGAGAAAACTGAGGCAAATGAGGTTAAGTGACTTGCCCAGTTCCACACAGATATTAATTGTCTGAGGACAGATTTGACTGATGAATTTTCTTGACTCCTAACTGCCCCACTTCTTTAGGAAACAGTTTATGATCTGTATCTATAGCTGTTTCTCTATTAATCCCCCCACTTTTCTTGGGTCATCCATAGCTTCTTTCCAATAAATACTTTTGGAAATTGGTTTTGGAATATGAAGGACCTGCTTCCACATCACTTAGATACTTACCAGGTATTTAACACTGGTAAATCTCTTAACCTCTTTTTTTCACTAGTTACATCATCTGTAAAATGACAGAGTTGGTTTAATGGTCACTTCCCACTTAAAATCTATCATCCAAATTTTGTATTAATTTTTATCTTTGGTCTACTGCACAGACAGCCAATTCCCCAGTGTATCCTACATCATTCATAATCTGTTCCATTATCAGTTTAAAAAAATCATTTTGTTACATTATTTGCTCATGGCAAATCCAGTGCCCCTGCATTCTTATTTCCAAGAAAGGACTCATGATACATAGGCTTGAGGTTTCCACAAACAAAGACTTTACTTATTTCTTCATCCCAAACCTTGTTTTTCACCATCCTTCTCACTGGCCACTTTTGCATCAGTCTTCCAGTATCTGAGTGTATGCTAATTTTATTTGTAGGGGTTCATTGAGTTCTTTGTAGAAAATTTTCTATCTCTCTTGCTTAGCAACAGATGTTGGGGAATAAGCTGCAATTATGCTTGTGATGGTGTTTTTTGCACATAATTAGCAGACATGCTAAAATACAAGCTGACCCATCATCCTATGAAATGATGTTACTTGTTGCCACTAGATATATGACAAAACAAATTCAAAGAGAAGATGTTCTCATGAACACCTGCCTCCTCTTTTTTCGAGGAGTACCTACTGTGTGTAAAACTCTATGTTTTAGATCTTTCCTATTTTTCTTTAAGGAAAGTGGGACTGTTCTCCCTCTTTTTCAATTTTGTCCCCTGAAAAACTAGTAGTATTTTTTTCTAGTGGAATCTCAGTAGTGTAGTAGTTAGTGTGCTTGTTTGGAGTCAGGAAGACCTCCAATAATCACTAGTTCAATGACCCTGGACAAGTCACTTTAGCTCCCAGTTTCATTTTCCTCATCTGCAAAATTGGAGGGGTGGGCTTGATTGTCCTTCTCAGTTCTAAATTTATGATTTCATTTTATTTGGTACAGTGTAGTTCTTAAGCTGTAGTCCATGGATATATTTCAGGTGACTCATGGGATGGAAAAATATGACTTTATTTTCGCTAAACTCTAATTGAAATTTAGCATTTCCTTCTATTGCTTAACAACATGATTTTGAGGAGTCATTTGACTTCACCAGACTGCTAAAAGGGACCATTGTAGGGGAAAAAAAAGATTAAAAAAGCCTAGTATAGTAGGAAGAGTACTGGATGCAGAGCTAGGAGGAACCTATTTCAAATCCTGCCTATGACACTAAGCTATGCAGCTGCAAGCAAATCAGTTCATTTTGAGCCTCAGATACCCCATCATCACTCTTTAACTTACTTTGAACTATTTTGCTGTGTATCTATGTTACATCCTTCAAGTGGAATGCAAACTCTTGAGGGCAGAAGCTATTTAATTAAATCAACAAATTAGTTAATTTATTTTATTTTTATATCTCTAGTACCGTGCATGATGCCTTCCACACAGTGGATACTTTAGGTTTACTGAATTACAGACAAGGAAACTATGCTCCTAAGAAGGCTCATATAGTCCATAAGGAGCAGAACTAAGAATTTAATCCAGATCTCCAGGATCCTACTCCAATGTTTTTCTCACTGGCCATGGTGCATGTCAGTAGGTCTTGAGAGAAAACAAGACAGACTGAAAAGAAAGGACTTTGGAATTCTCCAGTAAAATTGAGAGTGCACCAAGAGCCTCCTTCTGCATAGCAGGGGGCTAGGTTTGATCCATATTTTGATTGCACATTTTTGCTTTCACTGTTTGATACCTATATTGTGACTGTTATGCTCCTTGCTGCATTGCGTGTATCTGTGTTGGATCGGTTATTACTTGATTCCCACCTCTTTCTTTGGCTCATCCTTGCTTCTTCCATCTTGATGTCTCTACAACTGTAAATCAAAGGAAAACTAGCAGATTATCATCTGGGACATTGGCCAGGTGAGTATTATTAGAACAGAGAAGGGCTTGACATTTCCTATCATCATGAGGGCTCACTAATCAAATTCAGTCTCACTGTAGCATTTCAGCAGGCACAAGAGAGAAGCAGTGGGGGCCAGAGGCTTTACCAGAGCTCTGGGATGGATGTAGCTCCCTCTGGAGAGCTAAACCATGGATTCTCTAGAAGGCAGTCCTGTAGAGAAGGAAGTCTTGTAGAGAACTTCTCTTGTAGAGAACTGCAAAGCTCTCCCCACTCATCTCTTACTTATCTGGCACTTTGGCAGCAATGAACACTTTCACTCGCCTAACCCATGGGATTCCTATCCACTTGTTAAATCTCAACCCAATTTAAGTGCGACCTTTTCTAGAAAGCCTCCTCTGATTTCCTCTAGTTACTAGTGACCTCCCCACTCCATACCTCATACACCACCATATTCTACAACTTTGCAATGTAATTATCAGCTAGAAGGAAACTTAGAGGTTACTGAATACAGCTTCTTCATTTGACAAATAGAAATCTGAGTCAAGTGATTTGTCCACAGTGACAGAGCTAATAAGTGCCTGAGGTAGGTTTTGAAGTCAAGTCTTCCTGACTCTGGGCACTCTAGGTGGTGCCACAGTAAACAGAGTACCAGGTCTGAAGTCAGAAAGATTCATCCTAATGAGTTTAAATCTGGCCTCAGATTTACTTACTAGTTCAAGTCACTCAACCCTGTTTGCCTCAGTTTCTTCATCTGTAAAATGAGCTAAAGAAGGAAATGGCAAACTGCTCCAGTATCTTTGCCAAGTAAACCCCAAATGGAGTCATGAAGAGTCAGATACAAGTGAAACAAATGAATAATAGCAACAAAACTTCCTAACTCCAAGCCAAATCTTTCTACTGAGTTACATATTGTGTATTATGTGAAGTAGAGTATCAGAGTGGACAGAGAACCTTAGAACCAGGAAGACCCATGTACAAATCCTGCCACTCATATAGATAAGCATGTCCAAGTCACCTGACCCCTCTGACATGTAGGTAACTCTCTAAGGGTTTAAGTGTTGGTGGGGATCAGCATTGATAGAGGGAGTTTCCTTAACTGGGAGTCCTCTATACCAATAACATTACAAATCCAGTCTCTGTAAAGAGTTCACTAGGGAAGTAAAGAAATTAATCAATTAAAGAAATTAATTCAGGTTATTCACTGGAAGGTCAAATACTGAAGCTTGAATACTTTGTCCACATAATGAGAAGATGGGCTCATTGGGTAAAAACCCTGATGTTGGGAAAGATCAAGGCAAAAGTAGAAGGAGATGGCAGAAGTTGAGATAGAAAATATCTTGGAAACAATATACATGAACTTGGTTGGACTTCAGAAGATTCTGGAGGATAGAAGGGGCAGGTGAGCCATGGACCATGGAGTCATGAAGAATTGGACATGACTGAGTGAACTACAAAGGGAAGAAAAAAGTCTGTAAATGATTCATATTGGGCTAAAGTGATGTTCCTGATATCCTCCAGGGGAACTTGAGAATTTCCATCCAAATCCACATTATTTATGGGAACGCCATGTGATGGTTTGCCTTTATGGAAAATATCACGTTGCCATCCAGGTCTCTGCAGAATACCATCTCTACCAGATGGACATGGCCTCTAAATAAAATAGACAAATGAATGAATCACCCAAGCATTGTCACTAGGATGGTTTACATATAGTTACCCAGCCCAAGCTCCCCTTCTTGTTGATGTTTTCCTTGTACAACACATGATCTCTGTCTCTGTACATTTATATGCCTATATTTTTTAAAAAATTATTTTAAATATACTTTTTAAGGGGAAGCAATAAGGGTGAAGTGACTTGCCTATGGTCATACAGCTAGTAAGAATCTGAGGTTGGATTTGAACTCAGGTCCTGTGACTCCAAGGCCAGTCTTCTGTCATGGTGCTACCTAGCTGCCCTTGTATATATGACGTTAAGGGACTTCATGTTCATGTTCTGGGTCGGACTTGATGGAGCCTAATGTCTTTTTCAACTCTGAGGTTCTGTTTCTGAAACCGGGCTGCTGGAAATATCCTCCGATTTGTCCTGGTTGTCTTCGACTTCTCTCTTGATAGACATCAGCGTTCTTGCTTCCTTCCCCTCCTACCTCCCATTCCTTTGCCAGTAATAAATCTCTAAGACTCCATTAATGCTGTATTTTTTAATAGCAATATCTTTCAGCAGAACAGGGTTGCACTGCCAATGTTGCTAGGGGAAAAAATAATGGGTCTACCATTTCATCCATTTTTTTGAGTTACTTAAAAGAAACAACCCTTATATTGATTACAGTATTAAAAATAGGTTACTTATACTAGACTATGTCCTCATAATGCTTCCTTTGCTATTTAAGATCTTCCCACTAATTATAGTGCAGGAATTGATTTACAAAGTTAGCACTGCATCTGGCCATTCATTGATTCATAGTACATTTAATAAGCACCTCTTATCATAAGGCAGCATTGGGGAAATGGACAGAGAGTTGACCTCAAAGACCTGAGTTCAAGTCCTGACTGTGAGAAAATATTGTGTATATGACATTAGAGAAGGTATTTAATTTTTAATGGCCCCAGGCAGCTCTCTAAGAAAACAAACAAACAAATCAGAAAAAAGAAATTGAATAGTAGATGCCATCTGCAATATTAGGGTGATTTCTCAGCCAGGAACTCTCTATACAGAAGTAATGACAAGTCTGCTTAAAAAAAAGTCATAATAGTTACTGATATTTGCATAACTTTTTAAAGCTGACAAAGCATTTGGCCCGCATCATGTGAATTTTAACCTTAAAATAGGAACCACTTTATTTTTCTCATTTTGCATATGAGAAAACAGGCTGAGAAAACCTAAAAGATTTTTTGTATGTGATATCATCGCTAGTAAGAGTTAGGTGAGATTTGATACAGTTCTTCCAAGCCTAGCGTTTTACCACCTCCCTGTGTTGTCTCTGGGTTACAGAGAGGAGACAGGGTGAGATGTAAGATTTAGATAAGACAGTGCTGCCTTCATGAAGCTTTTAGGCTAGTAAGGGGAGAAGCCATCCATACAGAGAGCAATGATTCATGATACAGAAACACCTTGGAGTAGCACAAAATAGAGTATTCAGTGAAGGGAGAATGAATTGGCAAGACCATTAGTGACTGGGAAGAAGTTGGGAGGGGGTCACAGATCAGATGGAGAAGGGTCCTTAGAGGAAGAAGCATTTGAATCAAGTTTTAATGGATGACTTTAAGGGAAGGACAAGGGCATTTGAAAAATAGGAACAGGGTGCCAAAAAATAGAGAGATAGAAAGGCACACAACAAATTGGAGACAAGAGAGTGTGTGGAGCCCTGTAGTGACAACTTAGAATGTGTAGCTAGTAGTAACAGAAATTGTGTCATATGAGAGGATACCTTGAATGACAGGTCAAGAGTTTGAGCTTTTTATTCAGGAAATCAGAAGACCCTGAAAGTTTTTAAGTTAGAATACAACAACTGCCAACTATCTGCCAAGGAAAGATGGAACAGCTAGGTGGTGTCATAGTGTACAGAGCAAAAGTCCTGAAATCAAGAAGACTCATTTTCCTGAGTTCTAATCTGGCCTCAGACACTCACTAGCTCTGTGACCTCAGGCAAGTTATGTCACACTGTTTGCCTCAGTTTCCTCATCTGTAAAATGATCCGGAAAAGGAAATGGCAAAACAACTCTAATATCTTTGCCAAGAAAACTCAAAATGGAGTCAGAAAAGGTCAGACACAGCTGAAAATGACTGAACTGAACAAAGGGAAAATTAGTCTGAGAAAACTTTCAGATTGGATATATCTCTTCACTGCATTTTGGTTTGTTTTAATAAATCATAGCCATTTAAGAAGTGCCAGTGTAACCTTGTGTTTTTCTTATCCGTTCTGTACTTGGAATCCACAGTCAGTGAACTTGTTTTTAAGAATGAGATAAGAAAAATAACAATAGTGATAAACAAAAACTGGAATATATCTGTCTGTGCTCGACCTTTGTTTTCAAAGAAGACCATGACATTAAAGAAGTGACTTGCTCTTGACTTTGTTTCGAGTGAGGGAGGGCTGTGCAGGTCACCAATCTCACTTCCCCTCCAGAGCCATCTGAATCCAACGACCAGATATTCATCAGGATGACTGGAGATGACCCAGGATGAAATGGGAAACCTTGACCTTTTCTGGTACTCACTTAGAGGGAGGTAACGTCTGTTGAGTGAATAGGCCTCTTCTCTTTTGTCCTCTAGGGCAAGAGAAATTTTTATACCCCATTACTTGTATTTCTTATTTCCCAGTTGTATACAAGAACAATACTCAACATTTGCTCCTAAAACTTTGAGTTCTAACTTCTCTTCCTTCCTCCTTCCCACTCATCCCCACTGAAAAGGCAAGCAATTCAATATAGGCTATATATGTGTAGTTTTGCAAATGACTTCCATAATAATCATGTTGTGAAAGACTAATGATATTTCCCTCCATGTTATCCTGCCCCTCATTTCTTCTCTTCTCTCTTTTGAGCTTGTCCCTCCCCAAGAGTGTTTACTTCTAATCATTCCCTCCTCCCATTTGCCCTCCCTTTCATCATCCCCCATCCTGCTTATCCCCTTTTCCCCTACTTTCCTGTATTATAAAATAGGCTTTCATACCAAATTGAGTGTACATTTTATTCCTTCCTTGAGCAAAATGTGATGAGAGTTAGCTTCATTTTTCCCCTCTCACCTCCCCTCTTTTTCCCTCCATTGAAAAGGCTTTTCCTTTCCTCTTTTATGAGAGATAATTTACCCCATTCTATATCTCTTTCTCCTCCCAATATATTCCTCTCTCACCCCTTAATTTTATTTTTTTAGATATGATCCCTTCCTATTCAACTCACTCTGTGCTCTGTGTGTGTGTGTGTGTGTGTGTGTGTGTGTGTGTGTGTGCAATCCTCCAACTACCCAAATGCTGAGAAAAGTTTCAAGAGTTACAAATATGATCTTTCCAGGTAGGAATGCAAACAGTTCAACTTTAGTAAGTCCCTTAGGATTTCTCTTTCCTGTTTGGCTTTTCATGCTTCTCTTGATTCTTGTGTTGGAAAGTCAAATTTTCTATTCAGCTCTGGTCTTTTCATCAAGAATGCTTGAAAGTCCTCTATTTCATTGAATGACCATTTCCCTCCCTGAAGTATTATACTCAGTTTTGCTGGGTAGGTGAGTTATGTTAGAAGGGAGGGCAGATTAGTGGTAGGGGTCAATCAGAATGCTTGGTATTTGGGGGTGGGGAGGAGAGATGAGGAGAAAATATGGAACTAAAAATTTTGTGGAAATGAATGTTAAAAACTTAAAATGAATAAATAAATAAATTTTTATAAAATAAAAAAATAAACAAAGAATTAAAGTAAAAATAAAAATGTTAACCATGGATGGGGAACATGTGGTAAAATAAAAATCCCTTTATTAAGGGAGGAATTTGTTCTGTGAAGTTTGGATTCAGTCAAAAGGCCACACTTGAGGATCTAGAGGGCCACATGCTTCCCCACCTCTGAGTTAAACCATAAAGATTTCACTTTCCTATCCCATTCAAATGTTGGTGATTTCAATAGCACAGGGAACTTCCAGTATGTAAATACTTTCCACAGGTGCTATTGCTTAACATAGTTGTTGTTGTGGCTATTGTGGTTGTTCTGGTTCTGGCAGAGGATCAATTACATCAGGAGCATGATGTCTTGACATGTAAGTGAATCGGATTTAAGTGAGGCAGAATTGTGAAAAGTCACCAGCCTCACTATCTCCTCCAGAGTCCTATGGAGTCCAGTGGCAAGACATCACCAGTTACTAACTTAGAAGTCTTAGAGAGTTACCTGAACCACTAAAGAGTTGTGATTTGTCCACAGTCACACAACTACTATGTGTCAGTGGTAGAACTCTAGGTCTTCGTAACTTTAAGGATAACTAGCTCCCTCTCTGAGGCACTTGGATAACTCAGTGGGTAGAGTGCTGGGCTCAAAGTCACAAAGACTTGAGTACAAATATAGCCTTGGATACTAGCTGTGTGACCCTAGGCAAGTCACTTAACTTTGTTTGCCTTAATCTGATAGAAAGGAATTGGTGACCCAAACTGCTCTAGAATCTTTGCCAAGAGAACCCCACAGGTTCACGAAGAGTTGGACATGATTAAACAATTGGACAATTATTTATCATACTATCTCTCTTGATATTTCTAAATGACAGAAATGTGCATGTTGTTATTGGTACACTCATTATATAGTTATGTTATATTACATATTTATATGTTTGTTCTACATTATCATATTAAATAGATATTTGATGATATTTAAAAAAAAGAAATAGGGAATGGCCCTTTTAATGAACGAAAGAAAAAATAACTAAGTCAACAGAAACTGCTACTAGTGATAATCACTCTAAACAAGTCATTATGAGGAGCTTGGGCAGGGACTTATGTTTTTGTCCAGCCCATCGGCTTCAGAGTGTACACACCAGTCACAGGAAGCAGTAGAATACCTTGGTGACTAAGTCAGCTTTGCCTCTGATTGACTTCTATAATAGAGTTATAAAAAGAAAAAAAAAGGAAAAAGGAAAAGCAGCATCCCTTTGGCTCTCAAAACACACACATACAAATGAAAGCAATTCTGATACATCACGTGTTTGGAATTGGGATCACCTCTTAAACTACCTGCCTCACTCTCCCTTCCCACGTGTTACTCCCCAACTTCAGGAAAACCACTCATAAGTCAGCACCTTATATACAAATTCCTTCATCTTCTCCATGACATGGTGGGCTTGTAGAGGTAATGTCAGTACTCACACCTCTTCTTCTTCTTCTTGGGGTGCTGGACATGTTTGCTCTTCTTCAACTTTGGTGGAATTGGGGTACACATATATAATGTCTACTGTTTGTTGGGTACTGTGCTAAGTAATTTACAAGTATCTCATTTGGTACTCATAACCACTCAGGGAGGTCAATGCTATTATGATTCCCATTTTATAGTTGAGAAAATTGAAGCAAACTGACCTTAAGTGACTTGCCTGGAGTCACATAGCTAGTTCCTGACTCCAGGACCAGAGTTCTATTCATTGCACCACCTGGTGTGGGGGGACAGAGAAAGCGAGAGAGAAAGAGAGAGACAGAGAGAGATAGAGAGAGGGAAAGAGACAGAGAGAGAGAGTCAGAGAGAGAGAGAGACAGGGGGAGGGAGGGAGGGAGAGAGGAGAGAGAGAGAGAGATATGTTTTATTGGTGCTCTTGGACACAATGAACTGTCAGTTTTTATATTATTTGCATGTTAATTATTAGAAGTTCTAACTACTTTTTCATTTCTTTATCTTCCGTAAATTAGTCTGATTATTTAAAATCCTGTTCCTCCATGAAACGTGGAGACTTAGAGCTTGTGTCTTTTATGTTTCTGTCAGACCTTGTTCCTCAATGTTCTCAGGGATTAAAGAACAAACAAGCCCGTCTTGAAAATGAGTTATATTAATAATCACCAGTCACATTGACGCAAGTTTCTAATCGCTGTTTAAAAATAAATCCATCTAACAACAGTTTCTAAACCAAGTCTTAGAACTAATGGCTTATATTCTACAAGATTCAGTAAAGGGGCACCATCCCAAGTTCCCCATCCTATGTAATATGTGACATTCCTCTCCCCGCCCTCATATAGTTAAGCAGTCACTCCAAGAATGGGAACCGTAGAAGGCCAGTCATTTCACCATTCTGCCCTTTGATATTCTCATCTGAAAGACAAGGCGATTGGAAGAGATGCCCTCTAAGGTCCCTTCCATCTCTCAGACTATGGTACCATGATGTCCTTGTGCCAGAAACATGTCACCACCCAATTTCAATTGATTCAGGACTGGGTGCGTGAAAGGAAACATGGTAAGCAGGGCATAGGCATTAGGGGTCAGACTTCAGTTCAAATCCCATTTCTGTCAGTTACCTCTTGAGTGACCTTTGGACAAGACATTTGCCCTTTTGGGATTTAGTTTTTTTTAGTTCGATTAAATAACATTTATTAAATGACATATTCAGTGCAAGGCACTGTATGAGGTGCTGGGGATGCAAAAAAAGCAATGAAACCTTGCACTTTGCTTCTGCCCAGTTTCAACTCCATGGAATAAGAAGCCTTCTTCAAGATAAACTCATCACTTCTAAACTCACTGTTGTTGTTGAGTCATGTCCTACTCTTTGTGATCCCACTTGGGGTTTTCTTGGCAGAGATAGTGGAGTGATTTGCTGTTTCCTTCTGTAGCTTATTTTACAAATGAGGAAATTGAGGCAAACAGGGTGAAGTGATACCCAGGGTCACATAGCTAGTAAATGTCTGAGGACACATTTGAACCTAGGACTTCTTGACTCCAGGCTAGGCTACCATGCTGCTAACTCAAGTTTTGATTGATTCCACCTCCCTCCATCTTTCCCTCCCTCTGTTTGAAAGGATGGAGGATGGAGCACCAACTGCCTCCCAATGCCTTCCTTTATAGAGGGTAGAAACTGGACTCAGCTCACTCCACTTTGTATCTGTTTCTCTGCCTGGTTTCAGCTCCATGGAACAAGACGCTACCATGCCAGCTATACCCTGGTTTCTCTCCCCTCCTTCCTGCCTTCTTCTGTGTGTTCTCTCCCAATCCCATTAAATTACAAGCTCCCTGAGAGCAGGGACCATTTTCAAAATTGTTATTATTGTGTCCCCAGTGCTTAGTATAGTGCTGAGCACATAGTAGGCACTTAAATATTTATTGAATTGGATTTGGAATGATCCTTGCTCTTGAAGAATTTACATTCTACTTGAGATAAACAGTGTGAAGGGACTTCTATAGTGGCAGAAGGAAGTCAAGTCAAGAAGCATTTATTAAATGAGCACTATGTGTCAGGCATTGCATTTAGCATTATGAATACAAAGAAAGGCAAAAAACAAAAAAAACAAAAAAAACCAAAAACCCCAGGCCCAAAACAAAACAAATCCCTGCTCTCCAGGAACTTCCAGCCTAATAGAGGAGACAATATGCAAACAATTACATGCAAACAAGATGTATACAGGGTAGACTGGTGGTAACTTGGAGTGTTCTCTAAGACTAAGAAGCACTAGGAAAGGCTCCTTGTGCAAAGTGGGATTTTATCTGGAATTGGAGGAAGACATAGTAGCAAAGAGTTGGAAATGTGGAGGGAGAGAATTCATCCAGGGAAAATATGCTGAATTGGAAGATGAAGCTTCTTATTCAAGAAATGGAAAGGAATCCAGTATCACTGGATGATAGAATAGTACATACAAAGTCATGCACATTTCAGGAGGGAGGGAACACCAGCTACTGGGAGAAGAGGAGATTAGGAGAGGAGGTGTTGAAGGTGATACCTGAGTTGTGTTTTGAAGGAAACTTGGGATTCTAAGAGGTCAAAGTGATGAGGGAATGTATTCCAAGCACCCATGTGAAGGCAGAGTTCCAGGGCATGGAATATTATATACGGAGGAAAGCTATCAGGCAGCTTGACTAAAATGGAGAGTGGATAAAGAGAACTAATAGGAAATGATGAGAAAAGTAGGTAGTAACTAGATTGTGAAGGCCATTAAATGCGAGACTCAACCTCTTGCATTTTATTTCAAAGACAATGAGAGCTGATGAGTTCAATAGAGGAGGTATTCCCTCCCTCTGGACAGATTATAGCTTGTGCACATATTCTTATGCTGGGCAATTCTAGTTCATATCTTTCCATAGTTTTCATAGAAGTTCTATACACACACTAGTGAAGTCTCTGCTCTAACCTTTTTTATATTTCTTGGATTCCATCAGGTCCATTTATTATTCTTTGCCATGGCCACATGGACAGTACCCATCCAGTTGCCTGTGTCCTTGATGATGTCTTTTATACCGCTTTTTGAGCACAAATCACCTTGGCACTATGCCACAGCCCACTCATGCCCACGTGACTCTTCCCATTGCCCTTTGAATCACCAGCAATTGTGATTCTGTTGAGATCCCAGGGTTTGATTGTTTGTGGTTTTACACCACCATCCATTCTGAGGATATGGGCTTTTGTGGCAGCAAGCAATTTGGGATCATTGAAAGGACTGGACAGCTTCCCAAATGAGATGCAGCTGCATCTCCTCTTCTTTGGACACAGGGTTATGAATATGTGCGACATGTTAGATTAAATTTGATTCAACGAGCATTTATTAAGTGCCTACTATTGTGTCAGACCTCATGATAGGTACTGGACATACAAAAACAGGATGAAACAGTCCTTGCCTTCAAGAATATTCCCTTCTACTTTATGTTATATGTAATTAAATGAAGATTATATATCTAATATTCAGATTGAATATTACTCAGAGAACAGATCTTTCCTTTCTTTCCCCCTTTCCTCCCTTTCTCTTTCTCTCTTCCTTCTCTGCTCTCTCTCTTTCTCTCTCTCCCATCCTCTCCTTTCTCTTTCTTTCTCTTCTCTATTTTCTCTGTCTTTCCTCTTTTCTTTCCCTATCTCTTCTTTTTTCTCTGTGTCCCTCTCTTCTCTGTCTCCTTCTTTCTTCCTCTTTCTCCCCCTCCCCCTTCCTCTCCCTCTATACCCTCCCTTTCTTCTTTTTTTTTCTCTCCACCTCCCTTCTTCTGTAAAAAGGAAAAGAACAAGTGTGTATGTGCTCATCTCATCCAGCAAAAAATTTATCAAGCACCCACCATGTGCCTGCCACTGTCCTAGGTACTGGGAATGTTAAAATGAACAAACTGAAAAACACTGGGCTGCTGCCAAGGAATTTCTATTCTACCGGGAGTTACAAGACACCCCAGAGAAGTGTACCCTAAATGGGTACCTTGTCCCACCTTCCTCATCTCACTCTGCTGGCTCCATCTTCCCACGGGAAATATTTCATTTACTTACTTTCAGATTCTTGATTCCCATTATAATGTTGCCTATCAGACCTGTACTGAAAATGAACACAAAAGAATATATTTTCTTTCTATCTTTTTTTTAAGGAAGATAAAATGCCTGGACTATTGATTTCATTCAAGACCATGTTGTGCCTAATGATGTCATTAGTATTTGTTACAGGAGTCAGGTTTGCAAACCATTTCCCTAAAAGTGCACCTGACAATCTTGTTGCTTCCATGGATTGGAAAGTGGGAGAACTGATGAGTGCACTGGCTCTACCATCCTAGTTTGTTTGGGGAAATGATAGGTTAGGACTTTGGTAATGAATGTTGATCAAGGGCAGCCTTTAAAGATCCAGTTACTCATTAAAATTTGCATTCTTTTGTCCCAAATACTCTAAGAATTCCTTTACAACCATTTCAAATACTCACATGCATTATGTGTCTGTGTTATGTAAATATGTGTATGTGCTTGTGCATGAACGCACACATGTCTCCAGGGAGTCAACTTAATTTTTCTATTCTAATTATTTCTCTTATTTAGGCCATAAATTCTGCCATTTTTTCTTCTTTCAAGACTATAATTTCTCCTTGAACCATAAGGCAACATCTCGCCTCTGTTCTATGCTCTCTCAAGAATCCACAGGGTTTTCTGTTTCCTCAGGAATTGATTCAATTTTCTCAGTGTTACAATATTGATTTAGAGATTTTTGTAATCATTTAGATGTCTTGGTAGCTATCTTTCCTTCTGATCTTAGTAAGTCAACAAACGTGACAGTTGCTAGACTAAATACTGGAAATAAAAATATAAGCAAAAGGAAAGATAGTCCCTCTCAAGAAAATTAAATTCTAATGGGGATTATTAATACCAAAAAGGAGCCAGCCAGCAGAGGAGAAGGAAGCAGGGAGAGACACAGTTATCTGGCAGAGAAATCTGGAGATTTTACTCTGAGACCTCTGGATTATGCTTATATGCTTGAGGGTTTTTAAGTGTTTTCTTCCTCTTGAGATCTTTGGTTGTTTTAATCATCCCCCCACCCTAACAGAGTTCTCTTGCTGCCTTTCCAATTCCTCCTTTGACAGTGGGTTTACTCTTGGAGACTAAATCTCAGCAAATTCACATTTGTCTATCCCCAGTCCCATCCCAAGTGACATCTGGAGGGACCGGATTGACCTCAGGCCAAGTACAGCTTCATATACAGGTGCCCTGAACCAGTTTCTTCATCTTTTTAGTTCTCTGGTTGAGTGCAGAGGAGTGAGTCCCATCTTCCTCTACCTCCCCAATCCTCTACAAATGGCTGCAAAGAATTGAGGTCCTTTGCTTGTCACAAGAAGCAATGGTAGCTCCAGCTGGGAAATTTCTGAGAAGATCCCAGAACATGAGGTGGTCAGTAAGATTCCGTGCCTTCCTTTAGTGTGGGTGGATCCTGAATGAGTACGGGGATGAGTATTATTTATTGTTAATTCATAAGTCAAGAGAAAGTATTATTTTGTGGGCTTCTTGGTGTTTTAGCCTTTCAAAAGAAGACAGTTATAATTGTTCATTATTTGATGAGTAATTCCTCTTTTGAGGAGTTCTGAGAATTAATAGGGCTGGACAAAATGTCTAGTCTGCCATCTTGTTGCTCACATGACACAAGGTTTCAAGAGTTCACATTCTAATGAGTGGAGTCAACATGCAAACAATAGGAAAAATATAATTCAGATAGAATGAGGGAGATAGAAACAGAGTAAAGGTAGAGATAGAGAGATAGCGATAGAGTAGAAATAGAGAGATGGAGATATATTAGAGATATAGCAAATTATATTCCATATGTATATGTGCCTAAACACACACACACACATACACACACACACACACACACACGCCTAGGGACACATAGAGATAATGTAAGATGTAGAAAGTAATCTCAGAGGGGAAAGCTTTAACAGCTGGAGGGATCAGGAAATTCCTCTTCCAGAAAGTGGAATTTGGGGTCAAACCTGAAGGACACCATGAAAGCTCAGAGAAGGAAGGAGAACATTTCAGAAACTACAGGTTCTCATAAGGTCCCTTCATGCATTAAATCCTAGGAAATGCCATGACAGTCATGACTTGCTGTGTTTGACCAGGATTCTTTGCCCCTTCTGGCTCAGTGAATGTATCCAGTTTAGCCAACCTTGCTCATCTGTCTGAATTCCATGCCATGAAAAAGCATCTTGTGTCTAGTCTGAAGAAAACAAAGTCTTTCCTCCTCTTCCTTTTCTTCTCTTCTTCTTCTTCCTCCTCCTCATCCTCACTTTTCCTCCTCCCTTATAGAATTGTATTCAGTGATTTCAGTGCCAGGGTCAAACCAAGTGAAAAGTACCCTCCAATACTTGTAGTTAGGGAAGCTTCCCTGCAGGGCAACCATCGGTGTGCCATTTAGTAGCTTCCTAGTAAACTAATTATTCTTGATAACAAAGTGCTGAGCTCAGTTGTTTCCTATATGCTGAAGGGACTACAATACCCAAAATATCTATAAATTCTGGTGCTTTGGGAAAAACCCAGGTTGCCTTGTCCTAGTTATGTCTTGGTGGCTTTGTGCCGAGAATCCAGATGCAGTAGGATTGCAGAGATTTGGGATTTTCTTGTCTGTATTATCTGAGCGTCTCAGTCTGTCCTGGACAGAACGGGCCAGTGGAGTTGAAGGGCTGGGAGTGAAGAGGACTGGATTCTAGTCTCTGTTACTTCATTCAGTGCTTGGGAGACTTTTAGCACACCTCACGTTCCCATGATTCTAAGGTGTCAGAGGACTTCCTTCAGAGTTGATAGTGGGGCAGTTGTTATTATTTATCATTTTACAGAGAAGGAGCCCAAGACAGGGATTTAAGTGATTTTTGCTCATCCTAATGGAGCAGCGAGGTGGCTTAATGTTGAGAGCACTGGATCTGGAGTCAGGAGAACCTGAGTTTAAATCCATTTTCAGATACTTACTAGCTGTGTGACCCTGGGCAAGTTACTTCACCCTGCTAGCCTGAGTTTCCTCATCTGTCAAATGAGCTGCAGAAAGAGATGGGAAACCACTCGAATATCTTTGCCAGGAAAACCCTAAATGGGGTCAGGAAGAATCAGGCATGATTGAAATGAGAAAAAGAAGAAGAAGAGGAAGAGGAAGGGGAAGAGGAAGAAGAAAAAGAAGAAAAATGAGGAGAAGAAGGAAGAGGAGGAGAAGGGAAAGAAGAATGAGAAGGAGAAAAAGAAGAAGGAGGAGAAGAAGGAAGAGAAGGAGAAAAAGGAGGAGGACGAGGACAAGGAGGAGGAAGAGGTGAAGGAGGGGTAGGGAGAGGAGCATCCAGCTAACAGTGACCAGAGTCAGGATTTACAACCCTACTAAAGGTCCAGCCCACTTTTCACCTATACTGCACGTTGCCTTTATACTATTCAGCTCTCTATGCCTCAGTTCCCTCATCTATAAAATGGGGATCAGAAAACTTGCCTTATCCAACTGCCCCTCATGATGGTTGTGATCAATGAATGTGAGAATGTTATAAAATGTAAAAGTGGAAAGGAAACAGAAAGGATGCTGATGCGATGTTTTAAACATATGAATATACATGTATATAACTATACATATAATAAATAATGACAACTAATTGGAACAAGGCCTGGGCTGTGGGATCTCCAAGATGAGGAATCTCTCTGTAACAAGATAGATTAGCACCATTTATTTTTTTTTTTTTTACACCTTATAACTTAGAAAGTTTCCTCTAGCTCTAAAATCTAGAGATTTTAAGTGACTTACCCAGGGTAACACAGCGAGGATGGGTCAGGGACTGGAGTTGAATGCAGATCTTCCTAGCTCAGAGATCAGCTTTCTCTCTCTCTACTCTGCCATGGCAACTCTCTTGATAGGTTGTTTATATTATTAAAAATATAGTTTTTTTTTCTTGAGGGGAGGACCCCTCATAAAACATGAGAGCTTGTCCTTGTGTACTTGATGTGTCAGTCCAGGAGAATGTAAGTGCCCTGTGGGCAGAAGCTGGTTTTATCTTTCTATCTCTGGAGTTTAGTATAGAGCAGATATAATAGCTAATATTTGTATAGCACTTTAAGTTTTGCAAATATCTTTACAAATATCTCATTTGAGTCTCACAACACCTAGGAGGTAGTGGCTATTGTTATCCACATTTTACAGGTGAGGAGATTGAGGCAACCAGGAGAATTAAATGACTTGTCCAGATTTGAACTCAGGTCATCCTGATTCCAAATCCAGTGCTCTAAACACTAAGTCACATGGCTGCTTCACATAAGAAATGCTTATTGTGTAAATGAATGAAATACATCAATGTATTTGGATACACATACAGAGACACATGTGTACCTATCATTCACATATAAATAATAAAAGGCGAGCACTCTGTGTTTGTTACAATTGAAATCAGAAAATAATTTAAGAGTTAATGATCTTGAGTAAGTCACTTTAAAATTTGCATTTCAGTTGCTTCATCTATAAAATATTAGATTGGATTAGATCAAAGATGCTGAACCTTGGGAGGCAGAGTAGTTTACATCTACTACCCACATGACGTTGGGCAAAGTCTCTTTCTTCTATTACCCTCATCTGTCTCCTCATCAGTAAAACAAGGGGATTGGATAGAGACAGCCAGGTGACATAGTGGATAAACCCTGGACTTGGAGTCAGGAAGACCTGAATTCAAATGCAGCCTCAGACAGTAACTGTGTGATCCTGGACACCTCACTTAACTTCTGTTTGCCTCTGTTTTCTCACCTGTAAAATGGGGATAATAGCACCTATTTCCCAGGGTTACTGTGAGAATTGAAATGAACTAATATTTGTAATTAAGGGCAGCTAGGTGGTGATACAGTCTTTGAACTCTTCCTGAGTTCAAAACCAACCTCAGACACTTATTAGCTGGGTGACCCTGGGCAAGTCATTCAACCCTGTTTGCCTCAGTTTCTTCATCTGTAAAATGAGCTGGAGAAGGAAATGGGAAAACCACTCCAGTATCTCTGCCAAGAATACTTCCAATGGAGTCACAAAGAACCAGACATTACTGAAAATGACTGAACAACAAAATATTTGTAAAGTGTTTAGCACAATGTCTCCTGGCATGTAATAGGCTTATTCCCTTTCCCCCATGCCCAAGGAGGCCTCTCTTCCCTGGCATGTAGTAGGCTTATTCCCTTCCCCCGACCCCCAAGGGGCCCTCTCTTCCAGCTTTAAAGTTCTCCTTTGCTCTCTTCTCTGAATTTAAGCTTGTACCTCTCCCAGCATTTCCACCATTTTTCTTTCTGGCTCTCAGACACTCGGAACAAATTTAGAGGTGTTTATTTCAGGACTGCAGGCATTTTGTTCTCTCTCCAGGGCAAACGCTGTCAAAGTTTGATTCTCTCTGAGTCCCAGTCCATTCTGCCCAGAGAGTCCATAAGAATTAGAGATTTTGCTGTGATGTCAGAACTCAGGAAAAGAGGAACATTCAGGCAGTTTGGAACAGGCAGATGGCAAGCTGGCCTCAGAGTGGGGAAGAGCTCAGTTCTAGACTGGCCTCAGATGGACATTGGCCATGAGACTTTGGGAAGGGAAGAGAAGGGAAAAGGCATATATAAATAAGACAGCTTTATGTGTGATGCTCTGTGCTATGAGCTTTACAAATATGACCTCATTGGGTCCTCATAGAAATCTTGCGAGGTAGGTCCTGTAATTATGGGAAGGTCCCTTAACATCTCAGGGGTCTAAGCAAGCCTTGAAGAGCTACAAGGTGCTGAATAGGCGTATCGGTGGAGGGAGTTTTCTTGCCAGGAATTCCCATAGCACTGACATTTTAGTTCTGACCCCAGAGCATGTTAGTTTCTGGCATTACTCTGTCATTACTGTTATGACAGGATGCCTACTAGTAGGTGCCTAAGTATGTTAAAAAAAACCTGTCCAAAAATATTGGTTGAGAGGGGAACCTTCTGTATGATAGACAACCGAATTTCATGTACATAAACTATCACTTGAGAAGGAAGGGTGAGAAAGGAAAAAGACATTCATTCTTGGGTTCAAATTCTACCTCTAAGTGACCTTGGGTAAGTCAATTAACCTCTCTGGGTCTCAGTTTCCTCAATTGTAAAATGAATGAGTGGGACTCCATATTTTCTGAGGCCATTTACAGTTCTAAATCTCTCATCCTGTGATCTTTTACAAGAAGAAGGAAATACCAAGGCAAGAGATGGACATTCAGGACCCATGGCACGTTCATCTCAGGAGATTTTACCAGAAGGAGTCACAGATCCTGTTGTCTTCTCCAAAGATGCGCATTACTTGAAACAAAACTTTGTTGTTTCGTTCTCCAATCAGCTTGGGTGAATTTGACATTCACTGATGTCTTTCTAGTGGCCATCATTGCCTTTCAGCAGTAACTGCCTCTCCAAGTTCTATGAATTCCCCATTAAGATGCTGTGGTAGGCTAAGTGAAAAAAATCATTTAGTACAATCAATTCATTTCAGTGTCCCAAATGGTCTGAGTGTCGGGAGCGTGCATGCTTGCAGCTGCTGCTGTGGTCTACCTCCTGTCACAGGTAAAAACAAATGACCTTCTGTTTCCTCCCCCCACCCTCAACCTGTATTGCCTGCATGACAGGGGATCAATCACTTTCCTCTGAAATGGGAAATAGAGCTGGCATTTGAGCATCTTGCGGATTAAACTTTTAATAAAAACCCAATGAAGATGGCTTCACCCATTTATATTAAGACCTTATTCTTTTTAAGGGAAGTGGGGCATAAGAGTTGGGGCATGGTGAATCTTCATTGTTTCCTAATTTGCCTTTTGAGATACTTGTGAGTTTTGCCAGGCTTGGCATCCCTCTTCCCTTTGATATCTGGTACTTCTCTGAATGTTCCTGTTTTGTGATTTGCTTCATTTAATGTGGTAAAACTGTCTTTTCTTATTATTCAGGTTGTGCATGCATGCATATACATACACACACATTCAGTTCTCTTTCTGCCCCCTTTCCCTTTTATTTCTTTTTCTTTACAAAAATAATGTAATTCTGATCTGATTGGATCTATCCTTTATTGTTTAGAGTTTTGGAGAAAAACTAATCTTTCCCCTACCTCACAAAATCATACAGTTTGAAAGCTGGCAGGATCTATAGTGGCCCTCTTGTCCAACCCCATTCTCTAGAGGACTCCCCACCATGACATACCTGGCAAGTGATCATCTCTCCTCTATTTGAAGACCTCAAAGGAAGGGAAACATAACAGAGGTTGAATTTTTCTCATCAAAAAGGGAGGACCATTTAAGTTTTTCAGGAATTCCCCCAATGTCAATTTCAACTATCAACTGAAACTCATATGCGTTGGGAGACTATAAGGTGGGAGGGTCATTTTTTCCTCCTTCCCCCTTTTTGTGGAGGATATTTTAAAATAATTACTTTCCATAAACTCTACCAAGTAGAAGAGTGAGTCTGAGGAGATGCATTTCAGGAAAATGTTTAAACTATTGAATTTCTCTTCTCTACTGTACTCCCTTTTCTGTTCTCCAGCACACCAAAAGAAAATGTCATATTCAGATAGTATTCAGCAAGTTATCATGACCATCGGAAAGTACTGGAATAAATGCAAAGCTCTGTCCAAGCAACTGGGAAAAATAAACAGAGATCCTTATGAAAAATGTAGAGAATTCAAGACAGAGAGAATTGACAAAATGGAGAAATAAATCATGTGAAAGAACTTGAATTGTCAACATATTAGGAATAGTTTCCTTTAAGGATTCTCATTTGGAGTTTTGATCCTAGTAGTGTTACATCTTTCATACTTCCTGGAGGAGTGGAAGTCCTCAGATTAGCTCATTTATATGGCCTATTGTAAATGTTTAGAAGATGAGACAAAGAGGTAAGGAAATCATTTTAATGAGTGTTAAGATGGGCTTAGGGAATCCTCAGCCAGAGGAAAGTTTCCTGTGATCTGGATGTGTGGGGTGGCAAATCCTGGGGGTAGGACCTCGACTTAGCCTACTACAAAGACTTAATGGAGTTTTAAAAAGAATAACTCCCAGTAGGCAGAACACAGCTCATGTCAAGTGATGTTCAACATGTAGTGAGGCAAACACCTTAACCCTTTTCTAACCAAAACTTAGAGGCAACCTGCCATAGGAAATAAGGTGCCAGTCTTAGGGTCAAGAAGTTCTGAGTTCAAAATCTGCCTCTCAAAAGATTGGCTATGTGACCATGGCAACTTATAGAACATCTCTTTGCCCTGGGTACCTCCCTAAAGCAAATTACAAGCAAGTGGTCTATTGCCCGCTGCAATGGGGGAGAGAGCTTTCTCACCAGGAGTTCCTTATATTGATGAACTCACCAACATAGAATCTTCCTTCCCCTTCCTTCCTTCCTACCCACACTAGCCAAAAAACATAGCCATTCATTTTAAACATTATTTATTTATTTTTAGTTTTCAACTTTCACTTCCATAGGACTTTGAGTTTCAAATTTTCTCCCCCTCCCTTTCCTTCCACTTCCCCAAGATGGCATGCAATCTGATAAAGGATCTACATATACATTAAACATATTTTCCAAGCGGTCATGTTGTACAGAAGAATTAGAATCAATAGGAGGAACCATGAGAAAGAAGAAACAAAATTAAAAAGAGAGCAAATAGTATGTTTCCATCTGCATTCAGATTCCATAGTTTTTTTCCTCTGGATGTGGGTAGCATTTTCCATTGTGAGTCTTTTGAAGTTGTCTTAGATCCTTGCATTGCTGAGAAGAGCTAAATCTATCAACGTTACTCATCACACAATGTTGCTGCTACTGTGTACATTGTTCTCCTGGCTCTGCTCACTTCACTCAGCATCAGTTCATATAAGTCTTTCCAGGTTTTTCTGAAGACTGTCTGATGATCATTTCTTATAGCACAATAGATATTCCATTGCATTCACATACCACAGCTTACTCAGCCAGTTGATGGGCATCTCCTCAATTTCTAATTCTTGGCCACTTCAAAAAGAGCTGCTACAAATATTTTTTATGTATGTGGGTCCTTTTCCCATTTATTTTATGATTTCTTTGGGATACAGACCTACAAATTGTATTGTTGAGCCAAAGGGTTTACACAGTTTTATAGCCCTTTGGGCATAGTTCCAAATTGTTCTCCGGAATGGTTGTATCAGCTCACATCTTCACCAATAATGCCTCAGTGTCTCAATTTCCCCACATCTTCTCCAACATTTATCGTTTTCCTGTTTTGTCATATTAGCCAATCTGATAGAGGTGATGTGATGCCTCAGAGTTATTTTGGTTTGCATTTCTTTAATCAATAGTGATTTAGAACTCTTTTTCATATGACTATAGTTAGCTTTAATTTCTTTATCTGAAAACTGCATGTTCATATAATTTAACCATTTATTAATTGGAGAATGACTTGTATTCTTACAAATTTGACTCAATTCTCTCTGTATTATTCATTTTATTGTAAGTTTTCTGCTTTATTTTACATGTGAATACACCTCTTTTTTTCAAGGAAAAATGAAATGCATTTTAGGAAACTTACTTTATGGTTAATATTGCTGGATCACACATCCATTCCATAAGTGAAGGACCTTTGTGGCATCTAAATGAAGAGGTAGAATGGTGTGGAGGTACTGGGTTCTAATCCTGTCTACGACTTACTCTCTGTGTAATCTTGAGCAACTCACTTCTCCCTTGGGGACTCCAGTTTTCATTCCTGTAAAATGAGTCTGTTTGGATTACAACTAGGTCCCTACTGGTGCAAATAATTAATCCCCTGAAGTGGTTGCATGTATTCAAATTTGAGCTATTTGAAGTTCTAATTATGTAAAATATGGTGTTTGGCTGCAGCCCCATGGAAATAGACATGATGAGTTAGAATAACGCAACCACCTAAAGGATTCATTATTTGCACTAATCTGAACATAGATGAAGATAACACTGAAGATTTCTAATAGCTCTAAATTTATGGCTCTGTGATCTCCATGAATAAATGAATGCACCTCAATGACGAGTGGCAATTTGCCTCCTCAAAATCCATGGAATAGATCATAGGACTATATTCCTTCTGACCCTCCAATTTCTAAACAGGCTTGTAAATTTATTTTGTGAATGAAAAGATAATTGTACATTAAAAGAGAGATCATAGGTTGTGTGGTTGTGTGCATTCATAGCACTTAGCTATGTACCCCATGACAAACTCAGATTCAATTTTCTCATCTGTAAGACGGGCATATTAATGGTATCTATCTCACAGGTTGACTCTAAGCTGGTCTAGTCCCATCCATTCATTTTACAGATGAAAAAACTGAGGCACAAAGAAGTTGTCACTTTTTTGCCCAAGGCTGCCAGAGGCAGAGCTGGGGTATTAACATTTCATATGCAGTTTTGCCTCCTGGTTGATCTCAGTAGGGAATCATTCCTGAGTGGAGGAGAATTCAAAAATAGAATATCTTCATTTGTCCAGCTTGTTATTCAGAACACAATGCCCCAAGCCTTTCCAAACCAGCTGAGGAAATGAAATCTCCGGCAAAAGTCTATTATTTTCCGTGAGAGTTGTTCGGTGTTTTGGTGTAAAAGGTCTGTCTAAATGTAGAAATAGCAGCTTGGAGCAATAAGACATTGCTCTCCTTATCTTTTATAAAACAGTATCCAGAAAGATGGAGAACATTTAAAACAAGTTTCATGGTAGTACTGCTCAAAGAGTTTGCCAATAACTTGTACTGCAAACCTAGTTATATAATCAAATGTTACCTTCTTTATGGTACCTAGCTCCTGTTGGGAGGCAGCATATGGGCTGGTGGGCAGGGCAGGGAGGGATGAACTTGGAAAAGTTCAAAGTAAATAGGCAGGAGAGTCTCAAAAGGGAGGGCAACATAGTCAATCAACCACTATCTATTAAGCAACTAGAGGCAGCTGGAGCATCAAGTCAACTGGAGTCAGGAAGACCCGAGTTCAAATTCAGTCTCATAGTGACCTTGGACTAGTCACTTAACCTCAGTTTCTATAACATGGAGACAATAATAGTTTCTGCGTCCTAGAATTGTCGTGAGGATCAAGTGAGATAATATTCATAAAGCTCTTGGCACAACGTCTGACACATAGTAAGTCCTAAATAAATGCTTGTCTCTCCCTTTTCTTTTCTTTCCAATTCAGGGTAGGCACTATGAAAAAGAATGTTAGCTCCTAATACTCCTACTATGTGCCAGGTACTGGAGATATGAAGAAAGTCAAAAGTCAAAAGACAGTCCCTACTGTCTCTAATGTCTCTAAAGAGATGATATGCAAACAACTATGTATAAACTATATCTAAAGGGGAAATTAGAGATACCCAAAAGAGAGAAGCATGAGATGAAAGAGGTCCGGGAAAGGATTTTGGCAGGAGAAGGGATTTTAGCTGAGATTTGAAGGGACTTATTTTAGGAAGTCTTGACATTTCCTGCTAACTAGACTGGGCAATTATCTCTCTTACCATTCCGAAAACACTTCCTTTGACTTCCTTTCCCCCATCATCACCCTTCGGACTCCTAGGGTTGTGATGATTGATTCTTGTATTATTTTAGAGTCATTTTAATTATTTGATCCTTATATTTGACTCTTGTCCCCCATGAGTGACTCTGGGCTTAAAGACTATTACCCTGTTGACTTTATGAATGTTGGAGTAGAATGGAAAGAACATTGGATTTAGAGAAAGAAGAGCTTACCTCTATTGCTTCCTACTTGTGTGACCTTAGGCTTGTCATTCAAGTTACTTGGGTTTCAATTTCTTCTGCTGCTAAATGGAGGGGTGGAACTAGATGGTCTTTAAGATCCCTTTCTGCCCCTTTTCTCAGATTCTGTCAATGAGGCAAGGTAGCTATGTGATGCAAGGAATAGATAGAGTGCTGGACATGGAGTCAGGAAGAGGAGTAGCAATTGTTTTACTTGGTCATGTTGGAGGGCTAAATGACCTTAAATTGGTTTTGAACTGAATCTAAGATTAGGCTTGTATATGACCATAGGTGTGGTGACCCATCTCTGAACCCTCTTAAACTGTAGTGCCCACAACTGAGTACAACTCCAAGAATGAGGGATGGAAGTGGGAGAGAAGCAGATGTAGGCTCATCGTAAGGAAGAGACAAATAAATGACAGATGAAAACTTTCTAACAGGGAAAGTTCTCCCCGAGTAGATTGGGCTGCCTTGGGGTGGGAGGGCTTGTTCTCATAAATGTTTAACTATCACCTCTCCAAAGCACAGGGCGTACTTTTAGGTTTAACTTACATCACCAACATCTTCTCCATCACTTTTTAAAGTCTAGACAATGAACTAAATGATAAATTGAGTCTTCATTTGTGGCAATTGCTGACTTCTGAGGTGTACATGCCCACACTAAAAATTTAACAATTGAATCTCTGAAATTAGTCAGAGTTGACTCCCTGAAGTTAAAGAGTTCCTGTTCAGGAGTGCCTATGACCCTAGGATGATAGATTTAGAATAGAAAGAGACCTCAAAGGGCACCTAGTCCAACCTTTTTATTTTACAAGTGAGAAAACGAGACCCAGAGAAGTTAAGTGATTTACTTAAGGTCACAGGCAGTATTTGAACCCAGGACCACTAACTCCAGAGCCATTTAGAAGGATTACTTGCTAAGCAGATTGATGAACTTGAGGGCAGGGAAAGTTTCATTTCTGTTTTTGTATTCTCAACATGCAGCACATTCTTACCACATAGTAGGCACTTCATAACTGCTTGCTGATTGATGGTCTGATTGGTTGGACCAGATGGCCTCTGCATTCCCTTTCAAACCGGAGGTTCTGGTACCCTGTGCTTCTGAAACAGACAAGAGCCAGTCTGCTGTAGCATCATCATTGTGAACAAGCTGTTATTTTTCCCATGATGCATTAACTTCACAAAGGCTCCTATTGAGTCTTCTGGCCTCTTCCTCCAGCTAAAAATACCATTCACCGGTGCTGTGTGCCCTATTACTTTGTGCTTTGATCTTTGAGTCTAATTACAGACTGAAAGAGGGTTTGTGCTGTTTGTGCTGACTTAATACCTGAACAAATGGGATTATCCACAGCTTCTCTGAATGATGCTTCATGATTCCCCGTGGCCCAGAGGCTGCTCAGGGTTGTGGCTACTAGACAGACAGAGTGTGGGTTCTATTGTACATGTTGTAAAATCCATCCTCTTCTACACCGTGACGGGCGTGAGCTAACAACCAGACAATAACATTAGCTGAAAGACTGTGTCATTGCCTTGTAGATTTGCAAACCTTAACATTATATACAATCAGTGTGAATGATAACTATATATTACGCTAAGGTTGGCAAAGCCTTGTCCTTGCTCATGTGAGTTCATTTGGACTTTATAACAACCCCGTGAGGAAGGTGCTATCACCATCACCCTTTCACAGATGTGGAAAATGAGACTTTGAACCATGACCTGCATAGGATCACAAAGTTAGTGAACCTCAAAGCAGGGATTTAGAACCTGATTTCTCCTGAATTCAAGTCTAGTGCCCTACGTAGCTAGGTGTTGTAATGGGTAAACATCCTGGGCTTGATGTCAGGAAGGCCTGAGTTCAAATCCTCCCTCAGACACTTACTAGCCAGGTGATCTGGACAAGTGACCTAAATTCTTTTCATCTCATTTTCTTCATTTACACAATAGGGATAATGACAGCATAGACCTCACAAGGTTATTGTAGGAGAGTGCAAATGAAATAACCAATATAAAGCCCTTAGCAAACCTTAAAAGAGTTAGGGATATTCGTATTATTTAATTATATATAAAATTCTAGTATAATTATAATATTATCCATGATAATGACAGGGATCACCCTTTTTTCCACTACGCCATCTACCTCCAAAAAGGCGACAGATACTAGTTAATTATTCAGAGGTGTCATTATAGGACGTCACAGATGACACAGCTAATAAACTCTTATGGTCAAGGATGAGGAAAGCTATTGTCCTACCTTCATCCATCCTGGTTAGACTCCATCTGGAGGACTGGGCTCTGTTCTGGAGAACACTCATTGGAAAGGACATGGACAAATTGTAGTGGGTCCAGGGGATGGGATTATGCTCTTAAGGGCCATAGAGACCTGTTTGGGGTTGAGTTGAAAAACTATGGGGAAGAGGTAGAGTTTTCTGAAAAGATTTAGTATTTATTGTGTGTATATATGTGCATATATATGTATGTATATATACACACACATATGCACATATATACATATATGCATATATATAGTATATATTAGTATGTATCAGTATATACTACTCATTTCCTAGGTTCCAGGCACTCTGCTAATTGTTGATAGTGCATTGACAAAAGCATAAACAGTCCCTGTCTTCAAGGATCTTATATTTTAATTGGGAGAAAAAATGCATGATTACAAGTATATTAAAAATGTCTACAGAATAGGTCTTTAGTCACCTGGCAAGGGGGCGGTATGTGGGAGAGGATTACAGGGTGGGGCTAAAGTGAAATCAGCCTGGAGGACCAGGAAGGGTTTCATACAGTAGAGGACGCAATCTCCATTTTGGAAACCAGGGATTCCAAGAGGAAGGTGTGAAAAGGAACTATAACTCTGCCGGTGCAAAGATATAGAGATGCGAGACTGAGACAGAGATGGGAGGAATGTCAAGAAAGTCAATTTGGAAGAACCATAGAGTATGCAGATGCTTAACCGGGGCTCACCACAGAGTTGGGAGGCAGGTTGCAAAGAGCTCTAAAGAGTTTCTCTTTGTTCATGGGGGTAATAGGGAGTCACTGCAATTTCTTGAGGGACATGGTAGCAGGGTCAGATCCCCACTTTAGAAATATCACTTTGGTAGCTGGGGAGACTATGGATGGTAGCAAGGAGAGAATGATTCAAGGTGAAGGAGAAACTGCAAGTCTTGGCCAAAGGTTATGAGGACCTGAACTAGGGTGGTGGTGGTATGAATATAGGGAAGGGGGACAGGTGAAAGACCTGTTGTGGAAATAGAAACCACAGGATTGACAACTGACAGGATAGATGGGGTGAATGAGAGTGATGAGCTAAGGATGACCATGAGCTGGGAATCTGAACAACTGGAAAAAATGGTATTGCCCTCAACAGAAATGGGGAATTTCAGAATGAGATGGTTTGGGGAGAAACTGAGTCCTGTTTTGAACATATTAAACGTGAGATACATATAGGACATCCAGTTAGAAACTAGAGGCAGTTGGTGAAATAGCCCTGAGTTTAGGAGATCTAAAGAGTTATCTGATGAGAGATTATATTAAATTCATGGGATCTGAGATTACCGTGCAAGAGCCTTGGAATACATCTATGGTAATGAGGTGAGATATGGAGACAGAGAAGGAATAGTCAGATAGGTAGGAGTGCTGAGATGGAATGAGAAAGAAAGACAGAGAGAGAGAGAGAGGCAGGGAGGGAGGGAGGGAGAGAGAGAAAGAGGGAGAGGGAGAGAGAGAGAGAGAGAGAGGGAGAGGGAGAAAGAGAGGAGAGAGAGGGAGAGGGAGAAAGAGAGGAGAGAGAGGGAGGGAGGGGGAGAGAGAGAGAGGGAGGGAGAGGAAGAAAGAGAGGAGAGAGAGAGAGAGAAAGAGAGAGAGGGAGGGAGGGAGGGAGAGGGAGAGAGGGAGGGAGGGAGAGGGAGAGAGAAGAGAGAGGGAGAGGGAGAGGGAGAGGGAGAGGGAGGGAGAGGGAGAGGGAGAGGGAGAGGGAGAGGGAGAGGGAGAGGGAGAGGGAGAGGGAGAGCAGGATCTGGAAAACCAAAGGAAGAGAGGGTATCGAAAGGAGAAAATGATTCAAAATGGTAAATACTGTGGTAATATTGAGAAAGATGAGGACTGAGAAAAGGCCACACGAGTTGGCAGTTAGGGGGTTGTTGGTAACTTTCGAGAGGGCAGTTTCAGCTGGACAGTGAGGTCAGAAGCCAGACTCTAGAGGATTTAGAAGGAAGTGAGAGGAGTGGCTGCGGGGCTAAGGAGCAGCCATCCCTCCCGTTGCCAGAGCAGCATCGGAACCTGGTGAGAGCAGCTCAGACAGTTGGCGTTATCCCCTACGATGATTTCCTCTTATTTGAAAATTAATGATGAGTCCATGTTTTCAAGGAATCTGTGATTTACGAACCACTCTTTAGCCATCTGTTCACTTGTTTTTAGATGTTGCTTTTTTTTTTCAGCTTTGGAGTTTGTGGGAAATTATGTTAAATTATCACTGAAAGGAAAGATGCCTCTTAGGGGAAAAAAAGCTTTTAAAATATCTACAGAAAGCTTTTGCTGTAGGTCAGTATACTTGTCTCTAATTGTGAAAAATGAGCAAAGTAAGGTTTTCTTTCTTTAAGTGAAGTTTTTTTTTTTAAGTGAAGTTCTAAATCTTGGTTTTTTCAGGCTGATCTGGTAAAGGACATTGTCTCAGGGACCTCCAGGGGTAGATTTCACAAAAAAAATTGCCCATGAGCAAGGGTTAGGGCTTCTGGAGGAGCTGCTCCAGTTCTTTGATCAACAGCCTTTCAAATAAATAAGCATTTATTAAATGATTACTTTGGATCAGGTGCTGGGCTAGAATCTAGGGGAACAAAGATGAGAGACTTTTATTCCATTCTGAGATATAACCTGTACAAAAATGATGAAATGCAAAAGCATACAAAGGAAATAGCAACTAATTTTGAGGAGCTGGGAAACTATCAACTGGGGGAATAAGGCAAGCCATCAGATAGGAAGCCTTAAAGGATGATAATGGTTCCACGAGATGAATTTGTAGAGAGGGAGCATTCTAAGCATGAAGGAGCAGGGGGACTTTGCCTGTGCAAAGACTGGGACATAGGAGAGAGGAGACTGTTCAAGCCTTTACTTGCCAATGTATTGTACTGATCCTATCTAATGGATGGGATTTTAGAAGGTTTTAATTTTGTTCTTTAGAAATATTGAGGAAGAAGGCCCCACAAGCTCTCTTAGAAGTTCATACTGATCTATTTGTCTATTGATCTAAGGATATACAAGCACTCAGATTTACATACATTCATATATCAGGCTGATTCTACCTTTCCAATGGATTCACTACAGAATTCTTATAACAGGCTCCTAAAGTGAAGTTATAATAATTGCTGCTATGTGTGTGTATATACATATATGTACATATGTATATAAATACACTTTAATAGCACATAAACTACTTATGTACATTTATTCATTTCAACCTTACAGAAACCCTGTGAAGTAGCTGTAACAGATAGTAGTCTCATTATATTGACGTGGAACTTGAGACTCAAAGAATGGAAATGACCTGTCCAGGGTCATACAACTACTCAGTGTCAGAAACAGAATTCAGCCCCAGGTCCTCCTGACTCCAAGCACAATATTCCATTGACTATCTTACTACCCCTTCCCAAGAGGAATAAGAGTACTGAAAATCCACTTTACATACAACTTTTTATATAAATTCATATTTTATCAAACTTGTATTTAACAAATCTTGCTCTTGGGAAGTTCTGCAAATCTAACCACATCTGTATTGGTTAGGATGGTGTACCAGCAAGGACTCTGGTGTACACAGAAGGGTCTTCTGTACAAGTTCTTAGATTTGCTTTTCTAAAGGGAAAGCAACTTTTGAGGGGTCAGCAATCACTTTGGTCAAGCACATATATCATTTACTTAGTTCAAGGAAAGTCAGCACTCTGAACTTTGGAGAAAATACAAACAGAAATTACAAGCAGAAAGACCAAAAGAAAGAGCTTCCAATGTCTGACCATAGATAATAAATACATCATTACCAGAGAGAGAAGCACCAATATCTGGGTTTCCAAAGCCAGGGAGCTTCTTAAAAAGGCTTCCCAGAGTCTCATCTGGCACATGAACCTTTTTCTAAAAAATAAGCCCAAAAGCAAAACCTCACCTCAGAGTATTTATACTCTTTTTAGGGCTGGAGGGCATGACCTTCATGATCTTGTACCTCATTAGAAATTAACAAACGGTATCTGAGGTCTATTAATGAGTGGGAAAGATCACCATTAACCTTACATTGGGCCGCAAGATGTTTCATGTCCATTACATATGCAACAGGCATTAACATTTCTTAAATAAATACAATGTAATTCCCACAAACACATAATGAATTTCACATTTGTAGAATACATAACTTAACTTATTACCAGAATGGCCATATAGCTTTTTATACAGAAGTATATAACATCAGAACTCAATGTACTCTATCCCTAGGTCACAGTCAATTCAAAATAAAAAGTCCAAATAAAATCCTCTTGGGAGTGTGTCCTTCTCCTCATACCACCTATGCAGGCACTCTTAGGTTCAGGCTCTTGTGAGCCAAGTCCCAGTCTTAACACTGCTCCAGCCCCTGTCTCTGTCCTGAGGGGCAGCTGGGCAACAAAGTTAGAAAGGTTGGGGTCTATGGGGGTACAGGACACTTCCCCCTACCAACCATAGATAACTCCACCTCCCCCCCACTCGGGGTCCCAAACCAAACCAGGAGAAAGCTTCAAAAAAGCACACTCAGTGCCTTGCTGCATAGTCTTTATCTTGCCCTGGGGCTGAATTCTGAGCTCCAGGGTTCCTCCACTAATGGGAACTGGCCTCTCCTGGCTCTTGCCTGGGTCTGCATGTAGGCAGCTCTCCACTCTTTTTCCATGGCTTACCTCCTCTCCAATATTGCCACACAGGCAACTCTCTGCTCCTGCTTCAGTACTCTATTCCAAACTCTCACCACTCTAGTCTGGATTCTGAATAGAATACACTTTCAGGGCTAATCTACTTGAGCCCTAGTTCTGGCCATCCCCACCTCCCAGGGCTCCATAGAACTATAGACACTACAACTGGGAAATAACAGAAAATTATCCCAGTCTCACAAAACCCCATACTTTCCTTTTCATTTATATAGGTCCTGCTCGACTGTGCCATAATGTAACAGTAAGTACACAGGCATACACAGAAAGGCCAGCTATACAGGTTCTTAGATCTGCTTTTCTGAAAGGAAAGCAACTTTTGAGGGGTCAACAATCTACTTTGATCACACACACACACCACAGAGAATACCACCGACATCTGGGTTTTCAAAGCTGGGGTGGGGGGGTCTCTAAAAATGGCTTCCCAGAGAAACTGGCACATGAACCAAAAATAAGCCCCAAAGCAAAACCTCACCTCAGAGTGTGTGTGTGTGTATATATATATATATATATATATATATATATATATATATATATATATATATGTATGTATGTATATGTATATATATGTATATATGTTTGTATGTATATATGTATATACTCTTCAGTACTAGAGGGCACAACCTTTATGATCCTTTGCCTCATTAGAAATTAACAAAAGGTGTCTGAAACCTATTAATTGGTGGGGAAGATCTTAATGTCTTCCCTCACCCACCATTAACCTTACATTAACCTTATTGACTGTAAAGAGAAAATCAGCTATATTTCCATAGTCCTTTTTTTCTGTCTCTATCAATTCAAATTTAGCATGTTGATGGTCAGTTTACTGAAGGTCTCAGAAACAAGAGGTCATATAGACAAAGCAAGATGACAAGTACTTACCTTGTATTACTTGTTCAGTTATTATAGTTGTTTCTGACTCTCTGTGACCCCATTTGGGGTTTTCCTAGCAAAGATACTGGAGTGATTTGCCATTTCCTTCTCCAGCTTTTTTTAGACGTATATAGAGTTAAGTGACTTAGGGTCGCACAGCTAATAATCATCTGAGGTCACATTTGAACTTTGGTCTTTCTAACATCAGACTCAATACTCTGTGCACTATGGCATCCCCTAGTGCCTACCATGTCCAGCAAACTCTCGTTTTTCTATGAAGAACACTGTTGTCCTCCTAGTCTCCTAAGTTCGCAGCATCAGAGCCAGTATCAACTTCTCATTCTCTCATGCTCCCCGTATCCCTTCAGTTGCCAAGTGTTACTATCACCCAATCCCTTATATCTATATACTTTTTTTTAACTCATGTGGTTACCCCTCTAGTTCAGGCCTTCATTATATCTTGTCTGAACAGCTTATAATTGTATACTACCCAATAGGATATAATCCTCTTAAGGATAGAGACTACTTCTTTCACCACGCCCCGCCCCCATACCTAGCATAGTACATGGTACGTGGTAATCATGTCCTAACTGCCTTTGGGCTTAGATTGGAGGCGTGGCTCATTCTAGTCCTCAACACAGCATCTCTTGTATCCACCCCCTATTTTTATTTACATGACTACTACCCTGGTTCAGCCCCTCATCATCTCCTGCCTGAATAATATGTAATTGGACTCCTTGACTCCAATCTTTCCTCTCCTCTCCAACTTATCCTCCATACAACTGCCAAAATTGTTTTCCTGAAGCACAAATATAATCACTGTTTCCTTGATCAAGGGCTTTCAGTGGCACCCTGTTTTCTCCATTTCTAACTGTGTGACCTTGGGCAAATCACTTGACTCCTCTGGGTCTCTGTTTCACCACCTGCAAAGGAAAAGGTTGGATTAAATGAAATCTAAGGCACACTCCAACTCCACCTCTAAATCTATGATTTGATGGTATTATTACAATGTAAATTCCTCAGGTTATCAGTTAAAGCCCTTCGCAATATGGCTCCAACCAACCTTCTAGCCTCATACATTATTTACCTTCACACACTCTATGGTCCAGCAAAACCATCCCTTTTGTTGTTCTTCAAACATAACCTTTGATCTCCCATCTCTAAGTCTTTGCATTGGTTAGCTTCTATACCTGAAATACTTTCCTTCCTTACCTCTGACTCTCAGAGCCTTAACTCTCTTTAATTCTCAACCCATATCCAAAGTTTATGGGACGTCTTGCCTGCTCCTCTCCTGGTTTTTAGGTCATCTTCTTCCTCCTCCAATTTCTTATATAGATTTAACTGCTCTCTCTCTCTCTCTCTCTCTCTATATATATATATATATATGTATATATATATATATGTATATATATAATATATATATATAATATATATATATATACATATATATATATAGAGAGAGAGAGAGAGAGAGAGAGATGTGTGTGTGTGTGTGTGTGTGTGTGTGTGTGTGTCCATCCACCTAACAGAATATAAATTCCTTGTCAAAGGGCTTGGGCATAGTTCCAAATTGCTCTCCAGAATGGCTGAATCAACTCACAGCTCCACCAACAATGAATTAGTGTTCCAACTAACTTGGAAAAATGAAACACAGGAACTAGACTTGTGATTGCATTGTTATATGGAATTTCCAGATGAAGAATCTGTCTCTACCAAAATATGCTGTCATCTTCTTTGTAACTAATAGTCTTAGAGAGCTAAGGATCAAGAGGTTAAGTGATTTGCCCAGGGTCACATAGCCAATAGGCATCAGAAGAGGGCACTGAAAACCAACTCTTCTTGCTTCCAAAGCTGGCTGTCTACAACACCACGCTGCCTCCCAAAACCTTCTCCACAATAGTCTCACATCTCACTTTACCCAATAATCTCACCCTTTCCTCCTATTGGCTTTACAGGACCTGATTAGAAAGATAACAGAGGAGTAGAATTCTAGAGCTGGAAGGAGCTTCAGAGTCCATCAGGTGCAGCCCATTTCTGAGCAAGAATGCCCTGCATGGTATATCTGAGAAATGGACCTCCAATAGCCTTGAAGAGGAATTTGGCACTTCCAAGAGAGTCTCTCCAATTTTGGGATAGCAAGACTGATACTACCTCCATTCTGTAATGAAAATGCTGGTCTCCGTTCTTATCAGCATAATTAATATTTGCATATTGCTTTGAGGTTTACTGAATACTCTACAATGCTGTGAGGTAGATACTTATTATCAGGGCAGCTAGGTGTGCAGTGCATGGAGCCCTGGACTTGGAATCAGGAAGATAGCTTCATGAGTTCAAATCCAGCCTCAGACACTTGCTTGCTGTGTGATCCTGGGCAAGTCACTTCACCCTGTTTGGGATGTTTCCTCATCTATACAATGAGCTGGAGAAGGAAATGACAAACCACTTCAGTGTCCTTGCCAATAAAACCTCCAAATGGGATCACAAAGCGTCTGAAAGAAATGAACAACAATGCATGCTATTGTCAATGTTACTGTTATCACGTGGCAAACAAAGAAACTGAAGCTGAGAGAAGTCAAAGTGATTTGACCAGGGCCTCTAGTCAGTAAGTGTCTGATGTGATATTCAATCACTGATCTTCCTAGGGCCAGAGTCCGTTCTCTTAGACTGCACCAGGTTTTTCATTCATTTATTTTTTCAACCAACCTTCATTAATCATGCATCATATGTACAGGGCTGATGGTCAGTGGAGATTAAAAAGGACACACAAGACATTGTCCCTTGGCAAATGTGCCTGCTAAAGCATTTTAGGGATTAGCCTTCAGCAATAGCTTTTCTGAGGGGATTGAGATATAGATGTCAAAAGACATTTTTCCTTCCCTGAAGCTTGGAGAGCAAACTAAATTGGTTCTTTGAGTCAAAGGATGTTGCCATTCAGAATCAAGGACTCTAGTCTTGAGTATTGGAAGGGACCTCCACAGACAGCTGTGCCATGTTGCTCATCCTTCACCATGAGTGACTTACCAACAACAAGACTTGTTCTTTTATTTTCCAGGACTTGCTGTTTAAGTTGTACTTTCTTCCTTGCCCTTAGAACCGTTGGTTTGCCAGCAAGAGAGGTGGCTAGACCCTAAGCACAGTCTTTGAGCCTTAAAGAGATTCATGAGATCATAGCATCTTGTAGTTGGAAGGGACCTCAGAGGTCATCTGATCCAACATATCCTCATTATGAAGGTGAGGAAAATGAAGGCTAGGGAGACTGCATAGCTCAAAGTCATGTGGGAAGCAAGTTGCAGACCTGGGATTCCAACACAGGTCCTTGACCTCCAAATCCATCATCCTAGTGATTGAAACTTGTATTTGTATTCTTTAAAATTTGAAGTGAATATCACCTTCTTCAGGAACCTTCCCTACTTGAGAATGAACTTCTAATTTTAAATTTGGAAATGTTTTTATTGATGGTTTCCCCCTTCATTAGTGGCTGCCAAATGGAGGCTAGATGACTTCTTGTTAGAGATACAGTAGCAGAGAGCCTTGGTCAAGTATAAGTTGAATCTGATGACTCTTGAACTTCCTTCAGAATCTCAGATGCTTTGAATTAGTAAGTGGTTTTCACTACCATTCTTCCATTGTCATTGCTTCACATCTACCCAGACAATATCCACTGGGGCTGATGGCATCCTGAACCTCTGTGGCCCCGGAACAACACAATGAACTCCACATCAGCAACTCTGGAAACTAGAAGTGCTAGAATTAATGTGGCCATAGACCCTGGAAAGCTAAAGTGAGCTTGCAAAATTTCAGATGCAGTTGTAGAAGCCTGGCCAAGGTGAGGGCTGCTGAGCATGTATTTCACCTCTCCTCCTACTTGTTCCTATCACATTACTTTCCCTGCCTAAGGCAGTGGCCTTGATTTGCATTGATTTTTGCCTTACACTCAATGTAGACAAAGCACCTGTCTCTTTCTGATTGCGGGTAAAGATTTAGGAAGGGACAATTCAGTGCAATAACATTTATTACACATGTACCATATTTGTGCAGAGATTTCTGCTTGGTTTTGGCAGAGATGAAAAGAGTCATTGATTTATTGGATAAGCAATTACTGAGCCCTCATGGTGAGCACAGCCTTTACTAAAGTCCTCATTGTAGTGGGAAGGTAATCTAGGCCAGCCAACCTTTCATTGCCCACCAGCTGAACTCTGTTGATCTATACTCCATGATGCCCCCAGAAAATCTTATCATCAGGAAACTCATTGTCCTTCAGATTACATTAGTCTTGCTACTTGCCTCAATGGCACCCTCAGAACCCTCTGCCCTTCTGATTGGAGGATTGGGAGGTGAACCAAAGAACCCTTCCCAAAGCCTCCATTTAGAGCAGGCTTCTAGGCCAGCCATCTCTTTATGACCCACCAGCTGAGCTCCCTTGGACTGGACTCTATTGTGCCTCCAGTCCCATTTTCCACTTCCTTTTGTGTTTGTCTTCTCTCATTAGATTGTAAGTTCCTTGAGGGAAGGTACAGTCTTTTGCCTTTCTTCACATCCCCAGCACTTAGCATAGTGCCTGGCACCTAGCAAGTGTATAATAGAAGTGTATTGACTACCTGATTATTGACTGACACTATCTTCTTGGAGGCTGTGCCAGAGAGGCACAATGTCTGGCAGGTTCAAACAAGAAAAGGTTAGGTTTTGAATAAAATTTGGACCATGGCCCCATATGCCTATGTTTAAGACTAAAAGGAATTCAGAGAAGGAGATCAACAGGGAGTTACAGACTTTTCAGCTTTCATGATTTCTGAAGACCATCCATTTAAGGTCAATTCATAGAATTCAAATTTTAGGCCAGCTAGTCTTAGGACCTTTCATTTTATAGTTGAGGAAATGGAGACCCAGAATGGCCAAGAGATCTGCCCACAATTACACAGGTACTAGACAGGCACACTCAAGATTCAAACCCAGTTCTTCTGACTCCAAAGCCTTTTTCCATGGTGTTATAGAGTGATATGACCTGTGGCAGTCAATGGAGTATCCAAACAGATGAAATAAGAGATTCTTGAAATTTTAACATTTAAGAAATAAGGGTAACATTGCCTTATTTTGATAAGACAAATTCTTGTCTTCATAGACACTATATTCTAGTGGAGGTGGGGGACGAGAGGGAAATAGCTAATGCTCAGACATGAATATACTTGATTAATGCATTAGAGAGGTGCAAAGCATTGTGTGACCTTAAAGGAGAAAGATCAGAGGAAGCTAGGTAGCATAACTGGGCCTGTAGGCAGGAAGTCCTGAGTTCAAATCCAATCTCTGATACTTACTAACTCCATGACCCTGGAGAAGCCACTTAATTTTTGTCTGCCTCAGTTTCCTCAATTGAAAAATGGGGATATTAGCACCTACCTTACAAGAGTGATATAAGGACAATGAGATAATATTTGTTAACATGGTGTTTGGCACATGGTAACTGGAATTATATAAATGCTAGCTATCTTCATCATCTTCCTCTAACGACCCTGGGGGAATGATACCATAGACAGGTTAAGATAAGTGCATAGGGAAGCAGCCACTATTCCGCAAAGTACTTTACAAACCCTAAAGTGTTATACAAATGTCTGTTGCTGAGTTCTTCTTCTTATTACTGCTTCCTAAGTATGGCTACGCCACTTATGATTGCTTATTCCGTGTCCATTGAGCTCCTGTGGTGTTTTTGGCTCTGTACAGACACAATATCTCTCATATTCTCTAAGAATTTACAATCTAATATAATGTTCACTGTTGCCATCAGGGGAGCATGTTTCAAGAAGGAAATTGACAAGCCATAGAATGTCTAAAACAGAGCGAAATGGCCTGGGAGGGACCTGGAGACTCTGCCATATCAGGCTCATTCGAAGGAACTAGAAATATTTAGCCTGGAGAAGATTTTGGGAGGTGGTAGCATGATGGCTGTCTTCAGCTATTTGAAAGTCTGCCTTGTAAAAGAGAGAGATTGATTAGGTTTGTCCTTCTTGGCTAGAAATGGGAAAAATGGGAAAAGGAGGGTAGGAAGTCAGCATGATACCATGGAAGGGAAGTTAAATCTCAAGTGAGAGGACCAGGGTTTAAATCCTCACTCTTCTGGTCATTAGCTGGGTAATCATGGACAAGTCCTTGGTAGATCTCATTTTCCTCTTCAGTAAAAATAAGGGGCTTTTTTTCAATTACATCTACTGTCTCTTCTAATTCTGATCTTAGGAACCAAACTCTGAGTAAAGAGATGAATTTTGCCACAATGAAGCCAAAAGCTTCTTAATAATTCAAATGCTTAGGGAAGTAATGAGTTTTCTGTCATTGGAAGTCTTTGGAAGTCATTGGAAGCCGTCCTAGGTAGAGGTCAGATTAATACTTTTTGAGGAAGTTGATGATGGATGCTTGGGTAATATGACCTTGAAAACCACTTTCAGCTCAGATTCTAAGACAGCCATCCTGGATCAGAAATTCTTCTATCCCTCCTATTCTTTGGTAGCTGCAAGGGTAGCTCATATAATTCGTACCTGTACCTCTGAGAGGTTTGTGGAACAGTGGCTAGAGAACTAGCCTCTAAACTAAGAAAGTTTGGGTTTGCCTCTGATATGTAATGACTGTATCACCTTGGAAAAGTCACTTAACCTCTTAGTATCTTAAGTCTCAAAGAAGATACCATCATGCTTTAGTGGAGCGAGTTTCCTCATCTGAGACTTCCCTACACAAGGGTCCGTTCTCTATACTCTTATCTGTTAAGAGTAAATAATTGGATAAACAGCCTCTGGGTCTCTGTAAGACCTTCAGTATGGAGATTGCCAGGAAAGGGAGCAGCCCCAGCTAATCGTATTTCAAGGTGTCTGTTGACATCATTGATGAATGATGCATCCTAAACAATACCTCCACTGAGACAAGATAGCAATCAGCACACATGGAACACCATATAATTTTCATGCCTTTGAAAATTCAGGAAGGAGGGGCAAAAGTGAGACTAGAAAGTTTTCTTTTTAGAAAGTGCTTTGGGTAATCAGGAATGGTTTGCAGAAAGTCCCTCTTAAATATACACCCACGTCCCTTTGTGTCTGTCAAGATAAAACATGTCATCTTGGCTGATGGATGACAAGGAACCAGGCCCCGTTAATCAGAGCGATGTTTTGCCATTTAGTTTATAGAGTAGAAGGTAGATGAAGGTCATGATTAAGGAAACAAAGCAACTTGAGATTCTTCATGATTGGGATTTCTTGAAGAACTTATTTCCACAGGAAGCTTAGAAGATATACATTTCCCCCTCCTGGTGCTTTTTTTTCAAGGGACTGGAAATATGAGTCAAAGCAGATTGGGATGACTCTGTCTCTCTCTTTGAACATACAAATTGAGGAAAAAAGTTAAATGGGGTGATATTCCCGTGGTACTTGGCTCTGCTCAGGGCCCCAGAGAGAGAGTATTGTGGTCTGTTCTAGGCACGGTGGTTTAAGGACTTATGTGACCAGGGAAGACAGACTAGGGAGAGAGAGCTTTGCTGTTATTCAGTTGTTTCAGTTGTGTCCAAGTTTTTATGACCCCATTTGGAGTTTATTAGCAAAGATACTGGAGTGTTTTGCCATCTCCTTCTCCAGCTCATTTTACAGATGAGGAAACTGAGGCAAAAAGGTTAAGTGACATGCCCAGGGTCACAGAGCTAGTAAGTGTCTGATGCCAGATTTGAACTCAGGAAGATGAGTCTACCTGACTCCAGGCCTGGCACTGTGTGAAAATATAAATGGCTGAATAAGGACTTGAATTCATCTCTCGACTCCAAATTCTACGCATTTTTTCTGCTCTGTTCTGCCTTGCCAGAATTCTGGCCTCCAATCGCTTTTCTGATGAAATGGTCCAGATGTCAACTGTATCCTAGCTACCCTGAAGGGCTTTGAGTCCATGCTTTATGGGGATCAGTTAAATGACCTGGGGATGTTTAGTCTGGAGAAGAAAAGGCTTGGAGGGGGGAGGGGAAGGGAAGGAATTGAGGGGGGGTGAGGGAGGGAATAGTAGCTGCTTCAAATATCTGAAGGGCTGTCAGATGGAAGAAGTATCTGACTGGTTCTTTAATGTCAAGAAATAAAATTTTTCCCAACTAGGGTTAACTGGATAATTGGCTAACTTGATAACTGCAATGTGCTGAGGCTGAATGCTTCTCATCAGTTATCCATATACATTAATAGTTATAGTTATATGGTTTTAGAGTTTTTTCACTTAGTGCATTTATATCCCCAGTGTTTAGCATAGCACCTGGCACATAGTAAGGACTTAATAAATACTTGTGGATTGATTTCCTTTTTAGGTACTGTTGGCAAGTACCTAACAAGTACTTGACAAGATGGCAAATGTGGTCTTTTCCTTATCTAAAATTCTGTGGTTCTGAGATTGGAGCTGAATTAATGAAGACTAAGCCATAGAACAAGGAATGTCAGATCTGGAAGGAATCTTAGAAAACTGTCTAACTTAATCCTCTTACTTTACGGATAGGGACACTGAGGCCCAGAGAGAGGTCAGGTCACAGACAAATATAAATGGCTGTCAGGACTTGAATTAATCTCTCGACTCCAAATCCTGTGCTTTTTTCCTGCTCTTACTGTTCTGCCTTACTAGAATTCTGGCCTCCAATAGCTTTTCTGAAGAAATGGTCCAGATGTCAACTGTATCCTAAGTCTGAGGATTCAGTTAGATTATATATGACAAAAGGACCTTCAACATGGTTGATTTTTTCCTATTGGGACAAATTCAGTTGGATACATCAGAGGTCAGGGATTACTGTGGATGAATGAGCTGAAGGTTGTTGTTTGTCTGGGCTTGTAATTCTATCAGTATAAGGAACTCCATCTGTGAAAACTCCAACTAATGATATAGATTGGCATCTGCTTTGTGGCTAATAGTTTTAGGGAGTTGCTTGGGGCTCTGATGGTTTAAACCAGGGGTGGGGAATCTGTGGCCTCGAGGTCACACTTGAGGACCTAGAGGGCTACATGTGGCCTCAAGGCTGCAGGTTCTTCACCCCTGGTTAAATTATCTGCCCAAGGTCACACAGCATGGAATACAAAAGGCTTGAGAAAAAAGGTCATCTTTACCCCAAGGTCATCTTTCTGTCTACTAGGCTGTATTGACTATCTTGGAAGAATTATTTCTTTGTTTTATTTTTCAAAAGTTTTATTTTTTTCCAAATACATGTAAATAATTTTAGCATTTTTTTTAGAATTTCGAGTTCAAAAGTTTTTCTCTTCCTCTCCTCCCCACTCATTGAGAAGGCAAGCAATTTGATAGAGGTTATACATGTGCAGCCATGAAAAATATATTTCTACATAAGTCATGTTGTAAAAGAAGACACAGACCAAAAAAATCCAGTAAGAAATATAAAGTTAAAAAAGTATGTTTCAATCTGCATTCAGACTCGGTCTGTTCTTTGGGAAATGGAGAGCAGTTTTGATCATGCATCCTTTGAAATTGTTTTGGATTATCATATTTCTGAGAATAACTAAGTCATTTACAATTGGTGATTGGACATCTTTGCTATTACTGCGTTCTCCTGTTTCACTCCCTTCACTTTGCACCAGTTCATGTAAGTCTTTCCAGGTTTTTCTGAAATCATCCCACTTGACATTCTTATAGCACAATAATATTCCATTGCAATCATATACCACAACTTGTTCCGTCATTCCCCAATTGATGGATATCCTCCCAATTTCCAATTCTTTGCCACCACTAAAAGAGCTGCTATCAATATTTTTGTACAAATAGATTTTACTCTCCCTTGTCATCTCTTTGGAATACAAATCTAGTAGTATATTGCTGGATAAAAAGGTATACACAGTTTTGTAGTCTTTGAGACATAGTTTATCTTGGAAGAGTTAAAGAGAAATATTGTATCCACGCAGTGGATAGAGCATCGCCCTGTAGTCAGGAAGAACTGAGTTCAAATCCTGCCTCCATGCTTAATTAGGTGAATAACAGGACAGTTAACTCACTTCACCTCTCTGCCTCAGTTTCCTCATCTGTAAAATAGGAATAAAAACCCTCCTAGGGTTGTTGTGAAAATTCATATTTTTAAAGTGTTTAGCACAGTGCCTGGCTCATGGTGTATACTATATAAATGCTAGCTATTGTTATTCTTATTAGTTTGGTGCCTGATAAAATACCTTGCATTTAGTAGTTGAAAAATATTTAAATTGTGAGTGTTAAATTTATTAAATTGTTCATGCTAATTTTTTAAAATTATTAATAGTAAATTTGGAAAGGACCTTAGATAGCTTCCTGTCTAACCTTATCTCACAGATAAGGAAACTAAGAGCCAGAAGATCAAAGGTTAAATTTGAACCAGCATCATAGACTCTCAGAATTGGATGGAACCTATCTAGGACAACTTGAAGACAAAGAATTCCCTTGCCAACATACCCAAGACGTAGTCATCCAGGCTCCACTTGAAGACTTCAGGGAAGGGACTTCACTCACTCACTCTCAAGGCAGCCCATGCCACTTTTGGAGAGCTCCAATTTGCCACATAATTTTTTCTTATCCCTGGCTTCTATCCTTTAGAGTCAAAGAGAATAAATGAATCCTTCCTTTATCTGAAAATTCTTTAGGTGCTTGAATATAGTTGCCATGGATCCTAAACTGCCTTAATTCCTTCCACTGATCAACCTTAATATGGGCTGATCCTTTTTTTAAAATTAATTTATTTTTAGTTTTCAATATTCGCTTCCAAAAGATTTTGAGTTCCAAATTTTCTCGCCATCTCTCCCTTCTCCCCACCCCAAGATGGCATGCATTCTGACTACCCCTTTTTCCCCAGTCTGCCCTCCCTTCTATCTCCCCCTCCCCTTCTTTTATACCCTTCCCTTTTATTTTCCTGTAGGACAAGACATAATTCTGTACCCCATTGCCTGTATATCTTATTTCCCAGTTGCATATAAAAACAATTTTTAACATCCATTTTTTAAAATGTTGACTTCCAAATTCTCTTCCGTCTTCCCTTCCCACCCACCAGTTATGCAAAACACTTCCATAATAGTCATGTTGTGAACTAACTATATTTCCCTCCAACCTATCCTGCTCATTTATTCTATTTTCTCCTTTGATCTTTTCCCTCCTCAAAAGTGTTTGTTCTGACTACTCCTCCCCTAATCTGCCCTCCCTTCTATCATTCTCACCTCTCATCCCTTTCCCCCTTACTTTTCTGTAGAGTAAGATAGATTACCATACGCAATTGAGTATGTATGTTATTCCATCCTTAAGCCCAATTCTGATGAGAGTAAAGTTCACTCATTTTCTTTCACCTCTCCCTCTTCCCCTCCAAAGTAAAAGCTTTTTTTATCTCTTTTATGTGAGATAATTTACCCCATTCTACCTCTCCCTTTTTCCTTCTCCCAGTACATTCCTTTATCACCCCTTAATTTTATTTTTTAGATATCATCCCTGTATACTCAACTCACCCTGTGCCTGCCATGTATATTCAATCTTTTCATCAAGAATGTTTGAAAGTCCTCTATTTCATTGAATGCACATTTTTTCAATATGGGCTGATCTTGAAACCTTTTGCCATTCTGTTACTCTGGTCTAGATGGTCCCTCTTTGATCAGTGTCCTTTTTAAAATATGGCATCAATGATACATTCCATATATGGTCCATCTGAGGATGAATTCTGTAGGAATATCCACAGTCTTGTCCTGGGCACTAAAACGCTCTTAAAGCAGCCATTGATTGTATTTAATTGAGTTTTGTTTTGTTTGTTGTGTTTTTTTGCATGACCCCATCTCACTCAACTCTTTTAGGTTTAGGGTCCACTAAACCCTCTAGAATGTAAGATAAGCTACTATCTGGCTGCTCTCTTGACTATGTTGTATTAATGGAGTTATTTTATTTTTTTTAATCCTAAGAGAAGAACTCATAACTTTGTCTCTATTAACTTTCATCTTCTAAATTTGAACCCAATGTTCTTCCCTTTCATTTTGGTTTTGGATTCTGATTCTATCTTCCAATATGATAACTATTCCACTTAGCTTTGGATATTCCAGAAGTTTGATATGTACTATCTGGGTCTTGATCTGATAAAAGGTACAAGATCATGAGTAGAGTTAGTGCTGAGTGACCTGGTGAGACTCATCTAAGCTGTTTGAGCTGATGCAGCCCATAGTAAGTATTTAATAAATGCTTTACCTCTCTAGGACTCATTTGGGGACTGGACTAGTTCACCTCCAAAGTGCTTTTAAATGTATGATCCTAATGTGCCAAGTATTTGCATAAAGACAATCTTTCCAGATTCCCCAGGAGGTCAGGAACATTGGCTAGTCCATGAATCACTGTGGAAAAGGGCTTTGAGAATTAACATAAACCTCCAGCATGTGGCAACATAGCAGCTGTTCAGGGCATTTTTCCCCATTAGACCTTATGTATATTAGTTTATTTTGTTAATACAGTACCTTCATTTCCAAGTATATTCTCCTCCCTCTTCTGTTCAGCAAGTCACATCTTTTGTAACAAAGATTTTAAGAAAAGAAAAACAAAATTCATTTCAGCAAGACCAATCGCTATATCATTTGAGTCTGATAGTATATACAATGTTCCACATCCATGGGCCTCTTTGCCCTCCACTTCTTCAGGGAACATTTCTACTTCAAATAATCTTACCTTTATTGTTATGTCTGTCATGTCTGACACTTTGTGGCTCCATTTGGGGTTTTCTTGGCAAAGATATTGGAGTGGTTTCACATTTCCTTCTACTGCACATTGTATAGATAAGGAAACTGAAGCAAACAGGGTGAAATGACTTGCCCAGGGTCACCCAGCTAGCAAGTGTCTGAGATCAGATTTGAACTCAGAAGGTGAGTCTTCCTGACTAGGGACCTGGTGTTCTATGCACTATTGCTCTACCTACCTGCCCCAGTTTCAGGCCAGTTAAGCTTTTCTCACCTAGATGTTAGGACATTCTGGTTTCTGATATCCATCTTCCTAGAATCCTTGTGGTGTTTCCATCTCCTCATATTACCCAGTTTTTTGCAGCATACAGAAAATATCACCCCATGAGCTTCATGAAGGCAAAGATTGTGTCTTACGTATTTATTTAATCTCCCATGATACTTAGTGTAATGCTCTCTAAATAACAGACACTTAATCCTTCAAGGAAACACTGCTTCCTTTGATGACATCACCAGCTCTTCTAGCCTCATTGATCACCCCTTCTGTAAATGACTTCCAAATCTCTATATCTAGCCCTAAGCTCTCTCCAGTCCCAGTCACCAACTGCCTGCTGGATATCTCCACCTGGATGTCCTAGAGGCATTTCAAATCCAACATATCAAAGTCAGAGATAGTTCTATTAAACCCCAGATCCATCTGTTATTAGATTGATCTAAATTTGGGGTGATGGGTGAAGAACTTTTAGCTAGTTGGATCATCACAGTGAATGACAGACCATGAGGAGGGGAAGAGATCTTCCCCTCTGAGGTACTTTAATGCTAATTAGAGAGTTAAAGATCTTACCCATCCATTACTGGGCTTGCCCATTATGGAAAGCCTTATTAGAGGAGGTTCATACTTCTTTAAATTTCTAATGAGTCACTGGTTCTCCAGGGCTGTGATGCCTTCTGGCTCTGAAAAAAATGTACAAATACTCTGAGATGAGGTTTTACTTCAAGGCTTATTCTTTAGAAATGTTTGTTTGGCCAGATGAGACTCTGGCCAGCTTCTAAGGAGCCCCACCACCTTTGAAAACCCAGATATTGGTGCTTCTCTCTCTAGTAACTGTGTGTACAGTCAGACAGTTATCTATCTGTTGATCTGTTAGACAGTTGGAAGTCCTCTCTGTTGGTTGATCTTTGTTTCTCTGAAGTTCAGGGTGTTGACTTTTTACCCTGAATTAAGTGAATAATATATATGTGCTTGATAAAAGTGATTGTTGACCCCTCAAAAGTTGCCTTTCCTTTGAAAAAAGCAGATCAAAGAACTGGTACAGCAGTCCCTCCTGTGTATGTTGGGGTTGGCCCTGGGGAGCTCCTCACACCTCACAGAATAACTATTTTGCCCCATTCACCTGGGGTTCATGAGCATGCCTTTGTGGATGGAAGAAGCCCATGGGGAGCTGTACTCACTTTGGATTTGAGTGCTTCCTTCAAGACTCAGCTTCTCTAACTGACTTTTGCTGATCAAAGGAGAGAATATTTGTAAAGCACTCAGAATGGTCTTTGGCACATTGCAAGTGCTTAGTAAATAAAAGCTCGTTTCTTTCTCCTTCCTTCCTCCAGCTGCTAGAACCTTCCCCTATGAGATTACTGTCCATGTACATAGTACACATCTGTTACATTTACATGTCATCTCCCCCGTTATTATGTAAATTCCTTGAGATCAAGGATTATGTTTAAGTCTTTCTTTATATCCCCAGCACCTAGCCCAGTGTCTGAAACATTAAAATGTTTAATGAATGCTTGTTGATGGACTGAGTGCTTTGAGAGTACTTCCAAACTTTTCTGTTTCTATTGAGAATACCGTCATCCTTCAGTCACCCAAGGATTGCGTTCTTGAGACTCTGGATCATCTTTCAGACCTTTTTTCTCCCTCCCTTCCCCCTATATCCAATCAATCACCAAGTCTTGTCAATTCTGTCTGCAATGCATCTCTTTCTTGCATCTCTCCCATTCTTTCCACTCACATAGTCTATCCCCTAATATAGGCACTTACCAACACTTTATGTGAACTATGGTAATAGACTCTTAATCTCTAGCTCCATTTGCTACTCTCTGTAGTCCATCCTTCACACATCTGCCTAAATGATATTCCTAAAGCATAGATCAGACCTAATCAGAAATCTTCAATGGCGCCTATTATTTCTAGGATAGGATATGAAATCCTCAGTCTGGTATTTATAGTTGTCCATAACTTGGCTTTCTCATACCTTTTCACTTTTATTTCATCTTATTCCCCTTTATGATCTCTACATGCCAGACAGATTGGCTTGCAAGACCTTCCCCACACTCCTTGTCTTAGTAGATGGTCTTTGGGAGCTGCTGTGGCTAAGAATATTGGCCTGGTGGCCAACCTGCCCTCTTTGAGTTTATCAAGGCTGGTCCCTAGGCCATTGTTGGACTTGTATTTGAAGCCTTTTCCAGCTCCATGATCAAATGGAACATTTAAACAGAACTTTAACATTCTTGTTCCCTTCCCTATGAGACTTATCAGAACTGGCTTCTGGTGATATAATCTAGGGTCACTTCCAGGCTATAGTAAAACAGTTATTAGAGTTTGACTGGAAGATATGGTCAAATAGAGTTCACCTCTTTTCTGGTGCAAGAAACAATGATCTGCCTAGGAACTATCCTTCTTCCCTTCCTTGCCAGTATAGGTAACCAGCATTTGCTGTTCATTTTCCGTGATGCTTGACTCTCCATGACTTCTGTTTGGGGCTTTCTTGAAAAAGCTGTTACTGTGGTTTGCCATTTCCTTCTCCATCTCATTTGACAGATGAGGAAATTGAGGCATGCAGGGTGAAATGACTTACCCAGAGTCACACAACTGCCAAGTGTCAGAAATAGAATTTGAATCCAGGGAGATGAGTCTTCCTGACTCCAGACCCAGCACCCTGTGCACTATGGTGCCCCCTAGCTGCCCTGCTAAGCAAAGGGAATTGGAGTCAGAGGACCAAGTTTCTAATCTCATCTCTGACACTTGACTTGTGTGACTGTGAGTAAGTCACTTAACAACCTTGGACCTCTGTGTCCTCCTCTGTAGACTTAAAGGTGATCACTGCAGCTACCTACCTTTACTGCAGAGGACACGTGATAAGGCATGTAACCCACTTTCTGCCAGAAAGGTGAGAAGTACAGGGAACAGACTGATACTTAGGTTTTTGGATGCCACCAACGAAGGGATTTCTTTTGTTTGCTTGACTATGGCTTGCTTTTATGTTACTAAAGTTTTGTTTTTCTTTCTTTCTTCCTTCCTTCCTTCCTTCCTTTCTTTCTTTCTTTCTTTCTTTCTTTCTTTCTTTCTTTCTTTCTTTCTTTTCCAGTGGGGAATGAGGAGAGGAGAAGAGAGAGAGAAGGTGGATTTCTGTTCATTGAAAAAAATTAAAGTAACAATAAATTTGTCTTTGAGTTGTTACAAATGCAATAAAATTGTATTTGGCTGGGTTGGATGATTTCTAAGATGTCTTTTTTCTTTAGGTCTGTGATCTTCTCCTTCATTTGAAACATGGGAAAGTACTGAGAGGTTCAGGAGACTGAGTAAGCCAAGAGCTGCCGAGCTCTTCTTAAGTATCACAAGGTCTTTGCAATATTTCAAATACAAACTTGAGTCCATTAAATTCATTTGCAGCACATTTCCAAGGTCAACCTTCAGTTTAGCAGGTAGTTTGTTCCTATCCAATGTGTTTCCCCTCACTTGGCTCCTGCCCTGTGTGGGAATGTCAGATTAAAATGGCAGGGGATGAGAACCAGGGCCAGCTGTCTGGTGCTTGAAATCTTCTCCATTGCAGAATTGATTCAATCCAATTCACCAAGTTTTTCTAAGTGGTTTTCTAAGCGGTTACTCCATTTATGGGAAACTCCTTCCTTGTCTCTTCCTCTTGGCTTTCTCAGTTTCTTACAAGGCACCACTAAAATATCGTTCTGCTGGGAAGGTGGTCCCCTCAGCTGATAGTGCCCTCCTCCCCAAGATTACCTCCCATATGGCCTCTACCTAGTTGTTTATATGATGTCCAGCCCATTAGAACATAAATTCTGTGAAAGCAAACACTGTTTCTTCTTTATCTTGCTGGACTCTATTTGCAGAGTCTAGGACAGGGCATAAAATCATAGCTAACATTTATATTGCTATGATTTACAAAGTCCTTTACATATCTCATTTCATCCTTACAACAACCCTGGGAAGCAGGTGCTATAACTATCCCCATTTTACAGATGAAGAAATTGAGACTGAGTTAAGTGATTTGTCAGAGTGATAGTGTCTGAGGCAGAATTTGAACAAAGGTCTTTCAGACAACTTCAAGACTAGCCTTGGCTCCCTACACCAGCTAGCAGTCAGCTTCATAGTAGGTACTTAATTAATGCTTGTTTATTTACACACTGCTATAGATGCCATAACAACGTGAAAAGAGCTTTTATGTTATTGGGGGAGGGGAAGGAGTGGTACAGCATGTTAAGAGATAATTAAATACAGGATCATTTTAAGATATAATTAAACATTAGATAATTTGAGGCAGAAGGTAGTGCTAAGAAACAGCTAGGGGCAAATCAGGAAATGCATCATGTAGGAGTCGTTTCCTAAGACTTGGAGAAAACTAAAGATTGGAGGCAGGGGAGGATAGAGGGCATTCCAGGCAGGGGCCCACCTGTGCAAAGTTAGGGAAGTAGGAGATGGAATATTTAGCTCATGAAACAGTGAGAAAGACAGTTTTTCCTGAGATGCAGAATATAGGGAGGAGGAGTTAAATGAGGTAGGACTGAGAAGGCAGAAGGCCAATTGCAGTCAACTTGTGAGACCCTAAATGAGAAGGGTATACTTTGCACCATAAAGCCAACAGGGAATACTTAGAATTCTTAGGCAGAGAAGTAACATGGTCAGTCCTCTGTTTGAGGAAAACATCTTGTATCTACCTGAGGAGATGGATTGAATGCAGAGGAAGCCAGGAAACCAGTTGGGAAATTTTTTCAATAGTCTGGGAGAGAGTGGAGGAGGACCCAAGTTAGTGTCATAAAATGTATACAATTCCCAGCCAGGGAATTAGATTATAAATTCCATTAGAACAAGGACCATGCCATATTCAAGCTTTGTGTCCACCTAGGGCCACCTAGGGCCTAGCAGGTGGCACAGTGGATACTGTTGGGCCTGGAGTTGGGAAGACTCATCTTCCTGAGTTCAAATCTGGTCTCAGATACTTACTAGCTGTGTAACCCTGGGCAAGTCATTTCACCCTGTTTACCTCAGTTTCCTCATCTTTAAAATGAGCTGTAGAGAGAAATGGCAAATCATTCTAGTATCTCTGCTAAGAAAATCCCAAATGGGGTCATGAAGAGTTGGACACAATTGAAAAATGACTCAGTAACAGCAACAAACACATGAGTAAGTCCGCCATTAAGGTGGATGAGGGAATGCATGAATATGAGAAGAGTTTGTTCATATTTGCCAAGAGGAGAGGAAGGAAACTCAAAAAGAAAGACAGGCAGGGATGAAATACAAACTTGGCCTGTCTCATACTCTGCCTTGGGCTGTCCATGCTTGGAATCATAGGCAAGAAGGTTGTTCTAGTGAGGCTATCCAAAGAATTATGAACACACAAAAATATAGGGAGAGAAGATTATTTCCCTTTCTTTCCCTCAATGTGCCTGATGGAAGGTCCATCCACCAGAAGCAGCAAAGACAACAATAGCTTTACTCTGTTGCAATAATTGGCTAGGTGTTTGCCAGAAACAGGTTGATGGGGAGATGAGTCCTCTGCCTTTTTTAGTTGAGTTAACCTAAGAAAAAGATCCTAAGCAGCAGTCCAGGGATGCAAACGTAACCCCTTAGTGATCTGATGATGCCCAAGTATCAAGCCTTTACTACCTAATCCTTCAACAACAGTAACAAAAACACATAATCGTTAAGCATGGACTATGTGCAGGGGTTTGCGCTAGGTTCTTTTTGACTTCTCATGACTCCATTTGGGGTTTTCTTGGCAAAGAACTGCAGATTTCCTTCTCCAGTTCACTTGAAATGGAGGTAAATGGGGTTAAGTGACTTGCTCAGGGTCACACAACTAGTAAGTGTCTGAGACCAGACTTGAATTCAGGAAGGTGAGTCTTCCCAACTCCAGGCCCAACAATATTCACTGTGCCACCTGCTAGGCCCTAGGTGGACACAAGGCTTGAATATAGCATGGTCCTTGTTCCAATGGAATTTATAATCTAGTAGGGAAATAAGACATAAATCCAGATATCTATAAAAGATCACATTATAGGAAAATTAGATTTGAGAATTAGAGAATACACAACAAGGTGAGGCCCAAGTGGGGGTAGGCTTTAACAGATGTCAGGGACCAGGGATGGCTTCTGTGAAGGTGGCATTCTACTGCTTCTAAGCATTTTTGTGACAACAGTGGAGGAAAACTTTCTCCTGGGCCCAGGTGTCCTCAGATTGAGGAATAAAATTCCAGAACCTCTGTGCAGCTACAGGTATGAAACAGAATCTGGCAAATGCTTTATAATTCGCTTCTGCTTTTGAATGGGAGGACAGGTGAACTCATTCGATTTCACCTCCCCTTCTAAAGACTCCCCTTCCTGGGAGTCTTTAGAAATGGGTAAGGTTGTAGTGACCTTCATCTAACAACAGAAGGTGCTGTGGGTACCACCTAAGGTCTGCTCTCATGACTAAAGAGCAGCCCACTGTCCTTTAGCTCTGTTCCTGCATGAGCAGTTTCAAGTTCTACATAGGTTTATGTCTCCATGAGTCAAAACACTGAGATCTGGCTCCTGTTTGCCGATGGCTCCCCTTTATTTACCTTGCCTCTTTCCCCTTTTTTGTGAGAAACAGCATGGAGTGATAGAGAGATTTTTAGTAGCACATTTTGTGCCTGGGCCTGGGGTTCAAATTCTAGACCTGTTACTAACGGGCCATATGATTCTGAACAAATTATCTAACCTTTTGGGGTCTATGTTTCCTTATCTACAAAATGAGAGAATTGAAAAAGATGATTCCTAAGGTCTTGTCTAAATCTAGAAATCTCTGGTCTAAGTTTTAGTGGGTCACTTTTCTCCATGTCATAAGTTTAGAATATAATTTAATCAGTATACAAACACAAAACAGTATGCTAAAATCAAAGAAATAGCAACCCACTGTCTGTCCCTCTGGGCTTTAGGAATCTCAGGATGTAAACCAGGTAAATGAAACCATGCCAAATAGTCAATGAACCATTGGCCTCAAGGCTTGAATGCCTCACTCCAATATTTTTAGTAGTAATTTTAGATTCTTGGTGTAAGGGAGATGATGCAGTGGGAAGAACCCTGAAGAGAAATTGCAGCAAATAGCAGGGAGAGGTCTGAATCTAGAGATGGAAGGAAGGAAGGAAGGAAGGAAGGAAGGAAGGAAGGAAGGAAGGAAGGGAGAAAGAAGGAAAGGAAGGAAATTAGTATTAAGAACCTATTATGTGCGTAGCTGGGTGCTAAGTAAGCACTTAACAAATATTATCTCCTTTCATCCTGACAGCAACCCTTGGAAGCAAGAAGACCTGAGTTTGTCCCTTATTCCCTGTGCCACCTTCAACATATCACTTCCCTGTGCCTCATGTTCCTCATCTATAAAATGAGGGGATTGGATTAGATTATTTTAATAAGCTTATTTTTCTGTTACTACTTTGATTAAATGTCAATCTTAAGTTACGGCTTTGATAGGAGTGCCACAAAGAAGAATTTCGAACTGGGGAGGACTCCTAAAGTTCCTTTTAGTGCCCAGTCCTATGATCTTCTGAGCTGAATTAGTCTGATAATATTATATCTCCCTCTCTGATCATCTGCCATGCTCCTTTCACTTGTAGGTTGGTCCCATGACTCCTATAGGTATTTTAGCAGGATCAGAAAGCTAAGTTTCTGGGCCCAGGGTTTGAAGATCTATGGTCCAATTGAAGAAAATCCAGTTAGAGAAACAGCTTTTGACATGACAAACTTGAACAGCATATCTACTGAGTTCTTCCCATTTACTGTGAAAACAGTTCTAATAGCTATTTTAAGCAATTTTGAAAGAAAAAAGTAGAGATAGCGGCATGGACCGTAAAAAGGCAAGAATGAAAAATTGCTCACAATTCCTTAATTCAATTGCAGCCAATTTTGTCTCTCTCTCTCTCTCTCTTCTCGGCTTTGCTTTATACATATATATATATATATATATATATATATATATATATATATATATATATATTTTTTTTTTTTTAACGAAACAAATTATAATACAAATACATTGGGAAGGAGGTGCTATAACAGGTTCCATTTTAACATTACATATTTTTGTCTTAAAAAATGTGTTTATAAAAAGCCTTTAAGTGCTTCTTGGAAATCTCACAACATTTTTTCAAAAGATGTGTTATTGTAGTGGCATTCTCAGAATTTTAAGAGAATCGGAATGTAACGTATTGTATATCCATGTAGCATATTTTATAGGAAAAATGTAGTCATTTGTGCTGGGGGGAAATGGTGCAAACGACTAAGGAGAATGCATGATCCTGTTGGTGTTGACCATTGCTTAGACTGCAGTCAACGTTCTTCATATTGCTTTGTTTCCTCTTAATTACATTCTCCTGGCAACTAAGACAGTCTGACTTACAAAATCTGACCCTGTTGCCATATCTTTTCCTGGTATGATGCATACGCCATTTGTCCTAGAGCCCTGGCAATTCAGCTGCACTAGAGAGAAGTATGCTCTATCTGGAGAAGCAAAAACCAGATAATCACAATCACAGCTGACATTTGTAATCACTAAGAGTAAAACCTAAAATTTCCATAATAATGGCTAGTATTTACATATAGATTTAAGGTCTGCAAAGGACTTTGCAAATATTAACTCATTTTATCCTCATGAGATGTAGGTGCTTTATTACCCCCATATTACAGATGAGGAAACTGAGGCAGAGGTGCTATGATGTGCCCTCCATCACAGAGTGAGTAAACAAGGTAGGATTCAAACATAGGTCTTCCTGATTCCAACTTAGTTGACTTTCTCTACTATGCCACCTACCTATCCTTTTTTTCTTTTCTTTTCTTTCTTTCTCTTCCTTCTTTCCTTTCCTTCTTTCCTTCCTTCTTTCTTTCTCTCATTCTTTCTTTCTCTCTCTTCCTTCCTTCCTTTCTCTCTCTCTCTCTCTCTCTCTCTCTCTCTCTCTCTCTCTCTCTCTCTTCCTTCCTTCCTTCTTTCCTTTCTTCCTTTCTTTTTCTTTCTTATAGGGGATAAGTGACTTGCCCAGGGTTACATAGTGAAGTATCTGAGGCCACATTTTGAACTCTGGAAGATAAATCCTCCCCACTCCAGGATTAGTACTCTATCCATTGTGCCGCATGGCTGCCTCCATGTAGTATTTTAAAGACTGCCAAGTTCTTCCTATAAATCTGTTGTTTACAACAACTCTGTTTGGGAAGCACTATTGACATTATAAGCCCCATTTTACAGATGGGATACTGAGGTTCAGGAAAGTGCAGTCATTTGCCCAGATTAAAACTGCAAGTAAGTGTTAAAGGTAGAATTTGAACTAAGGCTCCTTGGGCTTAAGGTCAGCTGCAAACAAACCAAGTTTGTTCCTTTGTGCTAATTTTCCTCTTGTGCATATTCCTCAACAGTGACCTATCACCCAGTCCTGAAAAACGTCACATACAACTGATACGTCTCTCCAGGGAGTTTCACAGGATCCTGTATATGAAGACAACTCCTAGGGGGTCATTTTATTTATTTCCCCTGCCTCCGGAAATATTGTCTTTAATTATCCTCCATGAATGACTCTATACCTTAATCTCTGTCTCTGTCCCCTCTGCCTTTCTCTATCCCTGTCTCTGTTACACACACACACACACACACACACACACACACACACACACACACTCACACACTCCCTCTCTCTCTCTCTCTCTCTCTCTCTCTCCCCCCCCTCCATCTTTCATCTTCCTTTCCCTCCCCTCTCCCTTTCTTCCCCTTCTCCTTCTGTCTCTCTCTTCTCAGTCTCCCTCTCTCTCCTTCTCTCTTTCTCTCTCCCTCCCCTCTCTCCTCTCTCTCAATTTCCCTCTCTTTTCTCTCTCTTCTCTCCCTCTCTCTTCCCTCCCTCTCTCTCTCTTCCCCCTTTCCTTCCTTTCATTATTCTTTCTTCTTCTCTCTCCCTCTCCCTCTTCCCTTCTTTCTCTCCCTTTCCTCCTCCCCTGACTTCCTCCTCTCCTAGTTGTAAACAAGCACCAGAACTAGGAATATGACTTCAACCCTTCTAATGGTGTTAAACCTCATTCTCTTTCCACAACTTCACACTTTGCCTTCTTTGGGAAATATATCTGAAATAAGCAGAAACAGAAGACTAATTTACACATTGAGCAAGCAGTCAATAAGCAAGCATTTATTAAAAACCTACTCTATGCCAAACACTGCGCTTGGCACTGCTGATACAAATCCAATCATTGGAATGATCCAGCATCGTAGGAAGTATGCATTCTCACCAGGAAGATAAGGACAGATAGAAATATATGTAAAATAAATAAAAGAGAATCAATAAGAAAGAGTTAAACACAGGGCAGCTGAGAAGAAGAGGGGAACAGGAAAGGTGTCTTGTAGCTGCTGGTACCTGAGCCAATTCTCAAAGGAAAAGCAGAATTCTGGGAAGCCCGTTTGAGATGGGAGTGCAGTGCAGGTAGAGAGAACAGCCAATGGGAAGGAAATGAAATGAAGGAGAGAGTTTCTGTATCTGGAGAGCAGGCAAAGGAAGGCCAGTTTTGCTGGATCTCCAAGTGTGGGAGGGGGAATAATGTTCAATGAGGCTGGAAAGATAGGTTGGAGCCAGGTTGTGACAGGCTCTAAAAATTAAACAGAAAAGTTAATATTTTATCCTACAGGCAGGCAATAGGGAGTCCCTGAAATTGATTGGGAAAGGGAATAACATGGTTGGAAGTGTGCTTAAGGAAAATCAGTTTGGCAGTAGTATGGAGGATGGACAGGAGAAAGGAGAAACCTGAGGCAGAGATGCCATTGCAATAATCCAGACAAGAGATGACAAAAACCCAAATTAAAATGGTAGCTGTGAGCGTAAAGACGTGGGTCCAATGTAAGTTTAGAGAAGGTAGAAATGGCAAGATTGGCAATACTGACTGGAAATTTAGGATAATTTAGGAAATTCAAAGATAATGTTTGGGCTACAAAACTGGGAGACTAGAGGAATGGTGATCTTTTCAACAGAAATATGGGCATTTGGAAGATGTGAAGGATTAGGAAGAAAGATTGTGAGTTCAGTTTTGGGCACCTACAGTTTGCGATGACTCTGGGACTTCTGCTGTAAAATATTTTGTAGACAATCGGTAATGTAAATCTGAAACTCAGGAGAAAGACTGGCACTGGATATATAGCTCTGTTGAGTCATTTGCTTACAAGTTACAGTTATAGCCATGGTTGCTGATGAGGTTACCAAGGAGAAAAGAAGAGAGCCTGGGTCAGAACACTGGATGACCACAAGCATGTAAAGGCTGGCAGTACTGAATGCAAATTCTGATAAGTGTGTTGGCTGCTCATGGCTTCTGAGACCTGATGGTAAAGCACACCTCTAGCTTCTCAGCAGAGATGAGTTAGATTCCAGGTGCTGAAGCGACATATGTTGTCATGCTGGGCCAATATATTGAATTACTTTGCTTGATGATTCGTACAATGGAGAGTTTTGTTGCAAGGGTGGGGGATGCCACAAGAGAGTGTCAGTTACTTAACAAGAGAAAGAAACACCGTGAAAAATACATATAAAGATTTTATCATATAATTGGGGAAAAAATAAAATATTATATGAAAAAAATTTATATATATATATATATATATATAATGTGTGTATGTATATATATATATATATATATATACACATATACATATAAAGAAAGAAAAGAACATCAAAGATGAGCAAAATTTGTCAAAATTGAATTTGAGGGCTTCTCCTGATATTCATTTGGGGCTCATCTAATTGCTGATGTGAAAATAAGGCCCCAGAGAGTCTGCAACCCAGACCAGGAAATGTTATTGAATCCCTGGAGTGTGTTCTGTGTTGGAGGGGCGTGGGTGTATTTTTCTATTAGCAATGTTGTTAATAGCCATGGAGTCATCTAGGCCTGCAGAGCCTCCCAAGACCCATCGCTCAGGAAACTAATTGCAACCAGCTCTGACCTTTTGCTTTAATTCAGCAGCTGTTGTAAGAAGAAAAAAAACCTTCTTTGCATTCACTGGCCTTTGTCCTGTCTGGTTTCCATGACTGTCTAGGAAGCTTTATTCACCCATCATGTAACTTGCAGGCATTCTTCGGTATGTGCATTGAATGAAATGAAGTTGACAAAGCACTGGCCCAGGAGTTAGGAAGACCTGGGTTCAAATCCTACCTCTGATATTTATTAGCTGGGGCATCCGTAGGAAGTCTGAGTTTCCTCACCTGCAAAATGAAGAGGTTGGATGGATGGAATGATCTTGGAAGTCACTTTTAGTTTTAAATCTTATGATCTCTTAGCTACTATTCCTCATTATTGAAAACAGTCTGGAAATGAAAGTGCCTTCTCCTTGAGCTCTGAAAGGAGCTTTGCAAAAATGAAAGAGTCCTATTAATACCTGCTAATTTTTTAAGAGATAGAGCCCTGGGCTTTGAGTAGAGATAAGTCCTAATGGGTTGCCTGAGGAAATTTATGGACTTGTCCAGGTTTCACAGCTATTGAGTATCAGAGGGCTTATACATACCCAGAGTTTAATAAATGTCTATTAATGTGAACATAGGAGATACGGGTAAATGTAGTTGAGAGGCAGTTCTCAGCTCCATTGTGGGGCAGGGTGGCACATAACTTTCTAATAATAGTTTATTGTTATTGTTGAGTTGTTCTTTGGTCATTCAGCTGTTGTCTGTGCAACTCTTTGTGACCATATATTGGCCAATAATTTCCATGGGATTTTCTTCATAAAGAAAGTAGAATGGTTTGCCATTTCCTTTTCTACCTCATTTTACAGGGAGGAAACTAAAGTAAACAGGGTAAGTTTCTGAGTCTTTATGACTTCAGGTTCAGTGCTCTAAGGGCCCTCCTACCTCTGACATCCTGTGTTCTAAGGGACCACTCAGCTCTTACGTGTTACTCTTCATCTAATAGTTTCCCTGTTAGGGTGTCCTAATGAAACAAAACACCAGACTTCTAGAGGGGGACTGCAGTACTGCCTAGGGTCAGAAAACTTGGTGTAGGACAAGAGGAACTCTGTGGGTAGGGGTCTGAAGCAGAACACTGGATTTCTATCAGGGAGGGCAAGAAAAAGTATGGCCAGGGTGAAGGTGACCAAATGAAATGCCCCGAAGAGACCATTTATCTGTTTGAGGCAGCTCATGGTATAGTGGACAGAATACTGCTCTTGGGTCTCAGAGGTGGACTGTGTGTGACCTTGACCCTGTCTTTTTTATCTGGAAATTAATTTATATGTTTTCAGTTTCAGCAATCACTTCCTCTCTCCTGAAGATGACATGTAATCTTATATGGGATCTACACATGAATTCTTATTAAAACATTTTCATATTAGTCATGTTGCATAGAAGAATTAAAACAAATGGGAGAAGCCATGAGAAAACAAAAGAGAAAATAGGCTGCATTCCAACTCTATTGTTGTTTCTCTGAATGTAGATATTATTTTGCATCAAGGGTTCTTCAGAAAAGTTTTAGGTCCTTGCTTTGCTGAGAAAAGCTAAGTTTATCAAAATCAGTCCTCACATACTAGGGCTATTACTATGTATAATGTTCTCCTGATTCTGTTCACTTCACTCAACATCAGTTCATGTAAGTCTTTCCAGGTTTTTCTGAAGTCTGCTCATCATTTCTTATAGCAGAATAGTATTTCATTGCATTCATATATCACAACTTGTTCAGCCATTCCCCGGTTGATAGTCTTTCCCTCGATTTCCAGTTATTGGCCCCCACAAAAAGCTGGTATAAATATTTTTGTACATGTGGGTCCTTTTCCCATTTTTATGATCTCTTTGGGATACAGCCTTAGAAGTGATATTGCTAGGTCAAAGGGTATATGCATTTTATAGCCCTTTGGACATAGTCCCAAATTGCTCTCCAGAATGATTGAATCAGTTCACAGCTCTGCCAACAATGAATTAGTGCTCCAACTCTCCCACATCTTCTCCAACATTTATCATCTTCCACTTTTGTCATGTTAGTCAATCTGATAGGCATTATGTGGTACCTCAGATTTGTCTTGATTTGCATCTCTCTAATCAATAGTGATTTAGAGAATTTTTCATATGACTATATATAACTTTAATTTCTTCCTCTGAAAACTGCCTGTTCATTTCCTTTGACCATTTATCAATTGAGGAATGACTTGTATTATTGTAAATTTGACTCATTTCTCTATATATTTTAGAAATAGGGTCTTTATTGCAGATACTAGTTATAAAAATTTTTTCCCAGTTTTCTGCTTCCCTCCTAATCTTGGTTGCATTGGCTTTGTTTGCGCAAAAACTCTTCAATTTAATGTAATCAAAATTACCCATTTTGCATTTCATAACATTTTTGATCTCTTATTTGGTCATAAATTTCTCCATTTCCATAAATCTGACAAATAAACTGTTCTTTGCTCCCTTAATTTATTTATATCAGCCTTTATACCTAGATTTTGTGCCCATTTTAACTTTATTCTGGTGTATAGTATTAGGCATTGATCTATGCCCAGTTTCTGGCACACTATTTTCCAGTTTTCCCCCCAGTTTTGTCAAATAGTGTGTTCTTATCCCAGGAGTTGGGGTCCTTGGGTTTATCAAACAGTAGAGTGACCTTGACATCTTTCAATCAAAATGTCCTCATCTGCAAAATGAAGGTGAAGATGACGATGATGTTTATGACAATGATGATGATGATAACCTTAATAGCACCTACCTCCTAGAGTTATTGTGAGAATCAACTGAAGGAAGTATGGCCCTTGACAAACCTTAAATCAGTAAGTAAATGACAGCTATTATTATTTCCAAATATTGCTAACCCTAGGGACATCCAGGCTCTTCCTACAGATGGAGAAAACAGACTGGGCTACTTAGTGCTCAGTAGAATATCTTCTAGTGCCAAAATTAAGGCATAAATGATCAGTTGACAGATGTCTGGACAGGAGTGTATGACCCCTGTCTGTGTGTTTGTGTGTATGTGTATCAATAGCACACAGCCTCACATATGGGATGACTAACAACTTCTGTCTCAATGTCCTAGGTGTATCTGATTTTGGCTATTTCTGTGTAATAGGAAAATGGGCAACTGTGGGGGCCCCACAGTCCACAGAACACTGAGGCTAAAGTCAGGTAGACTCATCTTCATGAGTTCAAATCCAACCTCACATACTCACCAACTATGTGACCCTGAGCAAGTCATTTCATTCTGCTTGCCTCAGTTTTCTCATCTGTAAAATGAGCTGGAGAAGAAAATGGCAAACTGTTCCAGTATCTTTGCCAAGAAAACTACAGATGAGGTCACAAAGAGTCAGACACAACTGAGAATGACTGGACAACCACAAACTAGTATACTACTCTTATCTCCCCTGGCATCATCTCATTTCATGGAGCCTGGCAGCTGACCCTAATAGCATACCAGAGTGAACCCAGTTGGTATATTTCAAGCCAAACAGGAATAGAATTGAGAGATTGTATTTATGATATGTTTGGGACCTGGGGGCTCTGAATTCTTTTAATTGAAACAAAATCTCAACATTTTTCTTAAGTTGTGTGTGCTCTGTATAGGTATGAATGTGTTTTCTCTAGGACTTGCTTTTTTCATAGCTCCTCCAGCTGAACAAGCTCAATTAAATAAGTCAAATCAATTCAAGAAATGCTGATTAAGCACCTGCATAACTTGGCACCTTCCTACTTTTCCTGACTTCTGAAGTCTTATTCTTCTCTAAGAAGTAGGCAATCCTATGATAAAGGCTTCCTTGATGTTCCTTGAACAAAAGACACCTTAACTCCCAACTGCATGCATTTTCCCTGGCTATTCTCCCATGCTCAGAATACTGTCTTTCCTTATGTCGACTTCCTGAATTCCCTATCTTCTTTCAATTGCCAGTTAAAATTCTGACATCTGTAGAAAGCCTTTCCTGATCCCCCTTAATACCAGCACTTTCCTTCTGTGGATTTTCACCATTTTTTTCAGTATAAAGCTTGTTTGTTCGTCGTTGAATGTTGTTTCTCCCTTTAGAATGTGAGCTCCTTAAAGGTAGGGACTGTTTTTGCATTTCTTTGAATTCTCAGGGCTTGGCACTATGCCTGAAGTATAATGAACACAATATATGCTTGTTGGCCAACTTTTGATTTACTGCTGGGCAGTAAGTAAGAGATTGGTGGTAGAGCTAGAATAAAGAGACAGAGTAATGGGAGATAAATGGAAGTTAATGAAACAGTTGCATACAACAAAGAGTTGGGAGTTTAAGAAAAAGATTTGAGAGAGTTGTGTTACTTTCTATGCACAACAGTTTTCTAATCCATCTTCTACACAATGGTTAACCTTATTATCGTTGAGTTGTTTCAGTTATGTCTTGCTTTTTATGACCCATTGGAGATTTTCTTGGTAAAGATACTGAAGTGGTTTGCCATTTCTTTTTCCAACTTATTTTACAGATGAGGAAACTGAGGCAAACAGGGTTAAGTGACTGGCCCAGAGTGGTCACCTAGCTTAGGTCTGAGACTGAATTTGAACTCATAAAGATGAGTCTTCTTGATTCCAAGTCCAATGTTCTATCCACTGTGCCAACTACCTGTCCCTAATGGTCTGTATAATTTTTGCTAAAGCAGAGATCTGACTGTGACACTCTCCAGCTCCTCCCTCCCTCCCCTAAATCCTGCTGGCTCCCTACTATCCTGAGTTATACCTCACTAAGGCATCCTTAAATGAGTAGCCAGAATAACCACGTGCTGGGGATGTTGTTGTTAAAATCGTTAGAGATTGAAGTCCCTTCCATTTGTGAGAAATGGAAGAAAAAGAAACAGAAGTAACAATAAATTGGGAAAGGGGGAAGAAAACAGGAGAGGAGAAGAGGGAAAAGGAAAAGAAGATAGAGGAAAAGGAAATGAGAATAAAGAGAAAGGAAGAGTAGAAAAGACAGAAGAAGAGAAGCAAAGGTGGGCGGTGTCAGGAAGACCTAGAAAGGCGAGTACGCAAGAGGAGACCTGGGTTTTGAAATAATGATACTAATAAAAAATAATACCAGTAAAAGCAATAATATAGTACTTTAAGTTTTGTAAAACCCTTGTAAAATATGCTAATAAGAATTATAGCAGCAGCATTTAAATAGTGATTTAAATTTTGCAAATCGCTTTACACATATTATTGCATTTTATCCTCATAACAACCCTATAAAGTAGGTACATTTTGTAGGCAATTTTGTAGATGAGGAAACTGAAGGTAGACAGAAGTTGTGATTTATCTAAGGTTGTATGCTTAAGGAAATATCTGAGTACGGAATTGAATTCAGTTCTTTCTGACTTTATCTTCAGACTTCTAGCTTTGGAGTAGAAATGAAGAGTGAGTGCATTCCAGGCATCAGTCACTAATTTTGTAACTGCACAGAATGGGGAGATGTAAAGTACAGAACTAGTAGTTCCGTTTGATTGGAATGGAGAATGAATGTTTATGATCATGTTGATCACTTTCTTTTGAATGCTTAACAAGCACTTATTGTAAATATCTATTGGTGCTTTCTTCATAGTACTAGAGGACTGACGCTTTCTTTTCCTATTGTAAGAAAACAGATATAGTTTCCTGTAGAATTTCACATAAATAACATGATCTTTTTTTAATGGGGATAGTCTAAGCTGCTGAGATCCCCATTCATCTAATCATTTATTTTTGTAACAAAATCACAGTGATGATGATGCAAAAACCTACTCCTCCCATGTTTTCAACCAATAGCCTTTCTGCCTCTGGTTTTGGCATATAAACAGATCATATGCATTCAAGGATAAGCAGAGATAAGACCCTGAATCTCAACTTGCTTAGAAACAATATTTGTTAATCCCTTTTTGTCCATTGTGTTATTAAGATATTTTTTAAGAAAGAAGGAAAGAAGAAAAGAAAATCCTAGCACAGAAATCTCTGAATTACTCAGGCACCAAAGTCAGTTTTCTAAGTCCAAGGGATCCAGAATCATAATACGTATCATAGCTCAGGAACTTTTCATTGGTTGTGGTTATTTTTTCCTGGTGGTGAACCATGTGCATCTAATTGGGATTTAGCAAGCAAAATTTTACAATTCCAGTGGAAATAATTTTGCCTGAAGTATGGCCTCAAGGATCAACTCAGTTGCATTTTGTTGCTGAGGTAAGTGAAAGATTCTGGATCAGAACCAGCATTGAGGTAATATGACTTGAGGAAATATTGGAAGCTCCCTCATCTTCAGGCCATTCTCCTCCCCATAATATATGGTATGGACCTATGATTTTATGAGTAGGGCACTCTTACTGAGAAAACTGCCTTTGCCAGTGGAGATAGCATGATCTTAAGAGAGTTGCTTGGGGACATTGAGAGGTAAAGTAATTTGCCCAGCATCACACAGACAGCCCAACATCCAACAGAATCAAGGCACAAACCCAGGTCTTTTTTTTTCACTTCAAAACAAATTCTCAATTTGATATGCCATATTACCTTACCTCTCCCATTCCCCCTCTCTCTGCCTTCTCCCTTATTATAATTTAGATCACAGCCTCCCAATGCACACCTGAAGAAAGCCCCTCTACCTTCAACCTAACAAATATTATTCAGCCTTATCCTCTAAGAAAGTCTAGTGAGAGAAATCTCATTACCTCATGAAGTAATAGGGAGCCAATAGAATTTTGTCAGCAAGGGAATATCATAGTCAAACATACGCTTTAGCAAAATTATTTTGACAACTATGTAGAATCTAGGTTGAAGATATAATGTATATATAAGCTGTTTGTGATGTCTCCTTTAAAAACCCCTTTGTTCTATTTCTGTTTCAGTGATTTCTGTTTTTCCCTATCCACCCTGTATCTCTATTCCAGCTATACCCAATGCCCTTTATTCATGCAAGGAATTCTGAGTACTTACAGCAAATAACCTCTGTGTGGGTGTAGGACAGTTTCTATGATGTATTTGACGGTGTAATTTGCTAATACATTTTCAGGCACAAGGCTGAGCCTCCTGGAACAATGAGTCTGCTGAAACACTCATCCCATTGAATGAATATTCTATAAATTCTTGGAAACTTTGCAGAAACTACAATCTGAGCTAAAATTTTGACAATCTGAAAATCTTTGATTTTCTCCTAAGATGTCGTCTTTCTCTTGGAATTTATTTTAAATAGCAAAGAAGGAAGTAAATCCATGAATTGCAGACTGTTCAACAAAAAGAGGTATTACATAGATAGATGGCTTATATGTCTGTTTGTAGCTGCCAGGCATGAAAAATAATAATGAAAGAAAAGTTGATAGGGGGAACAGAGGAGGCAAGGAAGGGAATGATATGAACTAATGGCTCTAACTTGCAGAGAATGTCCAAAGGGAAGACTAACTAATATTGTGGGGCCTGTTCCTAAGAAGTAAGCCATTGAGAAAACTGGTTTGAAGAAAAGAGCACAAAAAATAGTGTGACTCTTCATCAATTACCAAGGATTTTTGAATACCAACTCTATGCCCAGGACTGAACAAGCACTTTTGAGGCATTGATTGGCCAGGATGGGGGAAGGAAGATAAGATGAGTGGATGAAGAACTTACAATTTACATGGAAAGATATGATGTTTTAATTAAAAGTAGTGTTCTCAGTGAGGACCCTGTCCAATTGTTTATCTGTCTATCTACAGTGTCAGCCTGGGTTTGAATTCTACTTCAAACATTTACTTATTGGTTAACCTTGGGCAAATCTCTTTTTAAAAATTAATTTATTTTTAGTTTTCAACATTCATTCCCACAAGATTTTGAGTTCCAGTTTTTCTCTCCATCTCTCCCCTCCTCCACCCCAAGACACCATGCATTCTGATTACCCCTTCCCCTAATCTGCTCTGCCTTCTATCACATCCCTCCCTTCCCTTATCCCCATCTCCTCTATTTTCTTGTAGGGCAAGATAGATTTCTATACCCCATTACCTGTATATCTTATTTCCCAGTTGCATGTAAAAACAATTTTTAACATTCTTTTTTAAAACCTTGAGTTCCAACTTCTCTCCCCTCTTGCCTCCCCACACATCCCCACTAAGAAGGCAAGCAATTCAATATAGGTTATACATGTGTAGTTATGCATATTGTGAAAGACTAACTACATTTTCCTCCATCCTATACTGCCCCCAATTTATTCTATTCTCTCTTTAGACCTTGACCCTCCCCAAAAGTGTTTACTTCTCTCATTTGCCCTCCCTTCTATCATCCCTCCCCTGCACTCCACTTACCCCCTTCTCCCCTATTTTCCTGTAGGGTAAGATAGATTTTCATACCAAATTGACTGTGCATGTTATTCCTTCCTTAACCCAACTGTGATGAGAGTAAGCTTCAATTTTTCTCTCTCACCTCTCCCCTTTTCCCCCTTCATTGAAAAAAACTTTTTTCTTGTCTCTTTTATGAGAGGTAATTTGTCTCATTCTATTTACCCCTTTCTCCTCCCAATATATTCCTCTCTCACTCCTTGATTTTATCTTTTTAGGTATCATCCCTTTCTATTCAGCTCACCCTGTGCCCTATGTGTATATAATCCCTCCAACTACCCAAATACTGAGAAAAGTCTTAGTTACAAATATGATCTTTCCGTGTAGAAATGTAAAGAGTTCAAGTTCAGTAAATGCCTTGTGATATCTCTTTCCTGTTTATCTTCTCATGCTTTGCTTGATTCTTGTGTTTGGAAGTCAAATTTTCTATTGAGCTCTGGTCTTTTCATTAAGAATGCTTGACCATTCCCATCCCCCACCGAAGTATTATACTCAGTTTTTGCTGGGTAGGTGATTCTTGTTTTTAATCCTGGCATCTTTGACTTTTGGAATATCATATTCCAAGCCCTTCAATCCCTTAATGTAGAAGCTGCTAGATCTTGTGTTTTCCTGATTTTATTTCCACAGTGTTGGAATTGTTTCTTTCTGACTGCTTGCAATATTTTCTCCTTGACCTGGGAACTCTGAAATTTGACTGCAATATTCCTAAGAGTTTTCCTTTTGGGATCTCTTTTAGGAGACAATTAGCAGATTCTTTCAATATTTATTTTACCCTCTAGTTCTAGAATATCAGGATAGTTTTTCTTGGTATTTTCATGAAAGATGATGTCTAGGCTCTTTTTTTGATCATAGCTTTCAGGTAGTCCCATAATTTTTAAATTGTTTCTCCTGGATCTTTTTTCCATGTTAGTTGTTTTTCCAATGAGATATTTTGCATTGTCTGCTATTCTTCATTCTTTTGGTTTTATTTTATAATTTCTTGATTTTTCACAAAGTCATTAACTTCCATCTGCTCCATTCTAATCTTTAAGGAATTATTTTCTTCAGTGAGCTTTTGGACCTCCTTTTCCATCTGGCCAATTCTGCTTTTTAAAGCATTCTTCTCCTCATTGGCTTTTTGGATCTCTTTTGTCATTTGGGTTAGTCTATTTTTTAAAGTGTTATTTTCTTCAGCATTTTTTGGATCTCCTTTAGTGAGCAGTTGACTTGTTTTTCATGATTTGCTTGCATCACTCTCATTTCTTTTCTCAATTTTTGCTCTGCTTCTCTTACTTGATTTTCAAAATCCTATTTGAAGGATGTTCCATGGCCTGAGAACAAGTCATAGTTTTCTTAGAGGCTTTGGATAGAAGAGCTTTCCCTTTGTTTCTTTCTGTTTGCATGTTTTGATCTTCCTTATCACCAAAGTAAGGTTCTATATTCTGATTCATGTTCCAGAGTTTGCTCATTTCCCCAGTCATTTACTTGACTTTTGAGCTCTTTGTCAAGGCAGCCTTCTGCTTCCAATGGGGGTGGGGAGTGCACTGGCAGCTGCTCAATACCCCCATAATCTGTGGGCCTAGAGCTCCAGAAACATTAGCTACATCTTCCCTTGCTGCTGCTGTGACTGCCATGGGTTCCTCTTCCCCTTCCCCCTCAACTGCCCTGGGGCTGAGGTCGGACCACTCCACTCTCCTACACTGGTCCCACAGGCTTTTTCCACTGACCTTCCAATTTGTCTTCAGCATTTTGGGGTCATGAAGTATGGAAACCACCACAGGTATGAGAGATTCAGTCTCCCCAAGGAAGGTTTAGGTTCCCTCTGTGCCAGCGTGGCCCACACTGGACTGCACTCTTTTCCCAGTACAGCGTGATAGATACTTCCCAGAGACCTTCGAGGCTGTCTTGGGTTGAAGGTTTGCTTCACTCCATCATTCTGCAGCTCCAGAATTTGTTTAGAGCCATTTTTCAGGTATTTGACTGGGCTTGGCAGGAGTGCTCTAGAAAGTCCATGCTGGTACTCTGCCATTTTGATTCTGCCTGCACCCCCTTCCCCCAGCAAATCTCTTAATATGCTGGAGTTTCTTCTCATCTAGAAAATGGAATTTTTAAGATTGTAGAATTCAAAGCTTGAAAGTATCTTTGAGATTGTTCAATCTAACTCCTTCATGTTATACAAGAGAAAACAAAGGCCTCCCCACACCAAGTGGTTTGCCTAAGCACACATAGCTAGTAAGCATTAGAATCAGTATTCAAATCCTCATCCTCTGAATGCAAATTCAAGTCTTTTATAGTATACTACAATATAAAATTTATTCAAAATCATAAGTTCATAAACTTAGAACTAGAGGGGAACTTAAATGCCAGTTTGTCTAGCCTCATCATTTTACAGATGAGAAAAGCTAAGTGACTTGCTTAAGGTCACAGTTATCAAGTGGCATAATTGTGATTTAAAATCTAACACTCCAGCTTGGATTCAATTCTCTTTCCATTGTATTGTTCCACCACTCATTTCCCCTTTATTATTTAAATTTTTAAAAGGTAGATTTCCTTAAAAATGGGATGTCAAACATCTGCCCCACACATTTTGGGGAGCTAGTCAGGCTTGTTCAGCACATTTCAGCTGAGAAGTGGAGTCCGCTGACAAAATTCATAACCTAATTAGGTGTGAACTATAACACAATCGGTTCTTGTTTCTGCAAATGTAAAATGCCACTTTCAATCTATTGTATTTTCTTCCCTTGCCTAGCAGCATTTCAAATTAGTGGGTTTGAAAAAGCTTATAGTTTTCACAGGCAGGAGTTGATGGCAGAAGCTATACTGGTTTCATTGTCATTAGGAAAAGCAAGCTTTTAGAAAGCATGGGTACTGTCCATGGTTCTGACCTTAGGGCTGTCTGTTGTGACAGAGACAACAGGACTGGCAGACAGGTAGTTATGCCCTATGTCTGCAAGTCACAAGGGATGTGACCTTGAGGACACATCACTATTTATCGATTTTAAAATGTTATTTTCAATATGTCAAAGACCAATAAACATGAATCTTTCTAAATGAAAAACTAGTTTGGATGAATTTGTTTCTTGTTCTTTAAACACACATACATACAGATTTTAGTTATTAGATATAAAGGCATCCTTACTTGTTTGTTTCCTTCTGAACTTTTGTTTGTTTTACTCCTTCCATTTTTCTGTCCTCTCTCCCTCTTTCCCTTCCTTTCCCTTTCCTTCCTTCCTTCCTTTTCCCTTTCTCTCCCCTCATCACTAGTCCTCTTCTTCACCTCAAAATCTTCTCCATTTCACAAGTGAGTATAGCAGTGCAAAACAGACACACATATTATCCATGTCTGAAAATATATATTTAATTCTACACCTCTAGCTCCTTACATCTCTGTCAAATGATTGGAAGCATGCTTCAATCATGCTTGGGCCCTGCACTGATGAGAATAAAGGTTTTCAAAGTTTTTCCCCCCCATTTTATTGCTGTAGTGATTTTATAAATTTTCTTTTGTTTTTCCTCATTTCATTCTTAATTCATTCAAATCACTCTAAGTTGCTTTGAATTTGTCCTTTTCATCATTTTTATGGCATGATATTTCATTACATTCATATATCTTAATTTGTTTCGCCATTCCCAAATTCAGAGATATTTTATGAGTTTCCAGTTCTTTGCTATATACAACCAAAGGTATTTCTATGTATATTTTTTCATAGTCTGGGTCCCTTCCCTCTTCTTTTTATTAATATTTCCCTTCTAATTTTAACTATGTTAATTTTTGGCTATGCAAATGCTTTTCAATTTTATGTAATTAAATTTATCCTCTCTGGTTTTCTCTATTGCTTGATTGGTTAAGTAATACAACATTATCCATAATTATGGGAACTCTCTTCTAACATTCTCCTTTAATGTTTATGATATGATCTTTTGTGCCATGTAGACAATTGGAGATTTTTGTAGTACATGGTATGCAATGTTGGTCTAAATGAAATTTCTTCCAGACTACTTTCCAGTACTCCAGTGGCTTTTATTGAATGAATCCGTGCTCTAGTAGTTAAAATCTTTGGGTTTGTAAAACACTATATTTGCTTGCTTCTGAATCTTGTGTTCTTAATCTCATCTACTGATCAATTTTTTGAGTTTTTAACAAATTCCAAAATAGTTTTGATGATTACTGCTTTTAGAATAGTCTGGGGTCTGGTGGTAATTAGGTCTTTTCCCTATTTTTCATGATTTCCCTTAAGACTCTTGATGTTTTATCTTCCAAATGTATTTGTCAAGGTTTTTTCTTACTCTATAAAGTAACTATTTAGTACTTTGATTGACATGACACTGAATATGTAAAATTTAGGTAATATTTTCAATTTCATTATATTGACATCTTGAGTAATTGATATTTCTCTAATTTAGCTTCATATTTCTTTAAGGATTTTTGTAGTGGAATTCACATAATCCTTGGATATTATCTTTCTAGCTAGACTCCCAAATATTTTACACATTCTCTAGCTATTTTGAGTAGAATTTTCTCTTATACTGTTTCCTAATGCATCTTTAAAAAATATATTTATTTTTAATTTTCAACATTCATTTCCACAAGATTTTGAGTTCCAAATTTTCTCCACATCTCTCCCCTTCCCCCCACCACAACATGACATGCATTCTGATTTCCCATTCCACCAGTCTACCATCCCTTTAATCACCCTCCCCATTCGCCCCTTCCCCTTTATTTTCTTGAAGAG
>CM053771.1:40607543-40636892 GCA_028658325.1 Potorous gilbertii
TAAGAAGTACAGGTAATGGGGAATAGAAAATTATCTGGCCCTACAGGACAAAAGAGAAGCTGGGGACAAGAGAAGGGAGGGATGTTAGAAGAGAGGGTAGATTGGTGATATGGGTAATTAGAATGCTCAGTGTACTGGGGTGGGGGAGGGGACAAATGGGGAGAAAATTTTGGAACCCAAAATCTTGTGAAAATGAATGTAAAAAGTTAAATTAAAAATTTATATCAAAAAAAAAGAACCCTCCTAGCTCTGACATTCTGTGTTCTAAGGCCCTCTCACCACTGACAATCTGTTTTAAGGGCCCTCCCAGGACTGGCATTCTCTGTTCTAAGGGATTTTCTGGTTCTGACATTCTGTGTTCTAAGACCTCTCCTCATTCTAAAATTCTGTGTTCTAAGGTACCTCCCAAATCTGATATTCTGTATTTTATATTCTAAGATCTGTCCCAGCTTTGACAGTTAATGTTTTAAGGACACTTTCAGGTCTAACACTGTTCTAAATTCTGATTACAAGAGTTTGAACTGCTACAAAGTTTGGAAGCCATCTAGTACAACCTTAACCATTTTACAAGTGTGTAAACTGAGACCAAGAGAGATTAAATGTCTTCTCTGAAGTCACCCAAGAAGTAGGTGGCTGATCTAATATTTGAACCCATGTTCTCTGACTCCTGATGCAGCACTAGTTTCATTGTACTAAATTAGCTCTATCATTTTCTATTACAAAGTTTCTCCACACTCTCTAATACTAAGTAAGGTCTTTCCAGCTTTCACATTCTGTGTTCTTAAGGCTATAGCCTAAGATCACTTTCAGCTCTAATATGCTATGATTCAAGCTCCCTAAGAGTTCTAATATTTTATCAATGCCCAACTGTTTTAAAGAAGATGGTCACCTGTCCTCTTTCTCAATTTCCAAAGGATACTCTGCTGCAGTCTCCTTAGGATATCTATCAGAAAACAACAACCTTCCTCTAACTCCCAAAAGGAATATTCATCTGAAAGAAACTTCAGATTGTGGTGCATGAATTCTGCCTGATTCTAGTTGCCCCAGAAAGGAGCATGATACAGTGGGGAAAACACTGGTCCACTCCAGAGGAAGAACTGATGCCATCCAAATACAGACTGAAGTACACTGTATACTCTTCCTCCCTTCTTATCTTCCTTCCTTCCTTCTTTCCTTCCTTCTTTCCTTTCTCTCTTTCTTTCTCTCTTTCTTTATTCCTCCCATCCTTCCTTTCTCTCTTTATTTCTTTCTCTCTTTCCCTTCCTTCCTTCTTTCCTTCCTTCCTTCCTTCCTTTCCTTTTTGAATCTTCCTGCACAAAATGATTAATATGGAAATGTTTTGCATAATGGCATACATATAACCTACATTCAATTGCTTACTGTCTTAGAGAGGGGAGAAAAGAGGGAGGGAGGGACAGAATTTGGAACTCAAAGATTTTTAGAAATGTTAAAAACAAGTTTTTATATGTAATTAGGGGAAAATAAAATATTATTAAAAATAAATCCCCTCCTGAGAGAGAGAGAGAGAGAGAGAGAGAGAGAGAGAGAGAGAGAGAGAGAAAGAACATCAGCGAATTCTGGCTAGATAAGTAAGAGGATCTGAGTTCAGATTCCAATTCAAGTATCTACTAACTGTGTGACATTGGTTGGGTGAGTCACTTGCCCTCCCTCAGTTTTCTAATCTGGAAAAATCAAGAATTGGATTGGATGACCTCTAACATGTCTTCCAGTTCCACATAGGCCTATGATCCAAAATATCTGTGACCTGAAGGAAAATGCTTTATCCTGCTCCTGATTTTTAAAGATAATCAGACTTGGGATGAATATGTGGTAGCCACAGAGAGATTTCAAGACCCAGAAATGGCAACTGCTTCTTGTACCCTCAAGAAGCAAGTGGTCTTTATGGTCCTGAATTTGCAGAGAGCTCCCTTGAGTGTCAATGTTTTTCATATGTTCCAGCTCATACCCATCAGACTGGCAAAGTTAACAGAAAGAGAAAATGACAAATGCCATCCTTGGCAGAGGGGCAGGGGAGCTGTGGGAAAATAGGTACATTAATGTACTGTTAATGAAACTTTGAGCTGGTCTTGTCATTCTGAAAAACAATGTGAAACTGTGCACCCAAAGTTATTAAATTATGCAAACTCTTTGACTCATTGATACAAGTATTAGGTCTATATCCCAAAGAAATAAGAGAAATAGGGAAAGGACCAATACATACACAAATATTTATAATGGCTTTTTTATGGTGACAAAGATTTGGAAATTGTGGGGATGCCCATCAATTGGGGAACAACTAGACAAATTATGGTGCATAGAAGTGATGGAATATAACTGTTCTGTAGGAAATAATGAAGAGGAAGGTTTTGATGTGGATTAAATTAAGTGGAACTAGGAGGACCATTTATACAATCACAACAATATTGTAAAGATAAACTACTTTGAAAGACTTAGGAGCTCTCTCTGATCAACCATAATTCTAGAAAACTCATGACGAAACATGAGTTTTGTCCACTAACAATGCATTAGTTTTGCTCACAAAGCATTAATGTACCTGTTTCCCCATAGCCCCCCCATCCTTAAATACACACAGACACACACGCACAGCTGGAAATGAGAAGTAAGGCTGACTTCCTAAAGGAAGGGGCAGCACAGTTGAGTCAACTATTTTTCTTCTATTATTTTTCAGACATTTATTTACAAATCTGAAATGAGGTACATTATTTTTAGATATTTTATGAAAAAAGCATTATAAAAAGTTCCATAAAAACTTGACCTATATAAATCCAATTATAAAAAGTTGTAATGGATCTTAATGATTTACTTTAAACAAAGTTAATATATCATGAGGCTATGATGGAGAGGATGAAGATTTAAAGCTGAAATTCTGGTGTCAAACTATTTATCTACACAATCCAGGACGTTAATAGAAACCACAGGGAGTCATTAATTTCCAGGACTTTCACAAGTATGAAACACTAATGTTCTATTTCTTAGAGAACTCATCTAAATTCCATGTAGCTTAAGTTATTATGAGCTAAAGAGGAATAATTAGGAAGTAAACAAGGACAAAGATATGATGAATTATTCGATATTTAATGGTGAGTCATTCTGTAAACTCTTTATTTCAGATCCCATAATCCATCTGGTTCTTCATATTATTGTGGGTTATTTTTCTCCTGTCTGCAGAGATTTCTTCTCATTAGAGACCTCCTACTTTTGTTGCATGACTTTGGAGTTCTTCTGCTTTCTCTTTTATCTCTTCTCTGCATTTCTAGCCATGGCACAATACTTTCTACTAAGAGCATCTGTGGAGTATATGTAAATATATCATACGTGTATATTTAGCCCATGGCTCTTTGCACGACAGCTAAACACTACAGTGGATAGAAAGTTGGACTGGGAGTCAGGAAGTCCTGAGTTCAAATCCTGCCTTGGACATTTACTATCCTAGTTACATGATACCCTGTGTCCTATCTCTATAACTTTACATTGGTTGTCTCCCATGTTTGGAATGCTCTGCCCCTTTACCCAACTCCTTCCTCTGACTCCAAGAAGCTGAAGCATCCACAGTGGTCACACTTTGGTAAACCATCTTGGCAATCTTACCAGGTAATTGAGACCTCAAACCTGCTGAGGAATTAGGATGGTGTCTACTCCAAGCATGTAAACCCTGGTGGAAAGACAGATGAGAACAATTTGTTCTAACCACCACGAAGGTGGATGAAGCAGGTGCTGACTAACAGCTTAGTCAGATATTGAAGCTGCCAAAGTCATCCCAGACCATCACCTTATCCTGTCTATTGTCTTGCCATTGGACTTTAATGACTCTGGAAGAAAGAGAGTGAGACTGATGAATGTGTAATTCTACCTCACTTAAATCCAATTCATGCACAAGTCAAGACAGTACCCATGACACCATGATGTCATTGATCCTCTGAAAACAAAGGATGAACAACTGTAACAATCTTCTGCCTCTTCACTTCTGCCTCTTGATTTCCTTGGCTGATTTGAAGTTTCTGTTCAAATCCCACGTTTTCCCCAGTGTTCTGGCTTTGAAAGCCTTCCCTCCTAAGACAATTTTCCATCTGTTCTGTATGCATCAGGTATTTACCTAGTCCTTTACAGGTTGTTTCCTGCTAGAACATTAGCTCCATGGGGACAGGGATTCTTTTCGCTTTTTTTTTTTGGTATCCCCAGAGAAGGGCTCATCCCAAGTAAATGCTTATCAAATACTTATTGACTTGGTTTGACTTTCTAGGTACCTGGTAAGAGGAGATGGGAGGGCGGGAGAAGATCACTCTGATCATTTCTGTGTTAGAATAGAAAAAAGGATGTTTGTTCCTAAATCCAGAATCAACACCAAAAAGCTGGTGATTTGAGCAGGCACAACTCTGTCATCAGACCCAAATCACAGACGCATAGTCAATTGCTTTTTGTCTTTTTCTCTCTGATACTGACTTTCTTGCTTCTCCTGGGATGCTGCACAAGTCTGTCAATCATATAGAGGCATTCCTAGCTGCACCTAAGAAAAAAGGCTTTTCTAATGATCTTAGCTACCTCCTGTGGCTATTCTCCTTAGAAGACAGTCATATTTCATTCATTGTATTTATTCATCATCTGACTGAGTATTCTGAATCTCAGAGCGCACAGGACATGAGAGTTCAAAAACAGGCCAAACACTTCCTCGCAACCCTTCTCCTACATTTGTTTTTATCATATAGCAGATCAAATATCACCAAGCTGGAATTTGTGTTGATTGGAATGTGTATGTGCTCTAGTTTATATGTCTATACAAATACATGAAAGACCCTTGGTTTTGTTAGCATAAGAAACCTAGGCCTACTGATTCTTAACCCTCTGGACTCTATTTGCTGTGTGATACTGCCAACTGATACCATCTATGACATATATATATATATATATATATATATATATATATGTATATATATGTATATATATATACATATATATATATATATATGCAACTATATATAAAATATGTGTTTATACAGCTTACAGCTCTTTCCACAGCAGCTAGTGGGGACAGTGGATAGTGACCTGGTGTCAAGAAGGCTTGGGTGCAAATTCTGCCATGAATAATTATTAGCTCTGTGGCACTGAGCAAGTCACTTAAATTCTGTCTTCCTCAGCTTTATCATCTGTAAAATGATAAAAATAGCACCCACCTCCCAGAGATGTGAAAATCAATGAAATAATATTTGTAAGTCTTTTTCAAACCTTATGCTGTTTAAATGCTAATATAATACAGTATGATAAACATTTGTTAAACACCTATTATGTGCCAGGCAATGTACTGAGCACTGGAGATGCAAAAAGAGGCAAAAGACAGTCCCTGCCATCAAGGAACTTACCATCCAATAAGGGGAAGATACACACAAAAGAAAGCTGAAAAGAGGAGAGGTAGAGGGTACTCACTGTGGAAGAGTATCCACTGTGGATGATGTAGATATGGTGATGGTAGAGCTGAAACCAAGTAGGGTAACTAGGATAAAGTGTCAGGCCTGGATTCTCATTTTCTGGAGTTCAAATCCAACCTCAGATACTTATTAGCTAGGTGACCTTGGGCAAGTCACTTCATCCTGTTTATCTCAATTTCCTCAAATGAAAATGAGCTATAAAAGGAAATGGCAAACGACTCCAGTATCTTTGTCAAGGAAATACTCAATGAGGTCACAAAGAGTCAGGCATGACTGAAAATGACTGAACCACAACCACCACAACAAGGACAACGGGTAGGCAATAGAGAGTTGGATGAGCTACTAGGTTGTCTTTAAAGGGAGGTTCTGGGTGGAGTTTTTTGCTCTGTCCTCCAGATGTCCAATCAAAGAAACAGAGGCCGCTGAAGAGATTAATGAAGAGGGAGTACCCAAGCAAAAGTCATCTCCATAATGATGAGTTTCCTAGCAAAGAACTTATGGGAAAGCAAGATGAAGGTAGAGTCAAGTCCAAGCAGAAGCGTTGGTGCTGCTAGCTTTTATTACTGTTAGTGGTAGAGAATAAGGTAGCCTTACCCCTTGAGCAGTTCATAAAGACACATACCTGCATGCATACATGACTTTATATGTATATATGATTATTTATATGACAATGTGTATGTATATATGACTATATATGTGGATAGGGACAAAAATGGAGATCTGTACACCTAACCAATGCTGGTTGGTACCTTCTCAGTATGTTATTGTCTTAGAGTTGACTAGAGAATTTAGAGGTTAAGCAATTTTACCAGAGATTGTCCAGTATTATCAAAGACTGTATGACTACAAAGCCAGTTGTCTAACCACTATGACACAGCACCCTCTCAGAGGTACAAAGGTACAAAGTTTAGAATGCAATAGTCCTTATTCTCAAACATTTTCAATTCTTCTGGAGGGAGGAAGGAAAGAACAACATATACAGAGGGATACCAAACAACCAGTAAATAGGAAGGGATTTCCAGGTGTGACAGAGCGATAATGTCCTCAATTAATCCAAATTATTGAGACTTCATTAGATATTTTAAAATGTGTGTTTCCCCATTCAGAAGCAAGAGTAGTGGCTATAACAGTATTAATACCAGTAGTACTCAGAACTCAAGGTCACATAAGTAACAGATGGCAAAATAAAGATTTGAACTTGGATCATCTGATTCTAAATCCAGAGTTCCTGTGAAGAGCAAAACTTAGATTCATATGATTTTATTCTGGAACAAACCTTAAGAGATTATCCAGTCCAGCTCTTTCATTTTACAAATGAGGAAACTGAGGCACAAAGACAGAAAGCATCTTGTTCAAGGTCTCCTAAATGGCAGAGTGGAGGGATTCAAACCTACGTTCTCTAACTTAATCCAGTACCCTTCCTATAACATCAAGGGAATAAGCACTTTATAATCAGAACTGGTTTATCATTTAAGTTTTTCAAAATTATTGCTTATCCATTGTACATTTCTTGAGATGTATACATTTCCCAATCAAGGAATCGCGACAGCAGTAGCAACTGTCACCTCGGTCGTCATCATCATCATTGTCATCGTATCATCATCATCATGCTATCAGCTAATACATATGTAGTGACTACTATGTGCTAGGAATTATACTAAGTGCTTTACAAATTTTATCTCATTTGATAAATGACAACTGAAGACAACCCTGTGAGAAGGGTACAAATATTATCCGCATTTTTCAAATGAGAGAACCGAAGCAAACAGAGATGAAGTGCTTTGGTCAGGGTTACAGGACTGGTAAGTGTTTTTAGGCTAGATTTGAACTTGTCTTCCTGACTCCAGGCCCAGTTCTCTACTGTGCATCCTAGCTGTTCTAATTGTTCTAGCTATAGCACAAAATTTGAGAATTGAAAGAGATTTAGTATACCATCTGGGAGCAACTAGGTGGCACCATGGTGTGTAAAGTGCCAGACCTGGAGCCAGGAAGACTCATCTTCCTGAGTTCAAATTTGACCTCAGATACTTACTATGTGTCCCTGGGCAAGTCATTTAAGTTCCTTGTCTATAAAATGAGCTGGAGAAGGAAATGACAAACCACTCCAGTGCTTTTGTCAAGAAAACCCAAGATGGGGTCAGGGAGATTGGGACATGACTTACAATATGCCGTCTAATCCAAGACAAATGTAAGAGGAATGGCCATTTTATTATACCCTACAAGTGATCATTTACTCCCTGAATGAAGGAGAGGGAACTTGTCACCTCTCAAGACAAACCATCCCACTTTGGGATAGTTCTCATCAATTAGAAGGTCTTGTTGACCTCAAGCCTTAACTGCCCTCTTTGGACTTTCATCCATCATTCCTGGTTCTGCCCTCTGAGGCCAAACAGGACAAGTTGCATCCCTACTTCAGAGGCAACCCTTCAGAAACTTGAAGTCAGCTATCATGTCCTCCATGAGTCTTCTGCAGGCTACCCCAACTCCTTTAATCAAACATGATATAGCACGAAATCAAAGTCTTTCACCAGACTGCTTGGTTCCTCTGGACATTTCTTGCTCATCAATGTCCTTTTTAAGTCATGGCACCAGAAGAATGAAACAGTATACAATACATCATGGCAGAGGTTATGGGGCCTTCACTTTCCTATTCCTGGAAGATCTTGGCTTCCTAAGGATATAGCCTAAGGCTACATTACCTTTTTGAGTTTCCATACCACGATGCTTATTCATGTATACCAATATATACAGATCAGAACCTGCTGCAAGTGGTGGTGAGAGTGGGAGTAACATTACAAACAGGGAGAGTTCTCTTAACCTGAACCTGGGATTTCACTGGAATAGGGAATTTCTGGGTAAAGAAAGTCCTACCAATGCAAATGTCTTCAAAGCAGGACAGAAAAACACTTGTCAGGTATGTGACAGGGGAAGATTCCATTCATATATGAGTTGAAGTGGATGGCCGCTGAGGTTCTTGCCAACTCACAAATTCTGTGATCCTGGGGAACTGGCATCTTCTCTGCAATTTACAACCTTAGAGATTGCCTAGAATACCACGAGGTTACTTGTCCAGGGTCATACAGTCAGTAGGTGTCAGAAGTGGGATTTGATCTCAGGTCTCTTTGAAGCTAAGGGCAATTTGCTTTTTCTCAAACCAAGTTCCAGATAGCTAAACAGCATTTTCATATTTTTGAAGGTGGCATATTGACTTAGAAAACCACATATTAACATTGTACCTGTTCTATTGTATTTTTATTTTTTGTGTGTGTTAAATATTTCCCAATTATAATTAAGAAAGTTCCAACAGGAGTGTTATGGGTCAGTATTAGATACTTTTGCTATAAGATGCCATAATGCCTCCTCATATGTGGTACCCTCTTTAGAATCAAAGAATCACTTTATTTTCAGTTTTTATTTTCTTCCTGTGCTATGAATCAAATACAGATAGCATATTATCATGTTATTTACCAGAGCAAATGATAGCTACATGGTACAGTAGATAGAGGGCTGGATTGGAAGTCAGGAAAACCTGGGTCCAAATCTAAACTCTCAAATTTATTAGCTTTGTAACCAAAAATTAACCACTTTCTGCCTCAGTTTCCTCATCTGTAAAATATGGATAACAATGATATCTACCTCCCAGGGTTGTTATGAGGGTAAAATGAGATCATATTTATAAAGCACTTTGCAAACTTTTAAGTGCTATGTAAATGTTGGCTATTATTAAATGCAATTAGACTAATATGTTTGTCAGCCATCAGTAAGCCCAGCCTCCCCAATTATCTTGTCTAATTGCATTAGGAATTGACAGATGAGCGCACACCCTGTGACATTTCTGCTTGTCATCTCTAAGCAAGGGGCACATGGATCCTTGTTTATTTCTTCCATCAAGACGTGAATCCTTTTTTTTCCTTATTACACTAACCCAGTGCTGGGCAATTAGCTGCCATTCATGTTACATCTACTTTATCTGCCCTTCTCCAAAGAAGTGACAGTCCTAGGGGGGTGGAGTACTGTACCTTAACAAAAACAAAGGAGGAGGAAGTAAGGGAAAATAAGTTAAATTCTTTTTTGTCATTGTGCTGGGGAAAGGCCAGGAATGGTGTGTGGGTCCTTTTTCCCATGGGCATCATGTGACAATTAAAAAGTGGTTCCCTTGTTTCAATATTTGATACTTCCATGTTGACTACTTTTTCTCCTGGGTGCTCTCTCCTCCCTAGGTTTTATCTAGCTGACTTATCTCTATTTGTTCTGTCTATCTCTGTCACTCTATCTAGTCTACCTATCTCTATCTATTATATATCTATCTATCCTATCTAATCTATCCATATATCTCTATCTATATGTCTATCTACCTGTCTATCTGTCTGTCTATCTATCTATCTATCTACACTGTTCCCTCCTTGTTCTCCTCCTGCTCATCTGATATTACTTTTCATCCTCCTTTGTCTATGCCCTACCTCCTTTGAGTGGGCATACTATAGGACTGTCCTGGGCACTTTTTTCTCAGTCTCTTTCTTCATAACCACATTAGCACTCATGATGTGAAGTTTGCAACACATCCATAACTTTGTAGAAAAGTGATAATGAAGGAGAAGAGCCAAAAAGGTAGAGTCAGAATCTCAGTTGAACTCTCCCAACATTCCCAACTTTAAAATGATGCCTCAAATCAAATTTTGGAGTCTCAGAGCCAATTAAAGGTCAGGGTAAGACATTTTTTCTGACCTAAGAAAACTTAGGAAGTTGACAGGAGAGGGGTGGAGTCAGTGGCCAAAGCAGCAGCCTTGGGAATTCTCAAACCAGAGATGGTAAGGGAATGAGACTAACTAGTCAAAAAGAAATTATAGGGGACCCTTTGTTTGCACTGGGTGCAGCTGGTGATGATTGGCAACTCTATTACCCATAAACAGAACTGGGTTAAGAACTAGCACTTGTAACTGCAGGAAAGGAGGGAACCTGGTCACAGTTCCAGGGCCTTGAGGAGTGCTGATGCTTGTAGCTGCACAGGACTAGGAGTTCATCCTGAGTAAAGATTAGAACACAGACAGGGAGAGCAGTAACCACACCCCTTCCTGGATCAGACCACCTTGGAGGCACGAGAAATTTGTAGACTCCCAGAATCTCTGAAAATAGGAGCATAAAACCATCTGAACCTTGGGATAGAGCCTCCCTATCCCCAGGGTGAGCAGAGCCCAACTTTAACATAATGTTCAAAGTCAAGAATTAGGCTGGAAAAATAGGCAAACAAACAAAAAACCTTGACCATAAAAAACAGGGGAGGCCAAGACACAAAGACAAAAGAAGACAACTATATGAAAAAGCTACAAATAAAGCCTCAAAGAAAAATACTAATTGGACATAAACGCAACAAGAATCCCTGAAAGAGTTAAATAAAGAGGTAAGAGTGGTAGAGGAAAAACTGGAAAAAGAAATTAGAGGAAGGCAAGAAATTGATGAAGAAAATCAACATCTTGGTAAAAGAGCACAAAATATTGAAAAATATTTTTTAAAAATATAATCTGAAAAATAAAAACAGTCTAATGGTAATGATGGCAGAAATATTCACTGAAGAAAATAACTCTGTAAAAAGCAGAATTGGTCAAATGGGAAAAATGTATGAAAGCTCACTGAAGAAAAAAATTGCTTAAAAATTAGAACTTTAAGAGAGGTAGAGAAAGAGAGACAGAGAAACAGAGAGAGGTGAACAAAGACAGAGACAGACAGAAAGAAAAAGAGAGAGAGATAGAGGGAGGGAGGAGAGACTGAAAGGAGGGAGAAACAGGAGAGACAGACAGAAGAGAGGGAGGGAGGGAGAGGGAGGGAGAGAGACAGAGAGAGAGAAAAAGAGAGAGAGAGCTGGACAGAGACAAAGATAGAGACAGAGAGTTCTGAACATGGGAGCTAGCCAGTGAAAATACCCAAAGTTGGGAGACTGAGGGTCCTGTGAGAAGAACATTAAAGAGACCAGTGTCAGTGGATCACAGGTTTCAAGAAACATGTCCTCATTTGAACAGGGTGTAGAGAAAAAAGGTTGGCTTGAGGAAGGAGTTCAGTTCATTCTAATAATATCTGGTATCTTTCTACTTGAAATGATTATTCACACTAAGCAACATGGTTATGAAAGAACTGCAAATTCTGTCAGTACCACCCCCCTTAAATTCATCAAAATCCTGTTTACTACACCCTAGTTGTATCTCCAATTAGAATAATTAATCATCCTGGAATCATAGTGCTTCAACTAGAAGAGAGCTAGAGACCACCTAGTCTAACCCCTTATTTTTACAAATGTAGAAACTGAGAAAGGTGGGGTGACTTGTCCAAAATTACACAGGCAGCAAGTGAAATAAAACATTAGATAACAGAGCCAGAACTGGGGTGATGATGATGATGATGATGATGATGATGAAGACTTGAGAAGAGCTTTCCATACATGAACTCGTTTTATCCTCACCACAATCCTAGGAGACAGCTGCAATTATAATCTCCATTTTACAGATCAGCAAAATGAGGCAAACAGAGGTTAAGTAACTGATGCTAGTATTTGAGGCCAGATTCAAACTCTGGTCTTCCTGACTCTAAGTCCCATATTTTATTTTTCACTCTCCTTTTTAGCCACCTAGATTAGATGACTTATCCAACGTCACACAGATAGTAACTGAAAGACATCGTTCGGTCATAGATCTAGAGTTTGAAGGGAATTTAGAGGCTTTCTACTTGAATCCCTTCATTTTATAGAAGGGAAAACTGAGTTTCAGAGAGGTTAGTAGACTTGCCCAGGCTGGTAATTGACTAAGCTGAGATTAGAACCCAGGGTCTTGAATTCCAGATCCAACACTTTTCGTTGGCCCATCCTTCCTCCTCTTCTCTGTTAAGTGGGTGACGACATCTCAGAGAAAGGAAAAGGTAACTTTCCGAGGGCAACATAGTAAGTCAATATTGGGAAATAGAATAGAATCCTTGAGAGTCTACCCTCTGATTCACAGAGGCTCTCAAATCAGAGAGTAGACTAGAATCACCCCCAAGGCACAGAACTCAACTTCTAAGACAATTTGCTTCAAGTGCCAAAGCAAGCATCAGCTGTCTAAGTGACCTTTAAAAGCAAAGTGCCAATTGGACTCTAGGAGAGATTTATAGAGAGATGCATCACTCTGCATTTAAATGCAGATGTCACAGCACTTTTACAAATGACCTATTCAGACTCAGATGAGCCTCTGCAAGTGTTGAGTGCCTCATAGGTGGTGGAGCTGCTGATGCAGAGGGAATCATCCAGTGAGGCTGAAATGAATTCTCAACACAGAAGGCACACCACATGTTTGTAACTCTGATGGTTGCTTCTCAGGATCCGTACAGGAGAATCAACTCATCTTAACCTCAAAAATATACCCAGCTGCCAGAAAAGCTAAAGTCCTTGGGTCTTTTTTAGATCTAGAGTTCTGACTTCCAGTGGGTTATGGCGATTAGGTGTTCACACTAAGTTTCACATCACTGTGCTGAACCCCCAGGGATCTGGAGTCCACTAGGCCAACTTAAGGAGGAAAGAGCTAAACCTTCCAGCCCAGGCTGGAAGTGGAGCATATCAAAGCTCCTGTGCTGATCAATGGTGGTATCAGACCTTAAGTAGCCCCAGCACTAAGTGATATAGTCTAAGTGAGAGTGAGATCCAGTCTTTAAAACAAAAAAAAAAATAATTATCTACTGATAAACATGTATTAAGAGCTTATGATGTGCCAGGAACTATGCTAAGTTCTGGGCACACAAAAAGAAGTAAAACAGTCCCTGCTCTCAGGGAGTTCCCAGACTAATGAAAAATAAAGGGATGAGTACAAAATGGCGACTGAGTCTTGGTGTGTGCGATGATAGGGCCACTAAATGCATTACTAGTGAAGCTGCAAATTAATCTAATTATTCCAGAAAACTCAGAACTCAACCAAACTTCTAAACTGTTCTAAACTAAATTCTAAGATTCTAAACTAAAAACAGTTTCCAAAAAGTGACTCCAACTCAGAAAAAGTATATGTCTCTAAGAAGTATATGCCTCTAAGATGATCAAAGACAAAGACAAAATTTCCATTCATCGTCCCTTTTGCTTTCTATCTTTGGGACAATCATCGAATCAATACAATTATTGCTTCAAGGAAGGGGGTAGCAATCAACTGCCCAAGGACTCCATTCATAAACCCTATGATCAAACTCCCTCCCTTGGTCACCACTCTCTGTACAGTACAGTAGTTCTGTGTGTGTGTGTGTGTGTGTGTGTGTGTGTGTGTAGGGGGACTACTCTGACAGTCTGACAAAGTATGTGGATATATCAAAAAAATTTGAATAATTTTTTTCATAGTAACAAAGTACTGGAAGGGAAGTGGATATCCATTGACTTGCAAGAGAAACTGGATGGCTTAATAGTGATAGTGCCCAGCCTGGATTCAGAGAGACCTGAGTTCAAATCTAGCCTTAAACACTTACTAACTGTATGACCTTGGGAAAATCACTTGACAATTCTGTTTGCCAAGGAGGTAGCCAGATGGCTTAGTGGATAAAGCCCTGGGCCTAGAGTCAGGAAGACCTGAGTTCAAATCTGCCCTCACAGAATAGCTCGTTGTGTGACCCTGTGCAAGTCACTTAACCTCTGCCTACCTCAGGTTCCTCATCTTTAAAATAAGGGGATTAGACTCAATTGCTTATAAGGTCCCGTCCAGTTCTAAATTTGTGATTCTACAAGTTTACTTTGAGAAATAATGTATTATGCTAAAGTCTAGGGACTTATCTTAGGGAACACAAAAGGTAGGGATGAGAGTGGGGAAACAAACTAAGAAATGTTTTCAGGAAACCTTTAGGAAACAAAGCAGACATTCCATTTCACATGTCCAAAACGTCAGAAGACCACAGAGCAGTCACTTAAAAAAATGGGAGGAAAGCGATAAAGTTAGTGATGCTGACTTTTCAGAAATAAAATCCATCCAGCCCCACCTACTCTTCTGGGATGCCTCACTACTTGCTAACAGTATAATGAGTGTTAAAGTGGGCATCATTGCAGCAGATCTCACATTACCTTGACACAATCAGACTGCCCAAGGTCATCCAAAGTCGTCTTTGTGGGAAGGAGGAGGATGAAATCATCATCCAACACAGAGGATGTCCAGGGCTCCAGAAGGCTCCAATAGCATAATAAAGGCATTCTCTGGATCTCAGTCTTGATTATTCCTCTGAGTCTGTAACAAACATTCATGTCTTGCCCCAAACCATTTCATATTTAGAAAGACCTGGGCATCAAAGGAGGAAACCATTATAGATTCAGGATTTTTTATTGTTGAGTGATTTTTCAGTCAGTCATGTCTGATTATTCACGATTCCATTTGGGGTTTTCTTGGCAAAGACATCGGAATGGTTTGCCATTTCCTTCCTCCAGTTCACTTTACAAATGAGGAAACTGAGAAGTGAGGTGTCCAGGGTCACACTAGTGAGTGTCTGAGTCCTGATGGTTGACTTCAGATCTAGTGCTCTCTCCACTGTACCACCTTGCAATGATGCATGTGGGGGAGTTGCCAACTTTAGGAAACATGGTTTGTTGGATAGGCACTGGACTTTGGGTCTGGCCTTTGATACCAGATATATGACCATCAGGAAGTGACTTAATCTGTCTGAACCTTGGTTTCCTCATCTATAAAATGGGACTAAAAATGACTATAATATTTATCTCAGAGGGTTTTTGGCAGTATGAGTCCTTTACAGATTTTTAAGGCACTATGTGATTGTCAAACATTTTTTTTAACAGCAAGAAACATTTAATTCCACCTGTTTATTTGTGTTTAAGTACAGTCAGAACAGAGCAGTGAATACCAATCCTAACTGTCATTTACATAGCACTTTTAAACACAAGGGTCAAACACATGGACAATCAAGTCTGGTCCAAACCAGATTAAAATACAATTCCTATCTGATTTTAGTGTGTTGATGAATTAATTTTTAAAAAGAACTATTATAAATATGTTTAGTTTTCTGAGTCAATATGAGGTCCACAGGGATCCTTATGCATGGATTAGTGAACTTCTGTGTCTATATCAATTTGATTTACTATTTATCCCTATTATGGGCAGCTAATGGATGCCATAGTACATAGAGCGACAGATCTGGAGTCACGAAGACCCATCCTCACGAGTTCAAATCCAGCCTCAAACACTTATTAGCTATATGACCCTAGACAAGTCACTTAACCTTCTTTGCCTCAGTTTCCTCATCTGTAAAATGAGCTGGAGAAAGAAATGGCAGACCATTCCAGTGATTTTGCCAAGAAAATTCCAAATGGGTCATGAAGACTCAGACATGACTAAAAATAACTCAACAACAAAATTGATAAACTGTCGTGATACCATAACATTTAAAAATATTGTCTCTCTTGATCCTTACCATAGCCTTGTGAGGAAAGTATTCAGTATGATACCTATTTTACAGATGAGAGAATCAAGGTGCATAGAGGTGAAGCGACTTTCCCAGTTATGCAGATAGTCAATATCAGGCGGAGAATTTAAACTGAAGTCTCTAAGCCTAGCACTTTATTCACAATACCACACTGCCTCTCTAATGGAGAAAAATCTGTGCAGGAGATTCTTTTTAATTTCAAAAACCAAAAGAGATTTCAAACACTTGAGTCTGGATGAGAAGTGCAGTTATTTTCTTTTTCAAATGTTGTTTCCTTTTTGAGAACTATCCAGGCTCTCCTTTAGACTTAGACTGGGGATCATCAACAGGTTTCTAGGGTTCTGTGAACTTATTCTTTTCAAATATTTTGGAAATAGTTTTTCAGCACCAGTGTTTTTCTTTTTACCTCTCTGTGTTTTATTCTGTGCCTTTAGTAACATTACTCGGAGGAGGGATCGACTGACTGGTTCAGTGGGTGGAGCACCCTGGACCCAGGAGGACCTGAGTTCAAATAAACACTTCAGATACTTCCTAGCTATGTGACCCCTCAGCAGGTCACTTCACATCTGCCTGCCTCAGTTCACCCAGCTGGAAACCAGGTATAATAACAATACCCACTTCTCAGGATTGCGTCAGGATCACATGAGAGGATATTTATAAAACGGCGCCTGGAGCGCAGTAGGTGCTATTTATGATCATCGTCATTTTTGTAATTTATTACTATTGTTAACATTAATGTTATCATCCATATGCTCTGTCAGACTGCTCAAAGTTTCCGTGATACCAAAAACATTAAGAACTCCTCTGAATAGTTCAGCTTCTTTAAACTCACAAGCTCAGAGATCATCCAGTCCAACCTTCTTCATAACGTAAGTAAAGAAGCTAAGACCCTCAAAGAAGTGAGTGATCTAAGGTCCTTCTTACAATAGGATGAATTTATCTTCCTTCCTTCCTTCTTTGCTTGTTTACTTATTTCCTCTTTCCCCCTTTATATTCCTTCTTTCCTTCCTTCCCTCTTTTCTCCTTCCTTACTTTATTTCCTCTCCCTTTCCTTTCCTTCCTTCCTATAATTTTTCTTTCTTTTTCTTCCTTCCTTCCTCCTTTTCTTTCCTTCCATTCTTCTTTCCTTCCTTCCTTCCTCTTCCCTCCTTTCCTTCCTTTCTGTAGTCTTTCTTTCATTCCTTCCTTTTCCCCTTTCTTTCCTTCCTGCCTTCCTTCCTCCCTCCTTCCCTTTATTTTTTCTTTCTTTTTCATTTCCTTTCTTCTTGTTTCTTCCTTCCTTTCTTCCTTCCTTCTTTCCTTGCTTCCTTGCCAAGTTCTAATAATGCCTTTTATTTTGTCATCACTGTCATGTCTTAGAATTCTCCCTGATCATCCCATTAACCCTTATAACCAAGAGCTCAATTTCAGCAAATGCACTTGATCCTCTACTTCTCTCTGCTGAAGCAGGAAGCGAGCTTTGATATCTTCAGGCTCAGATTTGATCTGAGGTGAGTCACTTTCTGTGGTTTTCATTTTCTTGTTGTTCTTGTTCAAGTTTTTCAATGGTATCCTACTCTTTGTGGCCCCATTTGGGGTTTTCTTGGCAAAGATACTAAAGTGGTTTTGCCATTTCCTTCTCCAGTTCATTTTACAGATGAGGAAACTGAGGTAAACAGGCTTAAGTGACTTGCCCAGGGTCACATGGCTAGTGAGTGTCTGGTACTCACAAAGATAAGTCTTCCTGGCACTCTGTCCATGGTGCTACTTGGCTGTCTATTTTGATTTACAATTCTGTAATTTTTGTGAATCATTCTCTCCCACTTCTGTTCGCCTTGCTCTGGCTCAGTTTTCATCACTCTTCATGTGATTCCTTAAATTCTTCATCACTACTTTTATGGTGTGAAAATATTCCATTATATACACATGCCATCACTGGTTTCCTGAGTCACCAATCCTTAGACCCTGCCTTTACTTCTAGTTTTGGACTTCAGCTCAAACATTCTCAAGGGTTTACAAAAGGAAGCCTTCTTGGAGATGCTCCTGAGGACAAATACAGAAACCACAAGCTTTCCTTCCTTTCCTTGTGCCATAGCTGATGTCCTATATGTGAGCAATGAAATGGCTCCTCTGTGGGGCTATACCAGGGGTTCATAACATATATTGTTGTGCGTCATGAGTCCCTTTGGCAGTCTAGTGAAACCTATGGACCCCTCCTCAGAAAAAAAACATTTTTAAACAATTGAAGGAAACTCTAATTTTTAATTACAGATTAGTGAAAAATAAAAGTGACATTTTTTTCCCAAATCCAAATTCATAGACTCCCTAATATCTCTCCAACAGATCCCAGGTTAAGACCTGGGTTAGACCCCAACTTACTAGGGAGGAGATTGAGCACATTATCAATTACTGAAAAGCACACCATCATGGCAGATACCCAGGTGTGCCCAACTGGAATAAATTGGTCTCTCAGAAAAATCAACATCAGAGAGCTTCTGACATTCTCTTCCTGACTTTGAAGCTGAAGTGAAAGCCAGAAGTGCTTCGAGGGATCAGCCCTGGATGGGGAATGATCATCTTACTTCCATTTTACTCAGCTATGAGCCAGAAACTTTTTACTTTCATTTACTCCCGTCCAAGTGTGCAGGAACTTTGTCATCCACCTGCCCTGCGGTTCCCCTGAATTGTAAATAACTCAGAAGCCTTTTGGCTTCAATTCCCCCATTCCTCCCCTTCATTCCATCATTATTTACTTCTCTGTTTAGCCCTTGGGCTGCTCTGATTTGGTCTGGAATTATAAAAAAATCAGAAGACCTCTCCTGGTGTTGAAAAGATGCTCTGAAGCCAAACATCCACCCAAGGAGAGGGTTTAGTAGTGAAAAACAAATTTCAACTCACAGATATATCTGGCTCTCCCTGACAGATTAAACCCTGAACTCACAAATCATAGAAAGTTAGAGCTGAGAAGGAGCTACCTTAGAATATTGAACGTTAGAAAAAGGAGGGCCCTTTGCCCTTAGCATGCTATAGCTGAGATAGGCCATAGAACAGAAAATGTCAGAGCTGAAAGGGTGCTGAGAGGCCATCTGGTTCAGTCGTCTCAATTAAAGAGAGGAAACATATCCAAAGAAGAAAAAAAAACTCATTCAAGCTCATGCAAGGAAGTTAGCAGTAGAATCAGGACTTGAACCCATGGCCTTCGGATCCTAAGATCAGTGCTCTTTCTACTACATGAGGGAATTTCTAATGAATCAAAATCACCGCCTCCATTCTCTCCTTAACTCCAATTTGTCTTCCACACAGATGTTAAAATAAAGCATAAATATGACCATGTCGCTCCCTGGTTTTAAAACTGTCAGTAGCTCCCTATTGTCTCAAGAAGAAAATAACAATTCCTCAGGCTGCTATCATTCCTTTGGACATGGGTTTCCTCATCCCCAGATGGCACTGCTTCCCTAACTCATTTAGAATCCTTTCCCTCCTTCAAGGTTCAGTATAGGGTCTCTCCCCATCCCCTTTTTAATAATATTTCCAGGGAATTGCTGGGGCCAGCTCTAACTTGAGATTCCTTTATTAAATTTTCAGTGCAAACATTTACATCTCAGAAATCAGCAACGCTGGCCAAAGTTAAAAGTGTGTATATTGTTAAGCATTACCAGGACAGCTTTGAATTTTTCTATGAACAATGCTTGGGCTCAGGAGGGGTGCAATAGAAGGTGTGGGGAACTGTCATCACCAGACTAGAGTCCTGGTGACTGTATGTGGTAATAAACCATAATAGTTGGCATTTATGTAGTGCTTAACAGTTTCTAAAGTGCTTTATATCCCTTCACTTATTGGAGTCTCACAACACTCCTGCTCTTTTCTCAAATTATCTTTTACCTGCTTACCTGTGTACATGTTGCAACCTCCCTAGGACAATGCATCCCTTAAAAAGCAAGGGATTTTTTTCATTTTTGTCCTTTTTTCTCTTATCTTGAAGGGTTTCCTAACCTGAAGTTCATTTTCATTCTCTCTGTCTTTCTTCTCTTGTTCTCCCTCTCTCTTTTCCCTTCTACTTCTCTCTCTCTCTTTCACCTCCTTACTCTCTCTACATGTATGTAAGCATATATGCACATATATGTGCACATGTCTGCATATATGAATAAATGAATAAAATAAATAGGATTGCAAAGAAAACCCATTTTCTGCATAAATATATACATATTTAAATATATTATTATATCCATTATATGTTAAATATGTTTGATAATGCTATATATTTCATTTATTCACTTTAAAATATATTAAAAGGGGCCCATAGATTTTACTTCTTTCTTAGGAAAAACCTTCTGATTGACAGCTCAGTCAAAATGGATTTTGAATACAAAAGGCATAAACTCATTGAGGTTTCCTTGTGGTGAGTAAGGGAAGAAGTGCTGTGTGCTTCCTGGTCATCAAGGGGCCTCGAGCCTGCCCCATCCTAGTTCCATGTGGAAGCCAGATCCCTGTTACCAAATACATTTATAGAAAATAAATTTGAGACAATTTGAAAGGATAGGGCAATGGAGGTAGGGCAGGGAGAAGAAAAGGTTTCATATAAAAGGTGCCAGTTGAGTTGAATTATGAAGGAAAACAAGGATGATTCCAAGAGGTATGTGTGTTTGTCCTTCGTTGTTGAAGAAGACCACGCCATCAGAGACATGATGACATGACTTGCACTTGACTTTGTTTTGAGTAAGGCAGTGCTGTACAGGTCACCAGCCTCATTTCTCCTCCACGGTCATCTGAATCCAGTGACCAGATATTCATCAGGATGACTGGAGATGACCCAGGATGAGGCAATTGGGGTTAAGTGACTTGCCCAAAGTCACACAGGTAGTGAGTGTCAAGGGTCTGAGGTGAGATTTGAAGTCAGGTCCTCTTGACTCCTGCACTGGTGCTCTATCCACTGGACCAACTAGCTGCCCTTCCAACAGGTAGAGGTGAAGAGAGAAGGCATTCCAGGCATGGAGGACAGCCAGTGTAAAGGCCCAGAGTAGTTTGTGGATTGTCTTGTGTGAAGAAAAACAAATAAGGAAGGTTGACTGGACCACAGTGTGCAAGAAAGGCAGAAATATGCTAGCAAGGATGGGAGTAAGCTGGAGGCAGGCTATAAAGGATTTTCAAAAACAAAGGAGCTTAGACTTGGTCCTAAGAGGGATAAAAAGCCTTGATATTTATTTGGAGGAGTGACATGATCAAAGCTTTAGGAAGTCATGAACTTTAGGAAGATCACTTTAGCAGTTGAGTCAATGATAAGTTGGAGAAGGGAGAGGTTTGAGACAAGGAGTCCAATTAGAAGATTATCATGAGAGTCCAAGTGAGAAGGGATAAGGGTTTGTGTAATGAGTATGGTCATGTGTGTATAGAGAGAAGTGATGAATGGGAAAATGTTGGGAGCTAGGAATGCTAAGGGAAATATTATGTGAGAGATATGGAGTGCCAAGGATAATGCTATGCTTGGAAACTCAGGTACTAAAAGGATAGTAAAATCTGTAATAAAAATAGGGAAGATGAGAATAAGGTGGGTTTGGGGAAAGAGATAATTAGTTATGGCTTTGGACATGATGAGTTTTAGATATGTCTGGGATATTCAATTTGAAATATTTCATAGTGAAATGGAGATGCTAGGTGGGGACAGTGGATAAAGTACTGGGCCTGCAGTCAGGAAGACCTGAGTTGAAATCTGCTCTCAGACACTTATTAGCTGTGTGACCCTGGGCTAGTCATTTGATGCTGTTTGCCTCAGTTCCCCTATCTGTAAGATGGAGAAGGAAATGACAAAACACTCCAGTGTTTTTGCAAAGAAAACCCCAAATGTGGTCATGGAGAGTCAGACATGACTGAAATGACTGAACAATAACAAAAGGACACACACACACCTAGAGTTTAGAAGAGAGATAGGTATTGAGACCTGTGAGTTTTAATAGATTTTCTGGGTTATTTAACTTAGCAGTAAGTCATCTGCCTAGGGGTGGTAATAAGACCTATGGGAGTTGATGAGGTAAGGCAAGGCTGGAAGAGCAGTCTATTTTGGAGCAAGGGTGGAGTAATCCCATCCTTAGAAAATATGATAGAGGGGCAGCCATGTGGCACAGTAGGTAGAGCACCAGTTGTGGAGTCAGGAGGACTTGAGTTCAAATCTAACCTCAGACAGCTATGTGACCCTGGGCAAGGCACTTAATCACAAAAGAAAGAGGAGGAGAAAAAGAAGAAAATACGATATGAATGACAAACTAGCAATGAGAACTAAGAAGTTGCTGTCAGATAGGTAGGAGGAAAATCAGGATAGTGTAATGTTGTGGAGACCCAGAAGAGAGAGGGTGCCCAGGTTTAGTGAGGAATCAAGAATGTCAAATGCCAAAAATGAATGTAAAATGTCCAAAGTGATAGGTATAAAAAGATGAGAAGGAAAGATTATCAAATTTGCCAATTAGAGATCACTAGTAACTTTAGAGAGGTAAATTTCAGTTGAGTGATGAAGTCAGAAAGAGGATTTCCAAAAATGGAGAGGTAAGTCAGAAGACTAGAGGCAGATAATATAGACAGTATTTTCTAGGAGTTTGGCTGAGAAAGTGAGGGCAGATAGAGCAAGATAACTTCAGGTGATGGTAGGGTTTACTGAGAGTTTTAAAAGACAGGCCAGACTGGTGTATTTGAAACAACAGGGAAAGGATGAGTAGATAAGGAGAGACTGAATATTAGAGAGCTGGGGGAGGGTATTATAGAAGTGAGAATCTTCCAGAGAAGACAGGATGGGATAGGATCAAGGATACCTTTTAGCAAGCAGAAATGTGAGGTCCGCATGAGATTGCAGTGAAACAGAAGATTGTGTAGAGATGACTTTAAGGGGTTTTGAGATGTAGAAAAGGGGTCAAGAGGAAACTCACTGCAAACATCCTCCACATCTTAGCAAGGAAATGTGGTAAGAGCTTTGGCTGAGAGAAGGGGGTGTGTGTTGAGTGGTAGATATAAAAATAAGAGATGGCTTGGAATAGCCTCCGTGAATAGAAATCAACCGGAGAAGAGTTATTGAGAGATGAAACTAATTATACTTTCCCTAGCTCTGTTCAGGAGGATTTGAGTAGGAGTATCAGAGACAGATGGTGGGAGTAATCGAGGACTGGATTTGGCAAGGGATGAGAGTTGGTAGGACAGTGGAGGAAGGAATTTGAGAACAGAGGAGAATATGACATAATTTGGTCGACACTCTTCATCCACTTGGAGTTTACTTAATGTCATTATTGCTATTTTTGCTAATAATAATATTATTATTCTAGTTAATAACAACACCACCAGCAAACACCAAAGAAGGCAGCATGGTATAAACAATAGAGTTGGCCTCAATGTTGAGAAGACTTGGGTTCAAGTCTTACCTTGGACACATATTGGCTATGTGACCCATTCATGGGAAGTCACTCAACTTCTTGGTATCCCAAGACAATTCCAGAAGACTCCATAGTTACAGATTGGTACTCATCTTTACCAATGGAAGTTTTCACAATATGAGTTCCTATACCAATGAATAATTAGCATTTCCATGGTGCTTAAAAGTTTGTAGAGTACTTTATGCCATTCTGATTCCTTTCCTTCTTTTTTTATTTCTGGATAGGACCTGCTAATGTCACTGACCTACCTTCCCTCTTCCATTTCTATTGCCTAAAGGGAGTGACAAAGGTTTATCTTTGGGACAATCTCTATTCTCATATCATTGAGTTTTAAGCACTTTTATTGTTGTTCTTAATGAGGTGGAAAACAGTAGAAGACATTGTTGAATGAGTAGTCAACAGTGATCATGGATCATAGTTCCTTTTTCAATATGATTCCCTGCCTCACACACTTAGCTGTGTGATTTTGGACAGATCACTTAATTTCTCTGTTCCTCATCTTCTCCTTCTATAAAATGAGGGAGTTAAACTCAATGACCTCTGAAGCTCCCTCTAGCTTTAAATCTATAACCCTATGATAGGATGTGCAGTTAGAATTAAGGGGATGTGGAATTACAGGATCAGAGGTTTGGAGCTTTCAGGGACCTTAGAAACTAGGTAGTCCACCTTCTTCATCATATAAAGGGAGAAACTAAGACCCATAAAGGGGGAAATGAACTGTCCAAAGTTACAAACATTACAAATAACAGAATCTGAATTTGTTGCCTTTGTCCTTTGACTCCAAATACCAACATTCTTTCTAGGAACATTCACAACTGTGGCACACTGCAAGATATCCTTCCATCCATCTATTTCATAGCCATTCTATTTTCTAAAGTCAGTTCACAGAGGCAGAAAACTCTTTTCCTTTTCTCTTCTGTCTTCTTGTCTTTAAAAGGTGCAACTTTCAGGGGCTGGAGCCAAGATAGTGGAGTGGAAGGATAGACCTGTAAAAGGTCTCATCCATAGCCCATAAAATACCTGTAAAAATGATTCTAAACAAATTCTAGAGCATCAGAAGTCACAAAGATTGAAAGATACTTCCAGCCCAAGATAGCCTGGAAGGCCAACAGGAAGGGTCTATTGCATAGGGCGTGGAGCAGAGTGCAGCTCAGACTTGGCAGTGCTGTGGCAGGGATAGGACCAGAGCAGGCCTCAGGAGGTAGAATCCCCAGCAGTCACAGGAGTTCCTAGATTGCTCAACTCACAAATGGCAAAGACAGCTTCAAAGGTCAGTGAGAAAGCACTTTCACCTGGGTGGTCTGGCCCACAGTCACTGCAGGATAACACAAGATCTAGCAGCTTCTATGTTAAGGGATAGAAGGGCTTGGAAGCTGATATTCCAGAATTCAAAGGAATTAGGATTAAAACCAAGAATCACCTACCCAGCAAAATAGCATAATACTTCAGGGGAAAAAATGGTCATTCAATGAAATAGTGGACTTTTCAGCATTTTTGATGAAAAGACCAGAGCTGAATAGAAAGTTTAACTTTCGAACACAAGATTCAAGAGAAGCATGAAAAGGCAAATAGGAAAGAGAAATCCTAAGGGGCTTACTAAAGTTAAACTGTTTGCATTCCTACATGGAAAGATCATATTTGTAACTCTTCAAACTTTTCTCAGTTTTCGGGCAGTTGGAGGGATTACACGCACACACATACACACACACATACATGCAGAGAGGGAGAGAGAGAGAGAGAGAGAGAGAGAGAGAGAGAGAGAGAGAGTGCACAGAGTGAGTTGAATAGGAAGGGATGATATCTGAAAAAATAAAATTAAGGGGTAAGAGAGGATTATATTGGGAGGAGAAAGGGAGAAACAGAAAGAGGCAAACTATCTCTCATAAAAGAGACAAGGAAAAGCTTTTTCAATGGAGGGGAAAAGGAGGGAGGTGAGAGGGAAAAAGTGAAGCTCACTCTCATCACATTTGGTTTAAGGAGGGAATGACATGCACACTCAATTTGGTGTGAAAATTTATCACACTACAGGAAAGTGGGAGGGAAGGGGATAGGTGGGGTGAAGGGGAATGAAAGGGTAGGGAAAATGGGAGGAGGGAGTAATTAGAGGTAAACACTTTTGGGAAGGGACAAGGTCAAAAGAGAGAATAGAATAAATGAGGGGCAGGATAGGATGGAGGGAAATATAGTTAGCCTTACATAACATGACTGTTATGGAAGTCTTTTGCAAAGCTACATTTATAGCCTATATTGAATTGCTTGCTTCCTCAGCGGCGATGGGTGAGGAGGGAGGAAGGGAGAGAAGTTGGAACTCAAAGTTTTAGGAACGAATGTTGAGAATTATTTTTGCATGCAACTGGGAAATAAGAAATATAGACAGTGGGATATAGAAATTTATCTTGCCCTACAAGAAAAGAGAGAAGATGAGGATAAGGGTAGGGAGGGGTGTGATAGAAGGGAGGGCAGATTGAGGGAAGGCTAATCAGGATAACATGGTGTTTTGGGGTGGAGGGAGAGGAGAGATGGGGAGAAAATTTGGAACTCAAAATTTTGTGGATATGAATGTTGAAAACTAAAAATAAATAGATAAACATTAAAAAAATAAAAGGTGCAACTTTCCTCAACCAAATGCCTAGGCTTCTGATTTCCTGCCAGCTAATAATGGGCAATGGCCAGTCATTTCTGTCTCCTCCAGTTTTGCTCTCCTGTAAGCAAAATCTAGATGCTCACTCAGGCTTTGTGCCTGACAAGGCATAAGTTGAGTTAGTTCCAACCTCCAAAAACAACTGCCTTTGAAAAAGCAGCACCATGCTGACATGTTTCTGAGCAGGCATCTGTCAATCTTACACCTCCAACAGCAACCTCACTCCTCTGCTGAGTGACTCTCTGGGACTTTGTGATGTAAAGTTCACACTCAACTTATCTTGAGTGTTTGCTATGAGAAAAGTATGCGTGCATATATGTGCACATGCAAGAGTTGAAATGTGGGTGGTGAAGAGGAAAATTCACATGTAGTAGAAGGAATTTGCTGGCTAAATCAAGAAAACTATTGCTGTATAATTAAAATGACCAAGCATGACCTTAAGGAGAATTTACCCTTCTCATCTTGGCTATGAATGTGAACAATCACTTATCACATTCAATTTGCTGGATTGGTTGGTAAGTTTTGCTCAACTATTTTTTAATTTTTTTTCTTCCTTCTTTTTTTAGGAGGAAGAGGGTGGTGGTTATGATGGATGATTCTCTGACAGGGGTAGGAATAAAATGGAAAATTTACATGATGGAAAAATAAAACACATAATTTTATTTTTTTGTTTTTTTTAAAAATTTTTTCACATCAATAATTTTAGAAAATTAAAGTGATCTTCACCTCAGGGAAGTTATTTGAGTTGGGTGGGATCTTATAGGCTATCTATTCATTTAGACAGAATGGGAGAGAAGAGAGAGAGCTGGACATAGAGTCAGAGGACATGGGTTCAAATCCTACTTCTGCAATATACTGTCTGTGTTATATTGAGGGAGTCATTTAATCTCTATGAGCCTCAGTTTTCATATCTGTAAAATGCAAAGCTTTGAACTCTAAGGACCCTTCCAGCTCTACAATCTTATGTTAGTCTAATACATACCTGAACAGAAATTCCCATGACCTCATCTGAGTAAGGAGATTGATGTTCAGCCTCTGTTAGAAAATTTCTGGTGATAACGAACTCAGTACTGCTAAGCCAATCCATTCATTGGATAACTCTTACTTATTAGGAAGCTTTGTCCTCCTATCAATCTAAAACCTATTTCTCTATAGCTTATAGGATCATAATTTAGAGTTGCAAAAGACCTTACATGTAATTTAGTCCAAATCCTTCACTTTACGGATGAGGAAACTGAGGCTAAGGGAAGTTTCCTGTCCACGATCACACAGATAATAAATGGCAAAGTTGGGATTTGAACATAGACTAAGTGACTCTATATCCAGAGCTCTTTTCAGTACCACACATTGTAATAGGTCTTGAGGGTTGTTGGCTTGAGTTGGCACCAAAGGGAAATGAGTTGCAAACAAAACTGACCAGAAATGACAGCTCACCCCTGAGAACCCTTCCTCTGCCCTTGTCTAGAAAAGAACCAAAATTCAGGAACGGAGATATTCCTATGCACTTTATTAGCACAGTTGTTGGATCTTGGACAGTCTATCAAATTATTTGATAAGGATCTGTTCATTACCCTTATCCAGCTGAAAGAAAAATATTTATAATTGAAACACAGCCCCACTCCATGATGGGTGTTGCAAGAAAACTCAACTTTTTCTTTTCTAATTAGTAAAGCAAAGGATTAAAAATAATGAGCAGATAGCCCAGATAGAGAAAATGTATTTAACTTTTTTTCTTCATAGGGAGGATGAGGGAGAATCCGGAAGATTCTCTAATAGAGTAGTAAATATCCTTTTACTTTGGGCCTTTTTGATCTTGTCTGTCTATGTAGATTATTGTTCCACTAACAAGGTTCACAAACCCATGGTTTAAGAAGACCATCACCACCACCATTCCTGCCCTCATCACTATCATCATCCCCATCACCCTCCCAAAGATGCTTTCCTTCAACCTACAGAAAATGATTTTCTGTCTAAATACTTTGCTTGAATTTTAAAACGTCATTATTTTACCCACCTGTGCAAGAGTCTGTAGAATGTAAGATTTAAAGTAATGTAGCAGAATAGCAATTCCTTCCAGAATTGTTTTTAAATGAAAAGTTTTTCACTGGAAAAGTTGGGAACCAAATGAATAACTATAACAACAAGCTTGCCTTTATGAAATGATTCAGTATTTGTGAAGCACTTTTCCCCTAAAATAACTATTATCCTGTGAAATAGGAAATGTTCCCACTTCACAGATGAGCACATTGTGTTACTGAAGGATTAAATAACTCTACGTACTGCTCAAAAAAGCCAATAGATGACTAGGACAAAAATATTAACTTGTTATAATATCATGTGTAAATGAATAAGTGAATTTATCAAACACTTATTCTGGGTCAAGCACTGTGCTGAGCACTGGGGATAAAATTAATAAATCACAATAGTCTCTGATCTCAAGGTACATACATTCTAGTTGAGGCAAATAAGATGTATAGGAGTGGTTAGTTGCTTGGAGGTTGGGAGGACACAAAAATTTTAAGGATACAATAATAGGGCAGATGGGAGTGCTTAGGCATCTTAACTTCAGTGAGCAGGCATCCAACCAGATAACAAGCATACGTTGTGTGGCAGGCACTATGATATAAAGAAAGGCAAAAGATAGTCCTTGCCCTCAAGGAGTTAATATTCTATAGAGTTTATAGTCATCTCATCGCTGCTCCAGACTGGCAGAACCATCCAGAGCCTACGCTTTACTACATGATCTTAAGGAATATAACGTCACTTCCATGCTCTGAAAATGCTCCTGTTGCAGAATTTTTAGGTCCAAATACTCGAAAAATAAGCTAATAAAACTGAAATCCAAGGGCATAGCCTATCAATTCTTCTTCCAAGAAAGGAGTCTTGACCTTTGACTTAACTACAAGGCCTGCCTTGCACTTAGTAGATGCTCAATAACAATTGCTGACTATTGATTGATGGAGGAGTGCTCTGGATGACCTCACAGAGATATGCAAATGGACTTCTGACTGGTTTTCTCACTGATGTAGAATCTGCCTCCAGAAGTGTTGATTGTGCCCCATCAACATCCTCTTATATTGCGTGGCTTTTATCCACATTCTCTCATAAATCTAACCTCCTTAGTATTCCTTATATGCTGCAACATACTGCTTTTCAAAGAAGATTCAACTTGTGATAAAGTCTGGTATCCAGTAAATAGTGATAGAGAAGTGTAGGCAGGGCTTAGCAGGTATCATGAATGAGGAGAAATGGGAATTCCAAGTTCACTCATCAACTTGTCATCACCGGATTAATGAACCTGCCCAAAATACATCAATATCTTCTCATCTACACTCCTCAAATGGAACCATGCTGGAAAACACATCCATTAGCAACATCTGGACCCTTCTAGAATCATTTCCAGCTGGAAAATCCATTGGCTAATGAAACTGTACTACATAAGGATCATTCAATCCAAATAATG
>CM053771.1:40637392-40669400 GCA_028658325.1 Potorous gilbertii
ATTCTAACCACCTGAGGAGAAGAAAGTGAGATTGGTGACCTTGCACAGCCCTCTCTCACTCAAATAAAAGCCAGCTGCAAGTCATGTCCTCATCTTGATGTCATGGTCCTCTTCAAGAACAAAGGACAAACACAACCTGTGAGTGAGTAGCAGCTCTTCTCCTCCCCTCCCCTCCCCTCTCCTCTCTTCTTCCCTCATGTTCTAGCCAGGGGAAGGTACACTCCATGGCCAAAAGCTGCCTTTTTTCCTTTGGGTTTACTGGCTCCATTTCTTGTTCAAAGACCAAGCCTTAAACCCAGTTCACTCTGGAGCTCATAGACTGGTCAAGTCCCCACCCACCCAGCACAGAGTGGATGTAATAACTAAATAGTCACTGTTTCTCTCTAACCCAAGAACCCTGAGGGTCTCCCTCTCCCAGTTTGATTTTTTTTAATGAAAGGGGCCATCCTTTGAGTAACTTAAAGAACCCTATTCATTGAATGGGGGTATCTCACTCAAAGTGAGAATATGATAAGACCTTAACCTAAAAGGGCCAGGGTCTCACACTGCATGCTGGGCCATCTCCAATCATCCTGATGAATATCTGGCCACTGGACCCAGATGGCTCAGGAGAAGAAAGTGAGGCTGGTGACCTGCACAGCCCTCCCTCACTCAAAACAAAGTCAAGTGCAAGTCATATCATCATCGTGGTGTCATGGTCCTCTCCGAGAACGAAGGACACACACAACAACAACAGTTCTAACTATCCTGAATTACTATTTCTTGCTTATGTGTTAAATCTTTATGTCTCTGTATTGGCTGTCCCCATCCCTTCCCAAAATGTCTTCCCTCCTCATCTTTACCTCTTAGAATTTCCAGTTGACTGTAACACTCTGGTACCATCTCCTTTGTGAAGTCTTTCCTTATATTTCCCAGTCATTAGTAATTCCTCTCACTTTAAATTACTTCATTTTTTACTTATTTGTATTCACATTACATGCTTCAGTGGACAAGCTTTTTAAGGACAAGACTAGTTTCAATGTTATTTTTTTTTCTTGCCTACAGTAGGGACTCAATCAATGGTACTTGGATTATATTGGATTTCCCTTTTACTTGGCCCTCCTTCCCTGACTTAGGGGATCTCTCACTATTTCAAGTCTTGTTTGAAGTACTAAGGTGTCAGCAGGTAAGAGTTTGAGGTAATATTCCTTCTACCCTAAAGTTTTTCATTCTCATGAATTTGATTATGATGAAAAAAGGGGTTTTATATAATTCCCTTCATATTTAGCTGAATTGATTGACTCATCGTCCCTCGTACACAATATTTCACCTCCCACCTCAGTGCCTTTGCCTGGACTGGTCCTCATTCTTGCCAAGAATGCTCTCTCTCATCATCTATAATGGCAGAATCAATACCCTAACTCCCCATCCACATGCAAGTTGGATGTTATTCTTTCCTTAAAAAGGTTTTGAAACCATTGTCAAGATTTGATTTGCTCAGTTGAATCAAAGGCATATGTGATGGACATCAATTCTTTATTGAGTAGCTCCAGGTGCTATTGGATGCTTTGCTGAAGGATCGCTCTGGACTACTCTGGGCAACTCAGAAGTGGCAGGCAATCAACTAATGGTGTTCTCAGTGCATAGCACTCCCTGTTATGGCTAACTAAATCTTCATTTGTTGAATATTAAGTGACTTACAAATGCCTTATTTCATTTCAGTATCTAGTACCAACTTCCAGATTACTGGCATAAGACAGACCCAGCACCCAGAACACCTCTGCATCTTGGCATCTTAGACTCCTTTCAATGCTCCACTCTTTTCTGATTCCCCAATCAATCTATGCTCTTCTCCCTCCCAAAACTGAATTTATTTATATATTTTGCATTTATTTATTAGTCAATAAACATTTATTTGTTGCTGTTATTCAGTAGTGTCCGACTCTTCATGACCGCATTTGAGGTTTTCTAGCAAAGATACTGGAGTGGTTTGCCATTTCCTTTTTCATTTCATTTTGCAGATGAGGAAACTGAGGCAAACAGGGTTAAGTGACTTGCCACAACTAAGTGTCTGAGGTCATGTCCTCCTGATTCCAGGCCTGCGCCACCAAGCTACCCGTACAAAGAAAGGCAAAAGAGCCTCTGTTATATTTTCACTGCCCATTGTCCTAGTAGATTGTGAGTGCCTCAAAGGTAAGGACAACTTAATTTTAGTTTTTATTTATTAAGTCTCTAGTGTAAATGATTGACAAATGCCTGTTGAACTGAATTGAAATGGCAAAGAAATAAAAGTATTATATGATAAAGAAATTTAATCCTAGGTTCACCTATTCTACTTACAGGTAAAGTCTGCTATGATTTTGATTGTAGCATCTTTCTATTTTCTTTCTATTTATTGTTATTACAAATGTTTCTCCAGTCCCAAGTCTGGAGTCAGAAGAACTGATATAGTTAGAAGCATTTTTTTTTAATTTTGAAAAAGAATTTTGCATGTTTCACATAGAAAGCCTGAATTGGTATCCTTGAAATGTGGTCAAGAGGAAGACTAGCCAGCAAGGTGGCTAGACCCGTTATGGTAGATTTATGGAAGGGAATGGCCAAGGATTATTGCTTATGCTTGGGAAGGACTGGTTAGATGTATTGTGACTTTTGCTGGTGGAAGGAGTATCTAAACTGATAAGCTCACAGAGCCCCTGAAACATTAAAGTATGTTTTTGGCAAAAGTCTCAAAGGTCATAGGCAATCCATTGAGACCTTCATGGCAACCAAAGCTCACACTGATACAGTGCTTCTCAGAACCTGACTTTATTTGGTCCCCATATTTAACCCTGATAGTTGTGTGACTCCAGCAGAATTATTTCCATTTTACAGATGAAGGAATAGAAGTAAAGTAATTTGCCTATGATCATAAAACTTGCCAAGGCAGGACTCAAACCCAGGCCCCGTGACATCATATCAGATGTTCTTTCTTCTCCACTCTATGTTTGGTGTCACCAAAAAGAAAAGTATGAAGCAGGGAAGTCGCAGAAAATAGAAATTAAATCATCCTGGGACCCACAAATTTGAGTGAAAAGAAGATTCAGATAGCAATATGGGGGAGTTCATTCCCTCAGAGGCTTACAACTCATTTCCTGGAACCTCTAAAGATCATTCAAAAGTGTCACAGAATTTGAAGACTTTAAGAAAGTTGTCAGATCAAATCTCTCCTCCTAAAATTTACTGCTCGTCTTTTTCCCCCAGGTCCCAAACTTCAGAGGGTCCAATGCCACCGCTGAGCATGCGCTAATAAGAGATTGACTCATTTTAATGAGATACAATCACTGATTTTGGAATATACAATTAACAAGAGCAAAATGTTGCCATACCACCTGCCATTTACAATTCCTGGCATCCAGCAAAGTCTGAATAAAAACTGTATGGGGATCAGGGGTAATGAGAAATAAATGCAGCTTTTATAACTCATGATGATCACTTTTGGAAAAAGTAGATGAAAATAACTTTGGTAGCACAGCTGTCAGGGTGGCATCAGCAACTCTGTGAGCAGCCAAATAAGTATCAGCGTCTGTTATTGACTTTCACATTCCTGGCGATGAACTCCAAATTCAGGTTAAAAATGGTGGTGTGTCCCTATGTAACTAAATAGCCTTTCTGTAGACAGAGCCGACACAAATAGAGAATTGCTTGGTGGTAATTAAGAGGTAGTCAGCACATAACACGATTTCATAACCCAGTGGCTTCCACTGGAGTCAGATGGAGATTGGATATGCCAGTTCTTAGCACAGATAAACATTCTTTTCTTTTCAGTGGAGCATTTGCAATATATGATTTTCTGGTTAGTTTTATCTTTGAGATATGTCTCTGTGTGTTTAATGCCTACTCATCTACCAATGAGTCTTTTTTGCCTCAACAAACCAAAGCTATGATGAATTTCATGAAGCAATTGGATTAACAGTTTAGATATGGAAAATTTATTTAATTCTGAATAGAAGATATTGCTAGATCCTTTAGTGTGTGTTGGCTTCTATCTGGGTTGTCAGAAAACACTGCCCAGTGTATACACAATAGGGCAGTGTATAATGGAGAAAGTGATGGATTTAGAATGGGAAAACCTGAATTCAAATTCTGGCTTTTATATGTAATGATAGCTGTGTGATCTTATGCAAATAAGTTGCTTTAAGCTTGTTGGGTTCTGAATTAAACCTAGTTCTCAAAATTTGATGTTTTTTAGCTTTCATTCATGTCCAACTCCTTGTGATTCCTCTTGGGGTTTTCTTGGCAAAGATACTGAAGTAATTTGTCATTTCTATTTCCAGCTTATTTTATAGATGAGAAAACAATTGAGGCAAGTGACTTGCTCAAAGTCACACAACTATTAAGTATCTGAGGTCAGATTTGAACTTAGGAAAGATGAGTCTTCCTGGTTTCCCAGGCTAGCACTCTAATCCCTGCCCCTATTCATACTTTTTAATTATTCGCAATACAGTATTCTTGATGATAGGGAATGATGAGATCACAGACTCATAGATGTAAAACTTGAAGTATCTTAGAGAATATTTAGTCAACCCCTCCTTATTTTATGCAAAGAGGTTAAGTAACTTATCTAAAACCACATAGCTAATAAGTAGTGGAGCAGAGATTGGAACTCAGGTCCTCAGAATTCAGATTCTCTTGCTACTGTTCAGAAGAGTTGGTAGATGCACTCATCTATGGTTTCCCTTCAGTGGGGGTAATTATTGCTGTTGAATTATTTATGAGTTTAGGATATACAGTTTTGAAGTTACTGTGTACATATAATGAACAAGTTTAGTTTATTTGGCAAGTAATACATGTGTCATGCTACTGAAAGTGTGAGCTCATTGAGTCAGGCAATCCTCCCCAATCCAATCCATGTCACTGACAAAATGTTAGTGCCCCAAGATAATTTCATCAAATGTATTTCTTTGATGGAGCTTCAGAGACAAATAAGAGTGTGGTCTAGATGTGAATAATTCCTGGATAAGCTATGGAGTGAGTCACTCAATCAAAGGGAGAAGGTAGGTACAAATGTAGGAAATGTATTGAGACTGGTTAAAAGAAGTTGACATTCCCCTGGGCCTATATTTATCAAGAAAAGGAAATTCCAGTAATACTCTGGGCTTCAAGCCCTTCTTGAGAGAGGAAAAGGAGGTGTATACCTAGAGGGAGTGTCATACTGCCTTCCCCTCTTAATCCTTCCCCTCTTGACCATGTCATTGGAGACACTGGACCAGCAAAAAATAAACAAACAATAAATTCACCTATGAACAAAGAAGACAAATTAGATTTATGCTGAAAAGTAGGTTCTGGATTCTGGAGTCCAACAGGAAACCACATACCCCTCAGAGAAACTTCATGAGTTGTCCACAAAATGAGATAACACATGCAAAGCACTTAAGAAATGTTAAAGCATCATATAAATGCTAGCTATTATTTTCATCAAGAAGATCTGCATCTAACCAGGAACGGGGCATTCTTTTTTTCCGTATCCCCATCAATTTACATGCACTAAGCTTGAGCCCATTCTTACAAAAGTTTGGTTTACATATTTAAGGGAACATGTTTCTGACTACTGAGGGAAAAGTTGTTGTATTTTGATCCTTACTATACCTTGTCAACAAATTTCCCTTTGCATAAGCTAAATATTCATTGGTTACTTGATACTGGTTCATGAGCAATAGTGTCAGAAACCATCCTTAACTCCTCATAGGAGCTGAAAGCAGAAGGACTCATCCATCCTTGGCAAATTAAAGTGAATATAAGTTTGGAAGAAACCTCATATACTTTATAAGATACATAAGTGAAAATTATATTTAACAAAACTGTTTACAAACTTTCTTTGATCTGCAGTAAGATGATACCCACAATTTCATGGCATGCCTAGGTAAAGTTCTGCTGCTCCCAACATTTTTTCTTTTTTTTGCTAAATGGAAAGGTCCCAGAGCCCTTATATGTAATGAGAAAGACAAACTAAGGCCCATTCTATAACTAGCAGGATGAAGTTACAAATAATTCTATTACCTAGTGAACGAGCAAATAAGACACACAGACAAATTAAAGAAGTCATACATAAATGGTGTCAGTGTCCCTGGGCTACCTCTGCTTCATTCAAGTCCAACTAAAATCTCATCTTTTACAGGAAAACTTTCCCAACTCCTCTCAATTCTAGTGCCACTTCTCTGTTAATTATTTCCTACTTATCCTGTATATAGCTTGCTTTGCATATATTTCTTTGCATGTTGTCTCCTCCATCTAATTATAAGCTCCTAGAGGACAGGAACTTGTCTTTTACCTCTTTTTGTATACCAAGTGCACAGCACAGTGTCTGACACATAGTCAGAGCTTAATGTATGCATATTGATTGATTTTTGAAAGCTTAAAAGAAATAGGGGTGAGTTATAAAGGAATATTCTAATCAAAACCTACATCTAAAAGCAATATTGGATTAAGTTAAGGATTGGTGAGAAAGGTACTGAATTTCACTTCATTTTCTTTTATAAATCTACTTTATCAAGTCATCTATTTCTTCTCTGTTAGTGTTGAGTCATTTTAGCCTTGCCTTTTTGTTATCCATTTTGAATTTGGCAGCCTCAAGCAGGGGGCCCACCCCAGGCAACTCAGAGAAAGAGGGAAGCTTTTGGATCAGTCCCAGAGAGCAGCACACCTGGTAGCGGCATGGCCTTGCTTCAGTACACACTTTAAATATAAAACATATTGGAATAAACACTCCAGAAGTTGAGCTGGCAAACCTACACATATAAAATGAAACCCACGACCATTTCATAGGCTTGTATCCAAATGAACACACCAGCTCCCCTTTCTACAGTCTGTCCAATTCCTTCCTGGCATGAACACACATATACACATAGTTGTACAGACATTGCAGGCACAAGTTTACACATGCAGATGGGAGGAGATAACTCTTGGGGATCAAATGTCATTTCCATTCACATCCTAATTTTTTAAAAAAAATGTCTGATGTGGAACAACTGTCTTTCCCTGGGAATATGTGTCTGTTTAGTCACTTACCCATAATCTGTTGCTGATGAGAACCAGGCAATTATCACCATCATTTGTATTTCTTGGATTAACTTGCCCCTATAAAGAAGTTACCATGATTCCCCCAAGCCTCTGATCTCCAGTTCTTCTGGAACCATAGTCCAGTATTATTTGTTCTACTCTGACATGCTAGATGCTATACAGAGTAGACTCCTAGGTCTGGAACTTGAATGAACTTCAGAGGTTATCTAGTCCATCTGTCTCATTTTACAGATGAGTAAAGTGAGACTCTGGAACAGATAGTTAGGTCATTGGAGAGAACCCTGGGATTTCAGTCAGGAAGACCTGAGTTCAAATGTGTCATCAGACACTTACTAGCTGTGTGATCCTGGACAACGCACTTAATCTCTGTTTGCTTTAACCACTGGAATGCTCTCTGGCTTATCAATACCCCTCCTAAAAAATAAGACTGAACGTAAAACTCTAGGTATGTGTGGGCTGAAGTCAGGGTAGAGAACAGAGATGCTATGTATGTGCTTAATACTGGATATGATTTCTTTTTTCTTCTTCCTCTTTCTACCTCTTCTTTCTTTTCTTCTTCTCCCTCTTCTTCCTCCTCTTCCATATTCCTCCTTCCTTCTTTTCTTTTTTTACCTCTTCCTTCTCCTTTCTCACAGTTTCTTGCCACTGAAGCCTGAAGTTGCTGTAGTCAGTCAACAAGCATTTATTATGGTCTTACTATGTGCTAGGCACCATCTTAAGCACTGAATAGAAACATCACCTTTCCTGGCTGCCATAGCACACTCATGGGGAGCTGGTAGTTCACTGACATCCCCTCCAGTAACCTAATCAAATCAGGATTCTCATTGTTCTAGCTGGAAATGTCATGCCAGTTACCTCTCCTATGACTTCATCTTTCTGTGAATCCCCAAATAAAGACACCCATCCCTGGTCACCACTCTCCAGATGTGCTGTGTCTCCTATTAGAATGTAAACTCTCCAAAGGCACTTTTGCATTTATATTCCTAATGCTTATCAGAATACTTGGCACACTGGGGGTGATTAATAAATGCTATTTGCTTGAATTTTAATGTCTTTTTTCATTTCATTCTGTGACTATCAGGAAAGGCCAGGTCCAAATACATTTTATTTCAAACCAAATACCAGCCAAGTCTATTTTTAGTTTTGTTTCTGGTGTTTTAGCTTGTCTGAAGGGGACACTAAAACATTTGGAAGAAAACATTTTATGTTTCTTTTTTCTGTTTCCTAGCAGTAATAATTCATACTGTGGTTAAAGCTCCCTGTCTCAGCCATCCCAACTATGTTTAATTGTTCGAGGGTTTAGGAAGGGATGAGGAACATTCTGCTTGCCGCCATCTTCATCTTCGGTTCTTAAGTGAAAGATTGATCTTTATATTTCTCATAACAACTTATTCCAGTGTTAATGAATGAGGAAATTAAGTATTTGAAACATTAGAGCATTGAATTGCAGTCAGGAAGACCTGAGTTTTAATCCTGACTCAGATACTAACTCTATTTACCCTGGACAAGTCAGGAGAAGTAAGACACAACTGAAAAATGTCTAAACAACCACCACCAGCAACAAGAACAAGTCTCATCTCTTCTCCTCTACCACTGACCTTCTCTTCTCCAAACCCTCTCAGCCTTCTCTCTTTCCCTCTCCTCCCCTACTACTAAACTCCTCTCCAATTTACTCTGTGTCTGTCTCTGTCTCTCTCGGTCTCTCTGTCTCTGTCTCTGTCCATGTCTGTCTCTCTATCTCTCTGTCTGTCTCTCTCTCTCTGTGTCTCTCTCTGTCTCTCTCTTTGTCTGTCCCTCTATCTCTCTCTCTCCCTCTCTCCATCTCCCTCTCTCTTGCTGCAGGCATCGGTGTTATCTCTGTCATTGGAATGCAAGGTCCTTGAACATGAGGACTGCTTTCCCTTTCCTTCATATCCCCAGTGTCTAGCACAGGGCTTTGCAAATAGTGATTACTAAATTCTAGTTGTCTTGAACAGTCTCTTTCATGTGACAGCTCTTCAAATGCTTAGAGATATCTATCACATCTCCCTTCATTCTTTCTGTGTTCCAGGTCCAGCTCATGTCCCATTCCTCCATCAAACTTCCCTTGACTGGTCTCTTGCCCATCTGCCTCTCTTCTATCCCTGAGCTCTGAGTTCACTGAAATGAATTTCAATGCCACAGGGCATATAAGTACAGCTACTGTGTGGAGCTCTTTTGTCTCTGCATCACCTGAAATTCTTCAGAACTTATGATATTTCATGATTCATAGCCATCCACCAACACCAGCACCAGATTGTGGATTCCAGATGGAATTCTGAATAGAATTCAGAAGTTGAGTTATCAGGTTAGATGCAGCTGAGAATTAATGAAAGTACCACACAATAAGCTTGACCCATGTCATATCATACCATTCTCCAATTATTCTTTATGTGTTAATACTGTTGCCCCACATAGGATGCAAAAACCAGGGACATGCATTGTGGTTCTCTCATATCTTCCATCCTAGATCCTTGAACTTGTAGGCAAAGTGACAAGCAGACACCAGACCCAGTAGGTCTTATACTCCAACTTGATCCCTAATTAATAATACCCCTAATAGAATACAGAATCTCAGGATGTAAAGGGGCCTCAGAAGCTGAATGTACCCAAACTAGAATTATCTTAACAAAATCAGACTATCATTAAAGGGCTCTGGATTTGGAGACAGAAGACTCAGGTTCAGATGCTGATTTATTTACCTCTCCAATCTCAGATAAGTCACTTAATCTCTCTGTGTCTCATTTTCCTCATCTACAAAATGATTAAACTGATTAAATGACCGTAAAGGTCCTTTTCAGCTCTAAAACTAACAGCTGTGACATCATTGACAAGTGATCATGCAGTCTTGACTTGAAGACCTACAGTCATAAGTGTCCATTTTCTACCATGTTAATGCAAACCACTTTCAGATAGCTCTACTTTGGGAAAGGTTTTTATTTTCCCTTAAATTAAACTGAAATCTCCTTTTCTGCACAGCTTTCCCTTGTTGCTCCTGGGCTAATGCAGAATAAGGCTAATATCTCTTCTACATGACAATACTTGAAAAGCAGCTATCATATCCCTCCTCCTTCCAGGTTTTCTCTTTTCTAGACTAAACAGTCCTACTTCTTTCAACTAATAATCATTTGACATTAGTTCAAGGTCCTTTCACCATCTCAGTTGATTTTTTATGAAAGGCCTCCATTTTCTTAAAAGGAGGAGCATGGAAGGGGCAAGATTCTCCAGACATGATCTGACCAGAGCAGAGTTTATAGAGGGACTTTCACCCGCACAGATCTGGATACTATGTCTCTCCTACTGGAGTCAATGGTTGTGTCAGCCTTTCAGGATGCCATATCGTTTTGTTGATTCATATGGCTTTTTAGGGTCCACCAATACCACCCCACCCCTCTCTCCTCCAAAAAGCCACCTGTGATGCCTGTACTGATTTCCCCTTTGTCACAATTTCACTTTCCACATTTCTATAGCATCCTTCTGAAAGTGTGATGATTACAAGAACTTTTTACAACAGAAAAGGTTTTTGCCTCTAGAGTCTTCAAGTGCAGCAGCAAGCAGATGTATTTGCTGCACTTTTGAACATGGGCACAGACGGAGTTCTGGGGAAAGAAATGACTGGAAAATTTTACAATTGGGAAACATAAGGATCTTTTATTCGTTGAGGTTGATGACTGTAATTGGAAAGTATGAAACCGACAAAAGGTCTACTCAATATATATGAGGCCACCAGCAGCCTTAAAAGTGAATTGTACCATTAAAAAAATCAATTGTATTTGTGTGTGTGTGTGGATGTGTGTGTTTCAAGACAATCAGTAGAGGAATTCACATAAGGCAAAAAAGAATACCTTAAAAGTGCTTGATTTGGAGTGAAAAGACCTGGATTCGTGATTCTGCTACTTACTACCTCTATCTGTATTAATATGGGTAAGTCATTTCATTTTCCAGGGCTCAGTTTCTCTAACTGTGAAAATAGGAGTTTGGACTAAATGGCTTCTGAGGGCCCCTCTGACTCTGTATCTACATCTATGGAGCCATGATATCATTGACCTTATCATCTCAAAGAGAGACCCCTCTTCCCTGCCTTCTCATTCCATGTTATTCTTGTCTATGTCCTTCCTCAAGTGATCCATAGAGGGTCTGCCCAATGTGCTGGTAGCCATCCTATAGTCCTTTTTCTTCATTATTTTTAAAATCATTGTGTGAGTACTAGTTCTATATTGGCACAGACCACCTGTGATTCCTCAGTGACCCTATAGAATCTCTCAAACTCTTGTTGTTAAATATTAAAATAGTTATTGGGAAGATGGTGGAATTATCAGGGAAAGAGAACTTAATATGGAAGTTTGGGTTCTAGTTTCTTCCTAACTGTGTGTCTGTGTGTGTTTGTCCTTCGTTGCCAAAGAAGACCATGCCGTCAGAGAAAAAATGACATGACTTGCACTTGACTTTGTTTTGAGTGAGGGAAGGCTGTGCAGGTCACCAGCCTCACTTCTCCTCCAAAGCCATCTGAATCCAGTGACCAGATATTCATCAGGATGACTGGAGATGACCCAGGATGAGGCAATTGGGGTCAAGTGACTTGCCTAAGGTCACACAGCAGGAGAGTGCCAAGTGTCTGAGGTGAGATTTGTACTCAGGTCCTCCTGACTCCTTCACTGGTGCTCTATCTACTGCACCACCTAGCTTCCCCCTTCCTAACTATATGACTCAGGGAAAATTGTTTCTGAGAGTGGACCAGGAATTTTGTTTCCCCTCAGCTTTTTGGTGGGAGAAGAGGTTTAGACCTGAGATATCAATGATGTAGGGAAATTCTTGGTGTGAAACCCTACCATGATCTATGGGCAACTCTCCTGTAACCTTTAGTCTCAAAGAGCTGCTGAAGAGCACTGAGAGATTAAGTGACCTGTCTAAGATGACTTAGACAGCTCAGAGGTGATAGAACACTAGGTCTGAGTCAGAAAAACCCAAGTTCAAATTCAACTTCAAGCAGTATAACCAAGGGCAAGTCACTTAACCTCTGTTTGTCTCTTTCCTCAATTGTAAAATGGGAGTGATAATAGCACCTACCCCTCTAGGGTTGTTGTAGGCATAGATTGAGGTAGTATTTGTACAATGTCTAGTACAGTACCCAGTACACATTAGGCGCTTAATACATGCTTGTTCTCTTCTCTTTTCATTTCTCCCTAACTAGAAGGTCACTTTGGAGACTCACAGAATGACTCCTTAGCATTCTGAATATCTTTTTAGAATCCTTATCTTAACTTACAGGTTTACTTTTATGAAAAATCTTTCCCGACCAACCCAAGAGTTACTTCTCTCATCCACAAATTCTATTGTAAATATGTCTAAGTGTAGAATCTCCCATAGCATGTAAGCATTTTGAGGGTAGATTAATTTTCTTTTTGTCTTTTCATTCCCACAACCTAACTCAGTGTTTCTACACATAGTAGGAGCTTACTACATGGTTGATGAATTGAAATGAATTGATTTCTTTTAGACTGAATTAAAACTTTAAGAGCTGGAAATGGGAAAACCCATAAAATTCTTTTGGAAAATCCTCTTCCTGTGTCAGGGCTCATCTCAAATTTTCCCTCCTCCCCAATCTTGCTCAGTTCTAAGTGCTGTGTCTGTCTGGATTTGGATACAACTTTGTACCCTCTGATGGCATTGAACCCATTGTAGCTACTTTGCTGCTGTTTGTGAGCCCAAAAGAGCTAGCAAGTGATTACTAGCCATTGACAGAGATATATGAAAGATCATGGAAAAAAGAGAGGAACCACGATTGGAGGACAAATATTACTTCAATTTTCCCAAAAGAGAGGAAACAGAGTTTGTTAACTATAAACCAGCAATCTTGACTTTGATTTCTGGGAAAAGCCTAGAAAGGGCCATTAAAGATACAGATGACAAATACCTTGAAAAGAAAATGGCTGTTACAAACAGCCAGTCAGTCAGTATGGTTTCATCAAAAACGGGTCATGCCAGACTAACTTCATTTTCTTTTTTGACAGGATTTCTAAATCACTAATCAATCAGTCAAAAAGTATTTATTATCAAGATTTTTCTAAGTGTCAGACATTGTGCTAAGCACTGGGAATATTTCTTTTAAAAAGGCAAAAACAGATTCTGTACTAAAAGGAACCCCCATGCAAACATGGAAGACCTTGATAAATAACTGGGTTCATACAGGCTACATGTAGACTAGATGGGAATTACCTTAGAGGAGAAACACCAAGGCTTGAGGGACTGGTAAAGACCTACAGAAGTAAAGACAACAAGTAAGTTCCTACTGTGCGCCATCCCTGAAGAACAAAGAAAGGTAAAAGACAGACTCTGTCCTTGAGGAGCTCATCATCTAATGGGGAAGAGAACAGACAAATAATGACATACCAAGAAGATAATATAAATGATAAACTGGAGATAACTAACTTAGGGAAGGCACTAAGGTTAAGGAGGAAAGGCTTCTTGCAGAAGGTAGGATTTAGGCTGACGCTTCAAGGAAGCCTTGGAGGCCAGGAGGAGGAGATGAGGAGGGAGAGCCTTCCAGCATGGGGACAGCCAGTAAAATGCCTGGATTTGAGAGAGGAAGTGTCTTCTATGAGAAACAGCGAGGAGACCAGCATGACTGTATCACAGAGTAAACGGAGAGGTGGAAGGAGCTTGAAGGGATCTGAGAAGTTACTGAACAGCCTCTGTTCAGAGTATGATTGTGAATCAATTAAGGAGCAGGAGAATCATTGCCTTGATGAAATGAGGGCCCTATTGAGATGACAAGATGTGAATTTTGAGTGGACCCGGCACAATTTCATGATTTTCTCCAGCTTGCGAACAGGAGCGAAGGAGGCATAAGGTTGGAGTAACGCAGGGTTGGTGTTCGGAAAAATGGGATTGTCAATAGCACAAGAGGGTAAGCAATACCAAAATAGAGAGTGAGGAGGTGAGCTAGCTCAGGAAGGGGTTAAAGTAAGAAAGGGAGAAGAGGGACTGGAAAAGAAATGAGGGGCAGAGGGAATGGTGAGAACAAAGAACATCGTTAGGAGTTCTAAGGTTCAGAGAAAGATGAAATGATAAATGATGATTATCAGATAAGGGAATTTCAGAGTTTATTACCATAGAAGTGGAATAATTATGGATGAGAGCAAGACGGATGGACAAATGAGTCTTGGAACTGTCAGGAATTATCTACCGATTCAATGAGTTGGAATAATTATGGGTGAATAGAAGAAAGGTATGGCCATATCTATGTATAGCTGAGATGGAATGAAGGAATAGGCCATGGGAAATGAGTAATCCAGGAACTGGGGGGTTAGGGTAGTTGAGAGAACATCAATGTGGATGTTGAAGCCCTCTAGTGTGAGGGTAGGAGTAGGGGTGGAAAGACTGAATCAGACATTGAATTTATAGAGGAAGAAAGGAGAAAACCTTGGGGGAGGTGTCAATAAATAATGAACATCAGAATATTGATGGATAGTGTGATAAATGTGAATAAAATGAACTTCAAAGGAAGAGAGATCGCTAAACAATGAGAACACAGGGAAAGTCTGCAAATGGCCATGGGGAGCAAGAAACATTCTGATTCCCTCATTACAACCAGTGATTCAGAGGGAAAAGTGCAAGCAGTGATGAAAAGGGTGACAAGGGAAATTACGTGTGTCATTAGAAGGAAGCCATGTCTCAGTGAGTTCCAAAAGATGGAAGCAGGGAGAAAGGAAGAAGTATAAGACAAAGCATCATGAAGCAGAGTAAAAGAGAGGGGTAGATCAGGAATGAGACATTGACTGGGTAGGGTTGAGATAGAGGAGAGTAAGGAAGAGGGAAATTAGGTATGGGGAAAGAGGAACTGGTAGTGGAGAATTCAGAATCCCTGGGAGGGGAGTGTGCTTGTGTGGGGAGGGCTAAGCAAGCTTATTGGGCTAGACTGTGGAGTACCCATTGGGGAAACCAAGGATTCACATAGCTAGAGAAACTTCAAAGTGCTTTCTACTCAACATTCCCACCGTGGAGGAAGTATGAATATTCATTCTTCTCCAGGCTATATCCCTGACTTCCTTCCCAAACTTCCTCTAAAACATCCCTGCCCTGTTTTATTTGTTTTACCACTACCCTCCACTCACCTACCCCTCTTCTAGCTTCATCTTATGTGTTGCCTTCCCAATTAGAATATAAAGGGCAGGGACTATCTTTCTGCTTATATTGGCATTCCCAGGGCTTACAGTGCCTGGAACATAGTCAGAACCTAATAAAAAGCATATTGGTTGACAGTGCCCATGCTCTTGGGTGGTGCGGGACATCCTGGCACACCCTGTTGGTCATGCTTGAATTCAGGTTACATTGATAACATCAAAGATTGTGAGTTGGAAAGGACCTCAAGAGATCATCTGGTTTCCTCCAACCCCTTTTTCTTTTCTTTTTGTTTTCCTCTTTTATTCACACATGAGGAAATTGAGGTCTGGAGCTGTTAAGTGACTTGTCTGAGGTCCCACAAAGAGTGTCCATCAATGGGATTTGAAGGCAGGTTCTCTGGTCCAGGCTGAGTACCCTTTCCACTGTTCCAGAACTAACCAAAATTCTTGGTCTCTGGCAGTACCTTCTCCTTCCTCCCTTTGAAAAAAATGTACTGGGGAACAGTTGGAGATGAAGAAATATGAAGAATTAATTTCCCCACAAAGCACTTCTGCCCAAGCTGTGCGAATATTCTCCAGTTAAATACTTTTTCAAAAAACGACCAAAGGAAAAAAATTGCAGCAACATATTCCCATTAATGATTTCTATGTTCTTTCCACCCAGGGCTGCAACAGTGGGCCAAGCAATTTACTGTCTAGAAACAGAAATTGTTATGTCCCTCCCCTGTTGGGGAAAAGGCTGCACAAACAGACAGATGAAAGTCAGAGTCAGCTAGGCCAGGCATGATTTGCAGGGGTGGGGAAGTCGAAACATTTTCTGGATGCTTGCAGGGTTTCTACAAGCATCAAGGCCCTCCTTTTATCAGCCCATTAACATCAGAATTCCTCTACTCCCTACAGAAAAGATGAATGTTGAGTTTTAGTTTCTCATTTAAAATGACCCAGGGGAAGGTGGGTGTAGGCTGGCTAGCATTTCAGAAGCAAGAGGAAAGTCTTCCTGGCTACAGAAAATAGACTGCATGCCTTTGCTCCTTCTCTATCATCGTCCTCATTTGTCTCCTAGTCTTTACATCGGGCAATCTCTCATCCTTGGAGTGCTCTCCATCCTGTGCTCAGCCTTTGGAATAACTATCTGAGGTTCAAATTAAGCACCATCTCCTACTATGGGAAACCTCCCCTTACCTATTCACCCTGTTGCTAGTGCTCAGAGTTACCAGGGATCTCTTAATAGTCAAACCAGATGGCCATTTTGCAATTCTCATCCATTTTGATCTCTCTCGGGTTTTCTGGATCTCTCTTTACCACTGTTTCTAGATAACTAGTTCTCCTCTCACCTTCTGTGAACCTTTCTTCTCAGCCTTTCTTGCTGGATCTTCCTCCAGGCCATGCCCACTACCTGGAGTATCCCACAAGGATCTGTCTTGGACCATCTTACACTATCTTACTTGGTGATCTCAGCAGATCCCAAATGAATAGATTTAGTTATCATCTTTATATAGATGATTCTCTCCATCTTTATCCACTCCTAATTCTCTCTCCTGAGCTATAATCCCAGACCAACAACTGCTTTTTGGACATTTCCAACTGGATGTCCTGTAGATATCTCAAATATGTCCATAATAATTCATTATCTTTCTCCCAAATCTTTCCCCTCTTCTGAACTTTCCTGTTACTCTTGAGGGTACCTCCCATTCACCCAGACCCCCAATCTTAGTATCATCCTCAATTCCTCATTCTTAACCCACATAGTTGAGGTCTCACATGACCAATAGGATAGATGACTAGACGTTTTCTCCGGTTCCCATTAAATCTCAAAATATGCGAACCCAAATAGGAAGAGGAATTATACACCAATGGCTATTTTAATTTTAGCTATTTCCAGAACATAGGAAGTCTAACAAAATAAGTTTATGAATCAATAGTGGAAAATGCTATTCCTTAGCAAGTATTCTCAGCACGCGTTCCCTACCAGCCTCCACACTCTTACACAGACCATGAATCAGCACCTAAGTTTGTGCCTCGGGTACCACTGAGGGGCTACCATCTTGCTGCATTTGCTGCTAGTGTGTCCCAACCCTTGTCTTTCCACCAGGGTTTTGTTGCAAAAAATGGCAAACCTCAATTCACATGGGAAGGGAGAGAAGGCATAGGAGAGGAAGGGACTTTCCTTCAGTCTGCAGCATCTCCTAGGTTATAGCATTCCAAAACTGCAAAGGCTTTGCCAAGGACATTCATCAAGCTTTCCTTCAAGCCTGTTAAAAGTGGAAGACAGTAACTCACCTTATTTTTTATCTCTAGATAATTAAAGAATTGAGAGAATTTGAGCATAGGGAGAGTATTTGCGGCTAGAACAGGTCTAAAGAAAATAGCACTGGAATCTACTTGAGACTAAAGGCTATCCCCTCTCAACTCCAAAGATATTTGGAATGGGAATTGTGAAGAGTAAGCCCCACAAGGTTGGAGGAAGTTAAAACAGCATTGAAGTTTACTATCAAAATGAGGAAAAGTCAGAAAGTGAACAATGGGGAAATTTTGTTAGAGTTAAGGTAAAAATCCTAAAGCCACCAATGGTCTTAGGAGTAAGATAGCTCAGTTAAAAACCTAGATGACAAGCAGAAAAATCAAGAGAGAAGATATTAAAATTAGAAGGGAATATGAGTGACAAAAGATCTAAGAGATTACAAACATCTTGAAATAATGTCTTAAGTCAATGGAAATTGAACAAATATCTGATTTTTTTAAAACCACATCAGCTTACATTGCCAAATATTATAGTTTTTACCTTTACAAAATCCCTCACAAAGCTTATCATCCCTCTACTCTCACAATAACATCTTCTAGTTCAGGACTTCATAACTTCCCACATCTGAAATACACCAATAATCTTCTAACCCATCTTCCTCACTCATTTGTCCCCACTCCAACCCGTTCTCCACTCATCTGTTCAAGTGATTTTCCTTTAGGGTAGGTCTAACCATCTAAATTCTCTACTTAATAAATTCCAGTGGCTCTCTGTTATCTCTGGAATCATAAATCTAGAGCTGCAAAAGACCTGAATCCAACACCCTCACTTTTCAGATGAAAATGGGACCCAAAGGGGTAGTAACTTGTCCAAGATTACCATAAAGGGAATGTCAAAAGGGGCAGTCTTCAGAGATGGTTGACTTTCCAATGTGCCATATTACCTCCAATCCCTTCATTTTACAGATGAGGAACTGAGTCTCCAAGAGGATAAGTGGCCTACCTAGGATTGCACTACTAGCATCAAAAGCGGATCTTGAGCCCAAGTTCTTGTACTGTAACCTCTTAGAAATGATCAATATGCAAATGTTTATCTAATTGTACTGAATAGAATCTTCTATTGAATGAACTCACTTCTTATTGTCTTTTCTCTCCTACCAATAAAGAAAATACCTACTTTTCCCATGAAATTTACTTAGGTCTTCTACTTGCCAAGAGTTTCTTCACTGGTTCCTTTTCATGTGACCATTCACCTTCCAGTCTAAGAGAGACCACACCTAGAGAACTGCCCTCAGTTCTGGTCATCATGATCTAGTAAGAACACTGACAAGGTAGAAAGTGTTCAAAGAAGTGTTCAGAACCAGTCATGCTATATGAAGACTAGTCAAAGGAACTGGGGTTGTTTAGCCTAGAGAAGATAACAGCAAAGAGAAACATGTTTTCATTTATTTAAAGAGATGTCCCATGGGAAAAAGAATTAGTCATGTTCAGCTTGGCCCAAGTGGGAAGGGCTGGAAACTATGAGTGAAAGTTGCAAAGAGGAACGTTTAGACCCCATATAAAAGTGGGGGAAGTCATAAAAGATAGAGTAATCCAAAAGTGAAATGAGCTGCCCCAGGAAGGAGAAGGTACCCCTTCCTGTGAACACTTGAAGCCAATGCCTGTCTAATAAACTGTAAAGGATGGATTCTTGTTTAGGTCTAGGTTGGACTGAAGGCCATTTAAGCCCTCAAATTCTGAAATGCTACGTCTTGTCAGATTCTAATGCTATTGCTAATTTTATAAGAAAATCTAAGAGAAATAAACCTGAAAATCTTTAGATGTGAAAACCAAAAGGCAAGAGGACAAGGGAAGTGCTGTCATATTTATTTTTAAAAGGCCAACCATTTTCAAAGTGGGGTTCTCCAACCTTCAATATCAAAAAATATGTGCTTTTGATTAGGCAATGTAAATTTCTCAAGGGTGCTTTAAAAGAATTGAATCAGGGCTCAAAGGCCCGGGATCCATCAGTGTTAAACTTGGACAACTTAGCAGTGCAAGTCAAAGGTCAATAAGAAGCTAACTATACCAGAATGAGTGGTCAAGGGGAAGTAAATATATTATTTATTATGATAGTGGCATAATAATATCACTCAAAAAGTACTCTTCAATGGTTCCCAAAAAAAAAGATTTTACCCCTGGGATAGCGATGGAAACCACTGGTCTTCGGATCTGAGCCACATTTTTTGAAGTCAATCATAATGAATGGATATTCCTTTAGGGAAATCTCTGACCAAGGGTGGGGTATCTAAGTATGACTCATTTAGTGAGATGGGAGAGGAGGAGGGGCTGGAGATTGCGACTTCAGCAAAGATTCCCAGAGGCCAGGTCCTTACAGGAAACATGACTGAGAACTCTAGGCACTCAGCCCATCACAAATATCTTGGCCTGTTCCCTGAATGTCCTGATACTGTCTTTTCCCAGGCTGTGGTTGGAAACTCTAAGTCTAAAAAAACTTTCCCTAAAGTCTCTGGAATTCGATTTTAAAAATGGTTTATAGATAGAAAAAAATTGGAACTGTGTTAGCTCCATTGAAAGAGCAGATCTTTGAATATAAGGCAGGAAATTCATCTTTCTGATTCATTTCCTTCTGCTTCAAAAGGAAATATTGGTATCAGGAATAGGCTTCAGATTCTCTCCTTTCCTTGGAGAGGTGAGGGACCATGGGTGTTGAATATTGCATACACTTACGATGATTGATTACTGCAACTAGCATTTATATAGTGCTTTAAAATTTACAAAGTGGTATACAGTTGTTATCACATTTGATTCTCATAACAGTTCTGGGAGATAGGTTCCTTTACAGTTTTCCCTTCCATATCCACTTCTACCATCACAGTTTTGAAAAATTGCAAGGCAGCATAAGAAATTATATGGGAATTTTTCGGGAGGAATTTTGCAGAAGCTGCAGATTACATGGGAAAGTAAGACAATACAGAGCCTGTGACCAAATAGTTACCCCATGTTTTACAATAAGGCACTGTAAAAAAAACAAAAAGAAAAAAATCAAATTTCTTTTCCAGTGTGAAGGGAGAACCAAAAAATTTTACATGGATTTTCCAGATGATAGGGAAACCATACCCCTAACCCCCACATTGTGGAAGGGATAACTGTATCAATCTACTTATACAAATAAGGAAACTGAAGTAAGCCCAGGTCAAGAGACTTGACCAGAATCACACAGCTGGATTTGAACTCAGACCTTCTTGATTTTAGGTGCTGTGCTCTTATACATTTCCCTTTCTACTTCGTATCAATAAAACTGTTTAAAAACAATTTTGGAGGACAGAATGAAATAGGAATATGGAGAGGGGGTATGTTTAATGAACATAAACCCAACTTTACAAGTTGAGGTGGGTGCATAGCAAGGTTTAAAACTCTGCTCTGTGCTGGGCAAACAAAGTTGGGGAAAAAAATGACAGAATGTCTACCTTCAAATTGCTTATACTCTATACTGGAGAACTAGGTCCTTAGCAAGCTAAGTGCAAGACATCCTTTTCCCATTTCATCTTTAATTTCTATCAATCTATGACTGCCGGGGTCTAAGGACAAAAGATTTAGAATATATCCCAAGGTCATCTAGTCAAGCCCCTTCATTTTACCGATGAGGAACTGAGGCCCGAAGAGGTCATCTACCTTGCATGACATCAGACACAACAGTTCTGAAATGACGCTATCTGATTGGAAATCTAGAATTTTTTTTGAGTGGACCAAGATGCCTAAGTTTCTATCTTTTTTTCCCTAAGTCCCCCAAACTACATTCTATTCTTACCTTAGGGTAAAATATCAACCCAGAAGTTCTCATCAGACTCTGGGACTTTGGGAATCATTTCTGCTATCTCATGTAGGTTCATTTTATTTTAATGATTTCTCCCCTCCTAGCCCCTGGCAGACTCAGTCACATCATCTTGTCACTCTCAGACTTTACTCTTACTGTCTTCCGGTTTAAAAAAAATCACAAGTATCCAATTCAGACTCCTACTTACTCATCACACCAGGGCTTTCATTTCATCTTTGCTTGTAGCAGGATAGAAGAAGCCACATTCTGTCTCAGCTTTATCACTGGTATTGGTTGGGGTGTAAGTGACAAGTTCATTATATGACTTTCTGTTATCTCCTACCTGTTCCCTTCCCTGAGACTCCAGGGAATCAGGGAAGGGCTCCAAGCATCAGCTCTTACCATTCATTACATCCAAGGCATTTAGCTGGAAATGTTTCAGAAGAAAATCTTCCCTTCTGCCTCAGAAAAAGACTTTTCTCCTGAATATGGACTATGGTCCAGTCTGTTCCAACCATTTAGGGACTCAAAGGATGTCTTAAAAATGGGTTGGCCAATTCAGAAAGGTGCAAAGTGGCAGATCTTTATTAGCTATGTAGGAAGACCCTACACTGAAGGGAAAATGTCCAGGGTAGAAGCATGGATGGAAGGGACAACAAGGGGAGGGACGTAGCCAGGGAAGTTTCTTGACTTTGGGTACCAATGATTTTTAAGTTATAGTGCTAAGAAAAAAGGGGGGATAGTCATGATCAATCAAATCAGTTAATTCAACAAGTACTGATCAAGTGCTTGCTATGGGCTGTTGGCTAAACCCTTTACCTGAAATGCATGCCTTCCTCATCTTCACCTCTCAGAATACCTGGTTTCCTATAAGACTAAGCTCAAAAGCTATCTTCTATATAAAGCTCTCTCTGATGCTCCCTCTGCCTCAACAAAGAAATAGAATTCCAGAATGCCAGCATGAGCATAGCTCCCCAATACAGGCATTGATTACTGGTCAGAGAGAAGGGGCAGGGTTTTCATATGGGTGTATGAGGTTGTCTTTTATTTTTTTGTTTATAATATAACAGGCAAAGAGATACCGATGATTCAGCTAGAGAATCAAATAAAGGAATCCAGTATGGAACATGTAAGTGTCCAGAAAAGAGAAAAAATGGGGTGGGGTATTAGGATAGGTGAGGCATTAGTTAAGGGATATATCTAGAGCAGACCTGCACAACATACAACCCATGTGACATTTACAGCCCACCAAAGGATTTTAGGTGGCCCACCAAAACTTTAGAGGATGCAAATAGCAAAGGCATCCTGTCACAAAGGAACTTTGTGGAACCCAGAGGGTGAAGAATGCAAAGCAAAATAAAGAAAAACAAATGTTTGGGATTTCTTTGCTTCCTTATTTTTCTTCCTTCCTCCCGTCCTTTTTTCCCTTCCTTTCTTCCCTCCCTCTGTTCCTTCCTTCCTTTCTTCCTTTTCTCCTTCTTTCCTTCCTTTCATCTTTTTTCATTTCTTCTCTTATCTTCCTCCCTCCTCCCCTTCTTTCCTTCCTTCCATCCTTCTTTTCTTTCTTCCTTCCTCCGTCCCTCACTGTCTTCTTCCTTCACTCCATCTATCCCTTCTATCCTTCTTCTTTCCCTCCCACTTTTCCTCCTTCCTTCTACCTTCTATCTTCCCACCACCACATAAATACCCTTTCTAGGTCCCCTTGGTATGACTCCTGTTAATGAAGCTGAGTATTTTTCACCTCTTGAATGGGTCAGTTTATGGCAGCTGGTAGAAGTTTCTGGGTTTTATATAGAGTTTGTACTAGTGACAGCTGCTTAGCTATGTCTGCTGACAGGGCTGCATGAAGCATCCCCCCAGTTTCCTGTCAGACTGAACGTCATTTTTATAGGGGAGAAAAAGTGAAGGCTCAAAGTTTGCTTTGAGTCATCAGAGCAGACAGCTGGGGGAAAAATTCAGTGTCTTGGAGTAGGGTGTATCTACACAGTTTTGAACTTCCAAATATTGCGCAACCCTTCAGAAAAGCTGCTGAGAAAGAATAGCTGTTTTAACCTTACCAATCTAATCTAACAAGCATTTGTTAATTGCTTAATGTGTTCTGGGGTTGGGACAGACACTGCCCAGAGGAAACAGTTTCTACTCTCAGGGGGTTTACCTTCTTCTCTGATAAGAGGGAGTGATTTGTACACAAATACATCATATTTGGAGGAAGGAGAAAGCCCTAACAACTAAGATTGCCGGGAAAGATTTCATCTAGGCAATGACTCATAAGCTGGACCCTGAAGGAAGGATTTTAAGAGGTACAAGTGAGATGGGAGGAAATGTGCCAAGTGGGCAGGAGATGTGCCAACTTGGCATGTTGAGTTTGAGGAACAGTCTGCAGGTCAGTTTGACTGAGGCATAGAATTGAGAAAAAATACTGCAAAATAAGTTTATAAAGGCAATTAGGAGCTAGATTTGGAAGGGCTCTAAAAGCAAAGCTGAGGAGTTTGTGCTGCATCTTAGAGGCAATAGGGAGTTGGTGAAGATATCTGAGCAGGGGAGTGACAAGTTCAGGGCTGCATTTTAGAAATATTAATTAGGCAGTTTTGTAGATGATTGATTGGAAATGGTAGAGAATGGAGGCAGAGAGATCAATAAGAAAGCTTTCTCAGTAATCTGGGTTTGGAGCAGGGAAAGGAAGAGGGAAGTAGTGTTCACTATTCAAATGGAGAGAAGGGGACATTCAGGAGAGATGTTGGGGAATTTGAATCATCAGGATCAATGAAAGAACCATCTACAAAAGTAGGATATAATTTTAGACTCTGTATCTCAATTTGGCAAGCAGTGTCCCAGCCTCAGAAGTGCCTTGATTGTGTGTGACTTGTAAGTCACTTTTGTCATTGATTTCCCTTTCAGCAGGTGTAGCAACCTCACCAGTTGGCCACCACCATCCTCTGGGACTTGGGGCGCGTTCAGCTAGGACAGAGAACGTTGTTTGGCAAAGACAGCTCTGGAGTACTGATCTTGGCTCAATCTTCCCTAAAATAACCCTCTCTGGGCAATCTGGGTTGGAAGGTGAAGATTTCCAATGGGTCCTTGTATTGAGGTTTCCCCACCGCAACATGTGGCTCCTGGCAGATCTCTCCTTGGCTGCGGCTGTGTTTGGAACAAAGAAGGTCTTTTCCATGGAGGAACAAAATCCAAGTTTTGGAATACTATGTGACAGCAGCACAGAGGAGGGATCTCTAACTGCGTGAGTCACGAGAATGTATGTCTCTGCCAACCTGACATGGGGGAAAGCCTAGGAATTTGGTCTCAGAGGACCCGAGAGGTGGCTGGACCCCACAGGATCACAGATTGGAACTTGGAGACAGAAGAACTGGGTTCAGATCCCAGCTTTGAATTACCTGTGTGATGCTGGATAAATTGATTTCTCTGGGTCTCTCTTTCCTCATCTAGTGAATCAGAACTTTGGACTAGATTATCCCTAGAGTCTCCTCTGGTTCTTAATTGTATTCTAAATCCTGGTTCTACACTTTCATTCAATTAATTGATGAGCATTTATTAATTATCTACTATGTACTGGGTGAGAGTCATCCTGCCATAATGAACGGCTCATTTCCTCACAGAGAGGTGATGGACTCAAGATGCAGAATGAGAGGTACATTTCTGGATAGGAACAATGAAGAGATTTCTTTCTCTCAACTATGTATATTAGTTATAAAGGTTTTCTTTTCTTTTTGTAAATTCAGTCTGGGTAGGTAGGAGGGAGGGCAAAAGTAGGGATGAGGTTGGTAAAAAAAAAGAAAGAAAGAAAAAAGAAAAGAAAGAAAGGAGGGTCATCAAAGAATCTTTTAAAATACAAATACAAAAGGAAATTGAAGGAAGGCACAAGGACAAGCTGGGCAGCTTTAAGAGTTATGTGTTGAATTGATTATATACTTAAAAAGGAAAGTGAGCTGTGTATCAGTTTCATGTACGTTCTTGTTTTTCTGTCCTGTTGTATATATGGAAAGAATCATTTTATCTGGGGCTTGTCACATTAAGACTCTTTTCAAACATGGAGTAGTTAATAGAGAGACCAATCACCAGAACCAATCAAGAAGACCTTGGTTGAGTCCTGCCTCAGATGTATCCAGTCTCAGCGACCCTCAGTGAGACCTCAGTGAAGTCAAGGCATTTTCTGAGATTTTATGGGCCAGACAATTGGCTGATCTGCCTTAGGAGTAATATTTCCTCACTGTTCTCACTTCTACATGAAATAATAGATCAGGACACTAGTTGGCTAGCTAGCCAGATAGAAAGAATCATAGGTATATGCATATATATACATATTCATATATATTAAGCAAATAAACAATTTCTGCTCTTAAGTAGCTTGCATTCTACTGAAGGGACATAGAGCAATTTTTAGATAGATAGATAGATATTAAATACTTACCTTGTGCTATGCACTGACCTAAGCACCAGGATTATAATACAAGGTAGACAGTTCCTATCCTCAGAGAGGTTATATACTTTCTGTCCTAGCTGAAGGTGTCCAAGATCCCAGAGGGTTAAGGTGGCCAGCTGGACACTGCTTAGCATATATAGACAGAGAGATGATAAACAGACAAGATAGATAGGTAGATAGATAGATAGAGTATCTATTAAATACTTACCTTGTGCCATACACTGAGCTAAGCACCAGGATTCAGATACAAGTTAGACAGTTCTTTTCTTCAAAGAGGTTATATTCTAATGGAAGAAAGATATCACATAAAGGGAAGCTGGAAAAGGGGAGTAGAGGTGAAGGCTTCCTAGGGATAAATGTAAAGATGTGCAGAAGTGATGTGGAGGCCTGGCCCTAGACAAGACAGGTAAAATTACATTTCAGACCGGAGGCAGATGCTAGAATTCCATCTGGAGAGAGATGGGGATTATGACTGCACTGGAGACAGAAAGGTGTGGAGATAGGAATACAAGAAAGTTGGAGAAGGGAGGAAGTCTTGATGAGGAAGAATCAGGAAAGGCTTCCCTAACCTGACAAAATGCAAACATCTACACTGAAATAACATTAAGATAATGTTATAAGGAAAAATAAAAGCCAAGAATACATAAATTGGAATGAAAAGAACTTTATTCTCTAAGACTTAAAAACCAGGACCCAGAAGAAAGCTTGTGAAGGGGAAGGTAGTCAGCAAGTTGTCATGCTAAAGTGTCACTGTGGTATTTAACCTTCCAGTGTCTGTGTTCCACAGCATGGAGGTGATCCACAGTCCTTGGAGGCACTGCCAGAAGAGTTCAATATTTGCCAAGTCAATCCATAGAGAGACCTTCTATGATAAGATCAATTATAATCTATGTGTCTAAAGTTCAAGGACTGGCATAGACAAGAGAAGGGAGGACCATCCCCAGAAGACTGGTCACTAGGTGTTGAATTTTTTTTTTCTATCCATAGTATATCCAGAAGACTGTCTCTTAGGAAACAGAAAATTTGAAGACAGAAATGTTATCTATTCCTCTATAACCATAGATTCTTTAAGTATTGAAGGTATCTCCCACCTCTAACATCTCAGAATCTATGAGTGGAAATAGACTTCATAGGTCAGCTAGATCAACCCTTGTATAATGGAGAATCACCTCCATAGAATTTCCAACAAATGATCATCAATGTTTTTCATGAAGCCCTTTGTTTTGGAGCATCTCACTATTTCCTAAAATACCTCATTCCACTTTTGAACAAATCTAATTAAAAGACAGCTTTCTCCCTCCCCCTTCCTTTCCAAGTTAAATCTCTCTGTGGCTTCTATTCCTTGTTACTAGTTCTTTCCTTTAGGGGCAAAAAGAACCAACCTGATCCCTCTTCTACCTGAAAGCTCTTCAAATACCTGAAAAAAAGACACTAACATTTAAGTTTTCTCTGTTCTAGTTTAAACATCTCTAATTCTTTCAACCAATTTTCAGTTGGCATAGACTCAATAGCCCTTCATTATCCTGACCACCCTCTTCAAGATACTCTACAGCTTATGAACGTCCAGTCTTAAAAAATGATGGCCCAAATCAGACCAAGTATTCCAGACAGGGTCTGACAAGGACCAAGAACCATAGTATCATTACCTCCCATATTCTGTATATTTATTTCAGGATATGGTGCTAGAAAGATAAAGGCATTATATTTTCCCTTTCTCATCATAAGAAAATCCATTTTAGAAAAAGGGTTGAAGGAGCAGTAATATCTAATTCCCAAGGGCCATCCTCTACCACAGTGACTCAGTAGAGCCAACAAAAAGTCAAGAAGAATCCATCCAGGAATCTCAGACTTTTGAGGCTAGTGATAAACTGGGAAATTAGAAAGTATTCCTTATCTCCTCCAAAAGACAATAAATTTCCCTGAAGTCAGTCACTGACTACTTAGAAATCCAACAAGAGTGTGTGTTTTCAGTATGCTCTAAGGACCTATGGGAGATGCCTAGTCTTCAGAAGCCCACTTAACCCATACAATTCACAGTTCTCTAAGTGTCAATTAGTCTTTAATTATAGATCTTTAATGAAATTTTGGAATAAAACCTTTCAACTGATGTCTATTCCAAATCATAAATTGATTTTTCTTGCCATAGCAAGCACATCAATGGATCTGTGATTTTATGAATGTATTTATCTCCCTCCCCTCCCCCTACTCTCTCCCCAAGTTATAGATAGCAACCTGTCCATCCATGTCTTTCATATTGTATGAACTTTGTTTATGATCTTCCATAACTCCTCAACAGATGATCCTTCAAACAGGATGGAAACTTCTAGTAGTTCTTTTATCTTTTATGAGAGCATAAATCTGTTAAACTTACACTTAGTGTATTATGATTGCACCTGCCTCCTTTTTCAAATATACGTCTTAGACAATGTCTTTTGCATTACTTCTGGATAGTAGTGGTGCACAGTGGAATAATGAAGAGTTCTCACTCTAGAGGACCTAGGTTCAATTCCTGGCTCTGCCACTCAATAGCTGGGTGACCTTGGGTAAACCAATTTCCCTCTCTGGGTCCCAGATTCCTCATCTAAAATAAAGGGGTTGTAGTAACAAATCTTTAAGGTCCCTTTCAGTTTTCAACTTATGAACCTATGAAATCAATAGGAACTTTGATACTCTGTGAGAGGCAGATGGTATAATGGAGAGAGAATTACCTTTGGGCTCAAGAAAAAATAGGTTCAAGTTCCACTTCAAACATATATTGGCTAAACATTTCTGAGCAAATAACAAGCTTTTAGTGTGCCTAATCAGCTCTCTAATATTAAAAATTTCTAAGTAGTGGCTGAACTGTCTTAGTAGAAAAAGTTTTCTCCCTTGGAATCCCCTATACCAAAGGTCAAAAAATAGTGCAAACCCATAAAAGTCTACCTTGTGTTATATTTTAATCCCCTCTCCTCTTCCACTGGACCATAAACTCCATTACTTAAGGGCCTATTTTGATCACTTAGTAAGAATATGAACAATACTTATGCTAATATACATAGAGTTTTAGGGTTTACAAAGCTCTTGACATCCAGTATTTCATTTGATTCACACTTAGTACAACTTCTATTATCCCCATTTTGTAAAGAGGAAACTCATACTAAGAAAGGAACTGTCATCAAGACTGGGAGATAATCCCACCATATTCTGCTATGGTCAAACCACCCTTGGTATGGTAGATTAAGTTGGAGTGCCATATTTTAAGTAAAGAATTGATCTCCCATAAAGGAGCCCATAATGCACACCTATTAGGGGTAGGGATAATTCTGCTTTTATCTGCGTACCTTCCATGTCTGGCAAATTACCTGCCATTGATAAATGCTTACTGAATTGAATTGAAAAGTTCCTGTTATGCGAGAATCAGATGGATAAATTAAGGATATATTTGGCTTGGAGAAAAGACTCATAGGGCAGGATGCAATAACTATCTTCACGGATTAGATAGCTAGCACATGGAAATGGAATTGCACATCTAAGGCTTGGTTCCAGACAACAGAACAGGTAGTAAAGGAGAAAAGTTACAGAAACAAGTTAAAGCTCAAAGTCATGCAAAGCTCCCAAAGAACAAAGGGATCCCATCCCCTGGAGGTCTTCAAAGATGGATGACCACTTAATGGTCATGTGGTAGAGAGAAGTCTTAATCGCTGCTTTATTTGATCTCCTGGCTCAGGTAAAGCAAATACTTGGGTTAGAGGGAGAATTTCTAGCAAACTAGCTCTCAGGAACATGATACAGTCATGAGCTATATTGTTATGTAGCATAGCCAACAGGCAAATATATGTACATACATACGTGTGAAAAGACAGAAGCCCATTCCTGTAAATGCAAGAAACTCACCCACCATATTGTTTTTGTTCAATCCTTTCTTGGCAAAGATTCCAGAGTGGTTTGCCATTTCCTTCTCCAGCTCATTTTACATAGGAGGAAACTAAGGTAAATAGGGTTAAGTTACTAGCTCAGGGTCATACAGCTAGTTAAGAACTTGAGAAGATGAATGCTCCTAATTCCCAGCTCAGTGCTCTATCCACCACACCACCTAGCTGCCGTGCACCATGAAGGTGAGGGAAATATGTCAGGGAGAAAACACACTCAAAGTTGCGGGGCAGATGGCAAGATCGTCTCTCCTAAGAATGAACTTGATTGAAAACATAATCAGTGCCAGATGTGGGAGGGGGCATTCTGCATCAAACCCAAATATGGTGGCCAAGTTCTTAAGGTACCCTATTGATACCAGGCTTAAGTGAAATTCAGGTAAAGGGGGGGGGGCGTTCCTTTATCAGGATCTCACACCAGTGGAAGGATCTAATGTTAACTATCTAAAGAAGCCAACTCAAGGCCTCTGAAGCAAGGCAAGAGCTCATCCAATCAAAAAGTTGCAAGTCTTATCTTCCTAACACAGAGTTAACAGTGGAAAATCACAAGTTATCTGTTTTGCTTATATGGGCATTAGGACCGTTTTGTCCAAGTGATTCTGTATTGGAGTCTTATCATTCTAATAGGACATCAAGCTATAACCATAGCATCGAATAATCACAGTCAGTGTCATACTGTGCTCAGCCATTACCCTGATGATGAATGTTTCAATGAGACTCCATGCTTGAGTCTTACCTAGAACAGGGCAATGGAGTCTCTTCCTAGGATCCTGGAATTTAGAGGATACTGGCAATAATGACATTCTTTCATTAGTCTAAGGAAAACTAGCTTTAGCACTTGGCAAGAGCCAAGAATTTGTCTGCATGTGTAATTGAACCAGGATAGGGAGCTTTCTGCTGAGGAAACTCTTTAGAACACAGAATGGCAGAAATGGAAGGACCTGAAAAATAAATTACCTAGGGCAGCACCTTTGAGGGGAAAAAATTGAGAGTCAAAGAGTGGAATTCACCTAAGTTTACAAAAGTAGTAAGGGGAGGAAGTGAGATTAGAATCTAGAAATTTCATCTTCCAGCCTATATCTACACATTCACACACATGTGAACACCCTTATATGGATACACACACACACATACTGTGGCTCCATGATACATGTTAACGTGCACTACTTCAAACCAGCAAAGGGCAGTGCTGGTCCCCCATCACAGTTTCCACAAATAACCATGCTCATTTGCATCCAGCAAAGCAGAGGCCGAAATGTCAGGCATGGGGGGTTTGGAAGAAAACAGATGCACCGTGTGAACGACAGTCTATTCCAGCTCATTCATCAGCACACTACACAGCGAGCAGACATGAGAAATGATGAACAGCGGGCTCAGACACAAAGAGCGAAGAGGAAAGGTGGGAAGACAGTGGGGCCATTCATCAGCAAATAGCCTGCCAGCTGTGCTCCTCCCTCCTCTTTCCCCCCTCCCAAGAATGGAAGAGGAAGGAGATACATGGCTCTACTTAGTGGCAGGCAACCCCACAAAAGTCAGTTACCTAAGGGGAGGCCCCGATTGTCCACCCCACACCTGCCTCCTGAATGTCTAGCATTGATCACTCTCTGCCAATTCTTATCAACACCACCATCTGCCACCTTCAACAAATGTATATATCTTCCCCCTTCATCATCTATTTCTTCCTCCCTAAAATTGTGATACCTGGTAAAGGAGTGGTGAGGAAACATGGCACTAGGAAAACCTTTCAACAAAGGCTCCCCAGTTATTTGTGAGTCTACTGTGAACACCTGAGATATCAAGATGTTGTCTCCCATGACCTTTGTCATTCTGACTCTGGGTCTCTGTAGAGACTGAAGAGCCTGCTAGCACATGTGGGGGCATGCTACATCTCCTCTCACCATGGAAGGTGTGTCCAAGGGGAAGTTGGCCCAGGAGGGGGAAGTCAGAGAAGACATGATTCAATGAAAAATAAGCAGAATCAAGGGAATAGTATATTCAATGATGACAACAATGCAAATGAAAGTCAGTCAACAAGCATTTGGTGAGCCCTCACTATTTCCAGGTACCATGTTTTCACTGGGGCTACAAATAAAGATAAAAATATGGTCAAGAGAGAGAAGACATGTAACCAAACATACAAACATGTTACATATACAATATAAAGGTATGATTTTAGATACTAGCTGTGTGACCCTGAGCAAATCACTTCACCTTGTTTGCCTCAGTTTCTTCATCTGTAAAATGAGCTGGAGAAGGACACAATCACTCCAGAATCTTTACCAAGAAAACTCCAAGTGAAGTCAGATGTGACTGAAAATGACTCAAAAAACTACAACAACCAAATGGAAAACAACCTTAGGGGGAAGCCACTAGCAGAGATAGGGTTGTGGGAGGTCACTGGGAAAACCTTTCTGCAGAAGGTGAAATCTGA
>CM053771.1:40669900-40687574 GCA_028658325.1 Potorous gilbertii
CTTCTGTCACCTGAGACCAATTCATATTTTTCTTTGAGGCTCTGGGTGCAGATATTTTGACTTTGTTGTCTTCTTCTGAGTATGTGTTTTGATCTTCCTTGTCACAATGGTAGCCTTCTATGCTCAGATTTTTTCTAGTTGTTTGCTCAATTTTTCTAGCATATTTCTTGACATTTAACCCTAAGGTAAAGTGGGGCTTTGCTTCCTAAGTGGAGGGGGAACTGTCCTAAATTTCAGTTTTTTTGTGTAGCTGTTTTAAGAGGTAATTTGGGGGACCTCTAAGTTTTTGGCTCTTCCAAGGTGGTATGACTTAGGGAAAGGTGTCTTTACTACTCTACTGTACTGTGCACTGGTTTGTGAGTGACCACAAGCACTCTTTTTGACCATGGAACTGTGATCAGGGTCCCTGCTTCCATGTAGCCACAAGCTCTCCTCACACTAAGATTAAGACCAAGGACTGTGACCCAAATCCAAGTATAGGCAATGCAACAGAGTCCTTCCCCTGGTGCCAGCAAAGGGATCCCAAAAATCTTCTTCTGACCCATTGTCTGATCCCCTTACCATATGTGAGTTGAGAGGTCTGGAGATCACCACTGCTGCCACTGATTCAGTCACCCTGAGACTTGCTTCTGGTTTGATAGGGTCCAGTCTATGCTTGTATGGCCTGTGTTGGACTGCATTCCTCTCTTACCTGGTGCAACAGACCTTTCCTGATGACTTTACAAGTTGTCTTGGATTGGAAAATTGTTTCATTCCATCTTTTGTAGGTTCTTCTGCTCTAGAATTTGTTTAGAGTCATTATTTAAAGATATTTAGAGGGGTTTGGAAGAGAGTTCAAGTGAGTCCCTGCCTTTACTTTACCATCTAGGATCTGCCTCCCAGCTATCTCTTTGGTAAATGCAAGTCTTCCTATATAATGGGATTGTGATATAGTGAATCCCAAAGGAGGTTCAATGACTTGCTCAGTGTCCTAAAAGGAGTAAATATCAGGATTTGAAGTCAGATCTTTTAACAACAGAGTGAACACTCTTTCTTTTGTACTAATCTGTCCCCCAGTTATGGAGGGGAAGGTCAGTTCTTAAAGCACATCTAGCTTATTGCATATTGTTTATTTAATAAGTTTGAGAGACTTTTTCCAGCTACTTTTACTCTCTCTAGCAAATTCTCTCAACCCTTAGGTTTCAATAAACATCAAAGCAATCGGCTTTACTATGTATTGACAGTGTGCCTGCAGATATAATTATTTACAAAATATCATCTGTGAGAAAGATCACAGTCACAGTCACAGTTAACCATTACTATTGCCACTGCTGACAACTTCTCCCCAGTTCTGAAAACATACGGCTCCAATTCTCTTCTCTTGAAATGCCAATTAAATTCTCTTCTCAAGAATTCTCTTCCCATTTCTTCTCTAGATAATGGTTCAACTAAGTTTGCTTAGGAAATAAACTCTCATAGTCTTTTTTTCTCTGTATTTCTTTTCAGCTAACACAGGTAACAGTCTCTCCGCAATGGCAGTCAAGCTCTGTCTTCTCACATACTCATCATAGAATGCCAGTTAAATTGTCACTGTTTAAGATTTCATCAACTCTTCCAGATACAGTAACAGTATCTATAGTCCCTAGGAGAGAGGTTACTGATGTTGGTGCTACATTCATATTTGTAGAATGAGCATAAGATAATTCAGAGTGATAGAGGTAGAGAGAGCACATAACAACTGGGCAAATCAGGGCAGACTTCATGGTTAACTCAGTTTACCTTGATCAATTAACCAAAAATATTCTTATTCCCCAAACATTCTTTTAGAACTAGAGTCTAGCACAACGACCTTTAAGACAGTGTAGCTCAAATTTGGAACTTTGATCAAAGAACCATAAAACCATGCCTACCCTTTGATACAGCAATACCACTGCTAGGTCTGTAGCCCAAAGAGATTTTTTAAAAGGTAGGGGAGGTATTTGTACAAAAATTTTATGGCAGCTCTTTTTATGGTAGCTAAGATTTGGAAATTGAGGGAATGCCCATCACATGAGAAATTGCTAAACAAGTTGTCATATATTTTTGTAGTAGAATATTATTTTGCTAGAAGAAATGACAAACAGTATTCAGAACAAACTGGAAAGACTTAAATGAAATGATGCAAAGTGAAGTAAGCAGAACCAGAACATTGTATGTAGTAATGACAACATGGTATAGTGAACAACTGTGAATGACTGGGCTGTTCTCAGCAGTACGATGATCCAGGACAATCCCATAGGACTCATTATGAAAAATGTTATCTGCCTCCAGAAAAAGAATTGATGTCTGAATCTCAGCTGAAGCATGCTATTTTTTCTTTCTTTTTTCTTTGTTCCTTCCTTCCTTCCTTCTTTCCCTTAATTTCTTTTTTGTTCAAGTATTCTTGCACAAAATGACTAATATGGAAATATTTTACATGATTGAACATATATAACCTATATCGGATTCCTTACCTCTTCAGGAAAGGGGGAGGAGAGAAGGGAGAGATAGAATTTGGAACTTAAAGTTAAAAAAAGTGAAAAATTGGTTTTACATGTAATGGAGGGGGTAGTTTTTTAAAAAAGATAGGGTAGCTCAGTATTTTCACGGTAACTGAAGAGAATACAATGATCTTTCTGCCCTGAAAGCTTCAGGAGAATGAGAGCTCAGGACCAGAGACAAAGAACTTTGAAAGCCCTTGCTTGCTCCCACTGTTGACCTAGATCTTTCTCAAAGAACAAACCAAAGGAAATATGTTTCTAAAACTAAGGGGAAATTAGTATGTGGACTTCTGTGTGTGCTTACTAATCAGCAGGCTTCCCATCCCACACTGCCCTTAACAACAGCTATTTTAGTGGTCTGTGAAGTCAATGTAAGTTAACAACATGATTGTGCATCCCAGAAAACCAATGTGCCCTAAATCCTAGGTTCCATTGAGAGGGAAAGTTACCAAGACTGGACACGCAATTGTTCTACTGTACTCTTGTCATAAGTAGACCACTCTTGGGGTACTGTTTTTAAAAAATTAATTTTAAATGTTATCTTTTGTTGTTGCTAAGTTGTTTCAGTTGTACTCTTTGTGAACCTATTTGGAATTTTCTTAGCAAAGATACTACAGTTGCTGGCCATTTCCTTCTCCAGCTCATTATACAGATGAGGAAACTGAGGCTTTGCCTCACAGGGTTAAGTGACTTGCTCAGGGTCACACTTCTACTAAGTGTCTAACACCAAATTTGCAGTCATGTCTTCCTGACTCCAGGTCTGGTGTTCTATCCATTATGCCACCTCTCTGCCTGTTATCTTTTTGATCTACATTACTTAAATTTCCTCCCATATCTCTCCCTTTCCCCTACCAGAGAGTTACACTGTATAAAAAGGATTTTTTTAAGAAAAGAGGAAGAAGAGGAAAACTGATCAATACATGGGAAAAAAAATCTAACCATTTATTCAATTCTAACCACCCCCAAACACACACCATCTTTTTATAACTCTTTTTGGGAACCATGCCTACCCTTTGTAATTTTACAACATCCATTTTCTTTTAAAATAGATTTTTAGATGGTTTTGACATCTGCAAAATTTTCTCCAATATTCCTCATCCTCTCCACTCCCAGAAAGTCATTCCATATGAAATAAATTTTTTAAAGAAAAGAAAGAAGAGGAAACAATAGTAAAAATGAAATGTATAGGAAAAAGTATGAAAATTTGTACAAGATTCCACTCCCATGGAGTTCTTTGGGGGCAAGCTTGTTCTTTGTAATTTTGTGACATTCATTTTTTATCGTATTGTGGTTGTTTTTCTTTTGATTTGCTTTCTTGTGGTCATGTAGTATATTGCTTTCTTGACTGTCCTTTCTTTCTTCATGTTGCATCAGTTCATATAAGTCTTCTTATGTTTTTCTATAGTTATCCTATTTGCTGTTTCTTACAGTACAGTTTTATTCTATTACATTCATGGAACATAATTTGTGTTGTTAACCATTCTCCAGTTGATTGAACTCCTATATTTTAAGTTCCATAACTTAAGAAGGACTTTGATCAGTTGGAAAATGTCAGAAGTCAGATAACAAGGATGGTGAAGTTGCTGGGGTCATGGAATAGGAAGATCAGTTGAAGAAACTGGAGATGTTTGGCCCACAGAGAAGACTCAAAAAAAACCATCATCAAATATTTGAAAGGATGCCATTCTGATGGAAAATTGGACTTGTTTTTAATATAGCATAGAACTAAGAATGATGGATACAAGTTGTAAAGAAACCGTCCTAAGATTGAATTTGAAACCTAAGATTTGAAAAACAAAACCAGTCAAATATTCTGTCATCAGGTCCCTAACTGAAGGCTTTCCAGAGTATGCTCTTTTGGGTTAGCCATGGCTTGCCTCTTCTATGTGCTGAGGCATTGGAGTAGGAGTTAAACTAACTAATTAAGGGTTTAGGGGAAGATTTCAGTGAACTCCTGAAATCTATTCTATCAAAGTAGATAAGCAACTTCTTTGCAGTTGGGATTGACAAGTATCCCCTTTATTCACTAAAACATATTGCCTCTTATCAATTAATTAATGTAAGTGGTTGAAATTGCTAGAATGAAAAGACACATCAAATGGACCAGAGAAATTGAAAACTACCTGTCCCTTGCCACACTCAAGTAAATTAAGAAGCATATAGATGATTGAAAAGTTAGCTTCCCCAAATAATTGAAATTCCTTTCCATCATTTATCATCATCTGCATCAAAATTTTATAAATTTCCAGAGGGAGCTGAGTTCTTTATGGAGTACATGGTTGTGAGACAGGTTGGAAGAATAGCCAGAACTAAACAATATGTCAAGAAGCAGCTTGGGTTAGTGAATGGAGCACTGGACTTGGAGTCAGGAAGTTCTGGGTTCAAATCTCACCACAAACATTTATTAGGTGAACCTCAAGAAGTTACTTAATCATTCTGCACTTTGGTCTTCTCATCAGTATAATGTATGTTTGGAGGGGGTGGGGCTGGACTTGGTGGCCTCCAAGATCCCTTTCAGCTCTTAATCTATGATCCTCAAATGAAGTAGTTTTCTTTATAAGCTTTAATGTGCCCATGTTCTCATCAATGGGGTCATTCTAACATTGGTATAGAATGTGATCCCTCTGCACTGTCTCCTCCTAATCAGTTCTTACCTGTATCCTGCCATTAATGACCTGAAGACATGCCCAATACACTCAGGCTTTCCTATAGGTCTTTCAATGCCTCCTAGGTGCCATTGCAACACTCAAGCTATCTAGCTGTTATCTTGTTACATGAGCCCCCCTCCTCAATTTCTGATCATGCAAGTCTGTGAGAGTGAACTAGAGAATCCACTGAGAGGACAGTGACAGACTAAACTGGGACTTTTCTGTTCTCCTCTGCCTTCCATGTTTTTTAAAAAAGGGGCCTTGATGAGCTGGAATGTTTACAGAGGTTAGTAGCAGAGAAGAAAGAACACAGGAGTCAAAGTCAGAAGACCTGAGTTTGAATTCTGGCTCTTCTACTATCCACCTATTTGTCTTTGGCCAAGTGACCTAGCGCTCCTAAGGCTTGGCTTCTTCATCTTTAAAGTAAGGGGCGTGGGACTAGGTAACCTCTGATGTCTACTATAGATCTTGATCTAAGATCCTCTGGTTAGAAAGAGGAAAACCAACATTTCAAAGTCCAGAAATCATGTTCAGTAAGGAAGGAAGATGTTTAGCCCAGAGAAGAAAAGATTTAAAATAGAGAGGCAGGGGGAGGCAAGCAGGGAAAGAGCACCACAGCTGTTTAAAATTATCTGTTGGGATATCACATGCCTCTAGAAAGAAGAGGAGTTAGCCTCATTCTAGGAGTTCTGCAAGGCAAACCTTGGAAAAAGGGATAAAAGTGACAGAGAAATCAATTTTTGACCCAATATTAGAAAATACATACTTAAGAAATGGGATGATCTGCTTTGTGGAGCAGTTTCCCATCACAGAGAATTTTCTTGTTGTTTTGTTTTGTTTTGTTTTTTTTCCATCTTACCACATGTTAGGGGCTCTCTACAGGGGATTCAGGTATCAGGTAGGGCATTAGACTTAGATGCCCTCCTTAAAGATCCTTTCCAAAATCAAATATGCTATAATTCCTCATAGAACCCTGTGTTCCATGGCTTGTTTCCCAACTGTCTAGACCAAAGACTACCTACTTTTAAAAAAGATTTTTTTTATAAAAAGGAAAAACAGCATCTGCCTAAATGGGAGATATTTATAGTCTTTTTATTTTCCAAATGAGAACTTCACCTGTGAACAGGAGCAGTATAATTCAGCGATGTGATGTAGTGACCAACAAGATGAGGGCAGTCTTAGATATTCCTGAGAGGCATAGCATTCGGGACCAAGGTGGTGTTTGTACTGATGGGTTTATCCCTTCTTCAAACCATATCTGGAGCTTCGTACTCAGTTCTGAGCACCATGTTTTAGGGGAGTCATTGGTAAAAGTCAGAGTATTCAGACAAAGATAACCAAGATAGATGGATGAATGAATAAATGAACAAGTGAATGAGAAAGAAAGCAGTATTGCTAACATCATAGGATCTTAGGATCATTAATTTAGAGTTGATGTTCTTCAGTCATTTGCAGTGGTGTCTGACTCTGTGATCCTATCTGGGGATTTCTTGGTAAAGATACTGGAATGGTCTGTCATTTCTTTCTCCAGCATATTTTACAGATGAAGAAACTGAGGCAAACAGGGTTAGGTGACTTCTTCAGAGTCAGGGAGGCTAGGCTGTATTCTTATTCAGGTGTGGGTTGGACTGGAAAGTCTCTGAATTCCCTTTCCACGTCTAGATTTAGTGATTTTCTGTGCCCTAGAATATCCATTCCATTTTGAAACTGCTCAACTGCCTGAGCAGTAAAGTTTATAGATCTCTTTCTTGTGAATTGTCTTCAGGATGAGTTCAATGTTGTGTCAGCTGTGATGTTGGCTATAACTATTGCCAGGGACCTGTGACACTGTGAAAGATAGAGTCTGCCAGCTAGAGGACTATGGAAGATGGAAAGAGGTGAAGGATGTCTTCTCTGATGGGTGGAACTTTGATTACTCAGATTTCCCAGCTGCATAGTGGCCACTGAGACCATTTTCTTTCAGATAAAACTGAGTAAAAAAAAGCATTGCAATGCATGAGCCCCATCAAAGCTGTATTCTGGTGATTTCTTTCCACTCACATCCTCTCCCAGCTTCTACCCCCCACCGCATATGAACTGTCCCTCCCTCTTCAATGCTCAATTTCTGATTTCTATAAGAACCCTTTAAAGTTGGCATCTCCAGGAATAGAAAACCACTTACAGAATGCTGATAGATGGATCTAAAACCAACTACAGATGAAAACAGCTGGGATAAGAAACCTGTTTGTGTTTCATTAACTCCCAAAGTACCATTCTCAAAATATCTGATCTTTCCAGAGACTGCAGTGATTTCTCCAGCATAGAAGAGATATCCCAGTATTCAAACAAAGACAGATTAGCTCAGTCAATTATATTAGCTCACAACCTCAAGGTGACTTCAAAGATCAAGGCATCACATAGATCTAGGAGAGACCTTAGAAGCCATCTAGTGCAATCCTCTCATTTTACAGATGTGAAAACTGAGGCCAATGATCTTGGTCTAAGACACCAAGGCAATATATTGGTAGAGCCAGTCCTCTGATAGTCAATCCAGAACTTTTTTTCACTGTCCTTGGAATACAGAGGTTCAGTAAGTTACTTAGGACTGTAAAAACAGTAAGCTTAGAAATTAGATTTGAACCCAGGACTTCTTATTTCAAAGCCTGCATTCTACCCATATCACTGCACTGTAACTCAGAAGAATAGCTAGAAAATTCAAGATATCTTGCCTTTAAAAAAAACCACATCAACAGCAAATACCAAATGATGATATTCCTTTGAAGAATTTTCTTCCCCTGAAACAATGAGGGAAAAGAATGACTAACAAGCAACTTACACACTCACACACTTATTATGCAAGATATTTCTTTCCTTAATGACCAGTATGAAAAATACATGAATGTTGGGCTGATAGGAGAGGGCTTGATAATAAGCAAATCTCATTTTCTGCTCACCATCAGTAACTAAGGAAGCTGCAGCTTAGGAGTAATTGATATTCAAATGAATCTATATATACATATACATATAAAATACTATATATCTCTGTAGCACAAAAAGAACCTTTCATTCTGCATAATGCTTTTGTTTTGATTTTTCTGCCATTATTTCTTTCTGCCTCAGCAATGATTTCTCTTAGATTCAGTTTCTAATCCCAGATCACTGTCTCCCCAACGCATTTCACATCCCTCTAGGAATCAATTACATTATTTTAATAATAATCCATGGTGGTGGGGGGGAAGTTCCCTGAGGGACATAGAACATCTCTTTTTCACCTCTAAAAAGGATTTCATGGAAAGAATTCCACATTCCAAAATCCATGGTATCATAGAATGTCATAGTGGAAGTAGCTAGGCAGTACCTATCCACGGCCAACGGTGGATAGAATGTTGGACTTGGGATCAGGAAGACCTGAATTCAAATCTTGCTTAATAGCTGTGTGGCTCTGGGCAAGTCCCTTAACCTCTGCCTCAGTTTTCTCACTTGTAAAATGAAAGTGATAATTATAGCACCTACCTCCTATGGTTATTGTGAAGATTAAAGGGGCAATGTATGTAAAGTATTTTGCAAACTTTAAAGTGCTACATGATTAGTAGCTATTGTATAGTAAGAAGGGACCCCAGAGTCTCTGCTGATTTCTCTATACTTCAACAAGCATCGTCTTTAGATGCCCTGAGTGGCCATCTGGCTTTTGTGGCCACTGATTCAGAGCTCACCACCTCCCACAGCAGCCAGTCTTGCTTTTAGACAGCTGTCATTGATGGGATGTTCTCCCTGTCTTCAAGCCTAAATCTGCTTCTCTGCAATTCTCACCATTGCCCCTGGCCATTCCTTCTAGGGTCAAGTAGAATATCTGCTAACTGTTGCTATTCTCTCCCTCCTTTACTACTTTATATTTCACTACCTTCTGTGGATCTTTATTTATTCTCACCAGCCCTCCCTCACTCAAAAAAAGTCAAGTACAAATCATGTCATTATTTCTCCGACGGCATGGTCTTCTTTGGCAACGAAGGACGAACACGTATTTATGCTCTTATAATTTATTTAGTCTATCCTCACACATGTACTTATTCCTGTTATTGGCTTCTAAGGTCCTCAAGAGTAGGGATTGTTTCCTTTTATTTTCTTTTGTGTATTTGTATCACCAGTACCTAGCATAGTACCTGGGACACCAAATAGATGTTAAGAATCAGTAGTGGGATTTGAACAGAGTGTCTAACTCTAGAGCCTTTCCACTACACCATGATGTCTCCTTGTTCAATGAAATCAATACAGCTTGGCTTTTAAATTCTGCCCAAAGCACTTCCACAGATCTTGTCAAACTATCTTCCTTGATTTTCTTTAAGGTAGCCAAGAGAGATGTTATATCCCCCTAGGGAAAGTAAAGTCCACAGGTTAGGCATCTTGTGGTAAAATCATACAGCATAGTCATTGCAATTCCGTGGAAATTTGTTGTAACACAGGTAGATATTCAGGTCTCCAAAATAAAGATCATCAACCTTTGGGTGACCTTTCAGTCACTGATAGCTTTGGAAGGTATTTGGAGGAGAGACAGGGAGCCTTAGTCAGCTAGCATTTATTAAGCACCTATTATGTGTCAGACACTTAGTAAGTGTCTTTTAAGTCTTGGGAACACAAAGAAAGGCAAAAGACAGTTCCTACTGTCAAGAAACTCATTCTAATGGGGGGAACAACATGCAAACAATTATATAGAAATAAGCTGTGTAAAAGATAAATTGAAAATAATCAACAGAAAGAAGGCACTAGAATTGGCGGGGGCGGGGGAACTAGGAAAAACTTGCTACAGAAAATGAGATGATCATGATACCCAATCATAGATTTAGAAGTGACCTTAGAGGTCATCCAATCCAAGCCCTTCATTTTACAGATGAGGTCACTATGAATGTCTTTCACAAAAATGTGACTAGTTTCTGCTGAGGTTCAACTCAGACCTGGAGAGCTCTCAATTTCTGTGCAAACTGCCAATGTCCCATTATGTCTACAGTAAAGACATTTAAGTCATTCGAGAATTCTTTCATCATTTGAAGGATCAGGATACATTACAACCATTTGTATGGTTTCTCAGCCTTGTCAATTACCACGGTCCCCTCTGTAGAGCAGAATGATTCCCAACTCGTATGTGATGAGGCATAGGGTGGAAAATATTTTCAAGAAGCAGTTTCTGGCACATAGTAGGCACTTAATCAGTGCTTATGCCCTTTCCTATTTTGATCCAGCAAAACATATAGCGTGACTCAGTGTGATACATAAACAAATCTTCCTTCTGCAGACTGAGTAAATAATATTTTGTAGTCAATCACATTACTGCTTTTTAAGTGTATGTAGATGTGATTTTGATGAACAAAATTCAAATTGATTTTAAATTAATGGGGAATCAGTGAAGAAAAAGAGCAAATGTCTTTGATTTTTATAAAAGGGAAAAGAGTAGAATGTGCAAATACTAGGCCAGTGACTTTGAAGTTTTGATTCCACAAAACATTCTAGAACTCATTGTTTTATAAAATTTGCTAGTGAACCTCTAGGAAAGGAAGAGTGATCACAGAATTGCTCATTTTTACAATGTTATGGTTATTGCAGCAACTGTTGTCCTAGTTCTGCTTAATTCACTTTGCATCAGTTCATGCAAGTCTTTCCAGGTTTCTAGGAAATAATCTCTTTCATCATGTCAACAAGCCCATTAGTTAGGAAGTCATGATAATCACAAAACACAGCATGGTTTCATAAAGAATGAATGAAAACCCATTTATAAAGAAGTATAACATAATGAATAAGAAGCTGGACTTAAAATCGAGAAAGCCTGGCTTTGAGTCTTGCTCTGACATATATTGACTATGAAACCCTGGGCAAGTTACCTAACATCTCAGGTTTCTAGGTAACTATCTAAGATATGAGTTATTGATTAATTGTATATGTGTGTGTGTGTGTGATAGAGCCAACTAGATGTACAATGGATAGAGTGTTATTCTGGTGTCAGGAAGACAGGAGTTCAAATCCAGACTTTGACATTTACCAGCTGGGTGATGCCAGGTGAGTCTGTGCCTGTCTCAGTTTTCTCATCTGTAAAATGAAAATAAAAATAATGGTTAAAATAATAATAAGTAATAAAATTATAACAAGAATAAATCCATCTCCCTTGGTTGTGATAAGGAGCAAACAAGATAACAATTATAAAGTGCTTTGTAAATCTTGAAGCACTATATAAATACTAGCTAGTATTATTGCAGATTCCTATGACAGCATGGTAGAACCTATGGACACCTCAAAATAATGTTTTTAATTAATTGAAGGCTATAACAAATTTCAGTTAGAGATTAATGAAAATAAAGGTGTCCTTTTCCCCACAGACCCCTGTATAGAGTGGGGAGGGGGGAGGTAGGGAGTCTTTAGATCCCTGGTTAAGAATGCTTATCTATTGCAGAGAAGATGCCAGTCTTCATTGGTAAAGCAAATATCCTCAACCAGGCATTTTACTAATGAAATCACAGGTCTGGTTCCTATCCCAAATGCTTAGTCTGTACTAAATGATGAGGAAACCAAGGGAAAAATCCATGTAGCTTCTGCTCCCAAGGATCTCCTATTTAGAGGAGAACACCCTCATGGTAATGCCTCTGCTACTTACCCCACAACTTTAAAGCGTATTTGAACGTTAGCGCTTAATTCCTTATATTTTTATTGAATTCCATTTTTGAAACTTTGGGATTAGGAGTTAGGGAAATCTCTCTGTTGTAGTAGAAAGAGGTCACATTGAGACTAGGAAGGAGCGAGGAGCCTTATTGGCTAGATGGTTAGCAAAGTATCAAGAATATTGCCATCTTTCTTAAGGGTTCCTTCTGTGAAAGAGGCTTCTTGATTAAATAGAGAATTTGGGGAGGTTAACATTCAACTCTGTGATATTTGCTCCTGGGAATTCCAAGCCCGGTAGGGGCCTTCCCCTTTAAATTAATTTAGCCTTCCCCTATCCTCACTGATGATTAATGCTAGCTTTCTGACTGCCAGGTGTTTTCTCAGTGGGATTCCTGGATGCCACTTCCCATAACCAAGTACCTGAATCAGGGGGAACTGATTGTGATCCCCTTTATATCAGACCTCCGTTCCAAGCAAGGACTTTAGATCTCTAGACAGTAAAAAAGATGAATCCCCTAAGACAAGCCTTTTAAAGAGATTTCAGGAGCACTGTGAGAAGTGGACTTGGTGGGGCATGGAGAGGATATCAAAGGCCTGATCACCTCCTTTGTGTGACTTATCTCAGGCCAACACAGACGCCTAAAGCTTTTTGATGTTCCCCCTCGTAGGCAAGGGGGAGGAATGGGAAGGGAAGCCTTCATATTCTATCTGTGGGATCCTCTGCTCAGGCACCCCAACACATAACTATTGTTATTCAGTCATTAAAGTCATGTCCAACTCTTTGTGAGCTCATTTGGAGTTTTCTTGGCAAAGAAAGGTTTTCCATTTTCTTCTCCAGCTTATTTGATAGATGAGGAAACTGAGGCAGAGTTAAGTGACTTACCCAAGATCACACAGCTGGCAAGTGTCCTAAGCTAGATTTGAACTCAGGAAGGTGAGTCTCTCTGACTGCAGGCTAAACACGCTGCGCACTATGATGCTACCTAGCTGCCCATGTGCCCACTGAGGACCTTCCCCGCTCCCTCCCTCCACAGTATGCAGCTCGGTAACAATAGTGGCTTGAGGATTAGACTTTCTTACTTGGAATAAAAAAAGACTTAGGTTGGCATTTCAACACCAGGGATCATAACATTATAAATCAAAAGCTGGAGTTCTTTACCTAGGTTAGTGAAAGTGTGTTTGTGTGTATGTTTATATTTTACAATTGTATTTCAATAAAATGTATTTCCTTTTTACTCCTTTGTATATTACATTATCCATTTAAAAATATTATTCTGAGAAGGGGAGCATTGGCTTCTCCAGACTGACAAAGGGACCCAGGACACCCCCCCAAAAAAGGTTTAAGAGTCCTTGGTCTAGAGTTAGAAGGGAACTCAAGGAACACTGAGTTGAACTCCCTAATTTGACAGATGAGGAAATTGAGGACCGGGAAAGGGAAGCCCAAGGTCACACAGAAAGTAAGGTAGAGACATACAAAAGTTAGAATCTGAATCAAAACCACCTTACTCCAAATCCATCACTTTTTCCGTTGGATCCTATTACCTCGGATACACAGGGTGCACTGGAGTCAGGAAGACCCATCTCTGTGAATTCAAATCTGACCCCAGACACTCTCTGTGTGACCCTGGACAAGTCACTTAATCCTGCTTACCTCAGTTTCCTCATCTGTAAAATAAGCTGGAGAAGGAAATGGCAAACTACTCAATTTGGGTCACCAAGAATCAGACACAACTGAAACAACCAAATAACAAGATGCTGTTACAATCCCATCTTATAGATGCGGGATCTGAGACTGAGGGAGATGAGGTGACTTGACCAGGATTACATAGCTAGTAAGTGTCAGAGACAAGATTTGAACCAACATTTCTCTAACCCAAAGTCTGGCTCTCCATCCTCTGTCAGGTTGCCTTTCAAACATCTGATGTAATTAGTACAAACTAAGTACAAGACCCATTCCTCAGTATAGAAAGAATTTTCCAGACAAGAACTTTCTGACACATAATACGGGATAATTAACTCAGCTGGCCAGCTTTAAATTAAAGGAGAAAGATTAGTGTGGCTGCATCCTGTAGCCTCCAGGAAGATAATTTAAAATGGAAAAATAGGACAACATAGTCTGTATCCTCCCTCTTCCCCCTCCACTCCCCAAATTCATCATTTCAGGTGTGGAAATGAACTTTGGGTAGGTCATTAAAAAACCGTGATAAATAGAAGACTGTGTACTAATTAAATTAACTGACACGTCCGGGAATCTATTTATAGCAGCAGGATTTCAAATGGGCTAACTCCTCTTCTGCCTTTTCATTAAAGGATAATAACTACAGTGCTGGGTTCACATAGACCCAGCTTTCTCGCTCTGTCAATATCCTTTTTTCTTTTCTTTTTTCTTTTTTTTTGGTTACTTGGATCCAGAGTGGTTTTTTTTGTTTTTGTTACTGTTCTTTAATCACAATGCACCCATTCCTCCCTTCTACAGTAAGTTTGTCTTTCCCTATCTATTGGTTTATTTTCCCCCTTTTCAGGGAGAGATTCACATGATTTATGATTTGGAGTAGGAGACTGCCTAATGCTAGCCATTTTGGATTGTCCGTAGATTCAATGTGCCCTTGTTAGTACACAAATGGGGAAATAAATTTTTTTTTTAAGGACTGGGAGGGCATTGTCCTGGGGGTGGTAAAGAGAAGAGGAGGCTGGCTCAGATAATACCTGATTGGCTGCTAAGGAAGAGACTTTATCTTCCCTTTCTCTAAGAAGGAAATATGGGACATCTTCAGTTTTTTCTCAAATAGAATAACCCATTAAAGCTACTTTAAAATTCTTTCAGATTAGAATCCCTGCCCCACCCCCTTCTCCTACCCCTCCTGCTCCAGTAAAAGGCATCAAGAGAGATTTTGCTGACAAGCATTATGGACCTGGAGACAGGAAGGTCTGAATTCAGTTCCAGTCTCAGACATTTACTGGGCAAGTCACTGAACCTGTGTCAGTCTCAGTTTCCTTGTCTGTAAAATGAACTGGAGGAGAAAATGGCAAACCACTTCAGTATCTTCACCAAGAAAAGCCTCAAATGGAGTGACAGAGAGTTGGCCATGATTGAAACCACTGAACAAAAACATCATGGAAGAGTGAGAAGAGGGCTGGGCATAGCATCAGGATAGATTCAAGTTCAAATCCAGCATTTACTTGCTATGGCAACACAAGTAAACCAGTTCAATTCTCCAAGTCTCAGTTTCTCCATCTGTAAAAGGGAGGCAAGGATACCTGTAGCTTGGGGTTTTGTGTGGATTGAATGAGATAATGGGTATCTCTAAAGTGCTTTGCAAAACGTTAAATGTTAGCCAGTCTCATATTTTAATAGGATGGTGATTTTTCTTTCCCTAAGGTACATATGTGGATTGTAGCAGGAATGGAGAATTCATAGGGAAAGCATCAGGCTAATTTCTGGGCAAACAAGCACCCTCCTCTCATTCTTTCTGCTCTGAGCCTTCCCTGACCCTCTCCCTCTGCTGGACAGGCTGGCCCCCATGTGCAGAGGGTGCTCCCCTCTCACTTCCCCCTACAAGAACCACCGCCTTCCTTCAGAGCTCAGCTCAGGGACTACCTCTTCCCTCTCCCCCCCCCCCACCTCCCTCCCCATTATGATATCATTGCATCATAGATTTAAAACTGGAAGAGAATTTAGAAGTTATCCAGTCCACCTCTCTCATTGTACAGATGAGTAAGTGAGCTCCAGTGAAGTTAAATAATTTGCTCAAGGTAAAAAAATAATTAGCAATAATAAAAATTGCTATCCTTTACAGAACATTTTAAGGTTTGAGAAGCACTTTACAGATATTATTTTGTTTTCACAATTTCCCTGGGAGAAAGATGCTTTTATCATGCCCATTTTACAGACAGGAAACCTGAGGTAAACAGAGTGAAGTGACAAGGTCACACAGCTAGGAAGTATCTGAGGCCAGATTTGAACTCATGAACATGCAGCAGATTCCAAATGAAGGCATCTCCCCTCCTCCCCCAAATTCATCCTTTTTCAAAAATTTCTCTGTTTATATAGTCACTCACATGCACAATCTCACAAGTAGCCTTCAAGTTTCCTCTGCTTCACTTCCCATATCCATTTAGTTCTCTATTAATTCTGTCTACACACTATTTTTCACTTGTCTTCCTTCCACTCCAAAAGCCACTACCTTGAGTTCAGTTCTCATCATCACTCATGAGCTACCCTGACTTACAGTGACAGCCTACTAGCCTGTCTCTTCCCCAAACCACTCTTCTCCCCCAGCCACAATAATCTTCCTTATGTCAGATCTGACCATGGCCCTCTCCTGCTCAAGAATGTCTAGTAGCTCCCAATTGCCCAGGGGGTGAAATTCCATCTGGTATTTAAGATCCTCCATTATGTGCTTACCCCCATCTTTCCAGTCTAACTCAGATTCTTTTCTTTCATGCATTCCAGTTTCACTGCTCTTCTCTGAACATTTCCTCTATTGCTTCCATCATTTGCCTCCTCAAAATGTTCAAAACTCCCTCATCCTCTCCCTTCAGATTCCTCATCTTCCTTCAAAACTCTCACTTAAGAGCAACATCTTCATTCTCTATTTATCCTCCTTTGCCCCACCCCCAACCACCCTTGAGGAGTAGTCTCTTCTCAAGACTACATTTCTGGGGTGGCTCTGTGGTGCAGTGAATACAGACTGTCCCTGGAGCCAGGAGGGCCTGAGTTTAAATCGACCTCAGACATTTATAAGTCATGTGACCCTGGGCAAGTCACTTCACCCTGTTTGCCTCAGTTTCCTCACCTGTAAAATGAGTTGGAGAAGGAAATGGCAAACCGCCCCTGTATCTTTGCCAAGAAAACCTCAAATGGGGTCATGGAGAAGCAGACAGGACTGAGCAACAGCTAAATGACATACCAGATAGCCCCCCACCCAACCATAAAGAAGTTTACATTTCCTTTCGCTCCCAGCAGTGTATGCTAACTCCAAGACTGGGCTCATTGTCCTAAATTAGACTTATCTGGCATTCTTAAGATTATAGCTCTGGACCTCAGATGCCCTAAGGTCCAATCCTTTCCTTTATAGATAAGACCCTGAGAGGTCACCCAGAGGCAGCTCTTGTGCCCTGTACCCCACTGCCTTCGGTTGCTGAAGGAAAGGAGGGAAGGGTTATTCTTTCGAAACAAAGCTGCCTGTTTTTCATTTCCTGTGACAAGGTGCAGCTATCCTTAGTGTGCAAAGCAATAAACCTTTGAGATAAGTATGTAACATGAAGGCTGTCCTCAGTTCATTAATGCTCACTAAATATAGGTAACTTGCTCAGCTCCCCAAGGCCCCTCTGATCCCATGGGACCCCAGTTCATCCCCTGTCCCTCTGGCACACTAACAAAGCCCTGGCTTAAAGAGATTGGATCTCTGGAAACCAGGATTAAAAATAATGATAGATTTGCTGTCTTCTTAAATGTACCTGCGTGTATAGGGGAGAAGCCCTATGGGGTTACTCACTGGAACTTTAGAAGAGGAGCTCCGAAAAATCAAATGAGCCAGTCCTTGAGGAAGGCAACAGGTGCTTTTAACTGGCACATTTAAGAGAGATTCTGGTGGTTTAACTGGAGACAACCTAGGGAGCGGGGATGGGGGTGTAGCAAAGAAGGCAAAAAAGGGAGGAGTCCTAAGGCAGGAGGACAACTAGATGGTGCAGTAGATATAGAGCCAGCCCTTGACTCAGGAATACTCCTCTTCCCGAGTTCAAATCTGGCCTCAGATACTTACGTACTGTGTGACCCTGCACAAGTTAATTAACTCTATTTGCCTCAGTTTCCTTCTCTGTAAAACAGGGGTGCTAATAAAATCTCCTACCTCATAGGGTTGTTGAAAGACTCAAATGAAATAATTATAGTATACAATATGTTAT
>CM053771.1:40688074-40703074 GCA_028658325.1 Potorous gilbertii
CTGGCCATGTTGGAAGATGAGTCTTCACCTATAGACTACCACATTTCTAATGTGGTTCACTCTCTATCCTCTAAAGTCACAACTGGTCATTGTGCTGACCCAACTTTGAAAGTTCTTCACTGTTATTTTTCTCTACATTACTGTGGTCATCATATAAATTGTACCAATATTCTACTTTGCTGGATCTGCTTTAATTCATACAGAGCCCTCAGTGATCTTTACCAAGGTCTTCAGGGTAATGTGGACCTCCACTAAGGGGACGGTCACAGGATTCTAGATGTCAAACTGGAGGAGACCTCATGGGTTATCTTGCACAATTCCATCCTTTCCCAGATGAGGGAAATGAAGCCTAGTCAGGCAAAGAGAATTATCCAAGCTCACTCTCTCCCCGCTTCCCTTTCTCTCCCTTCCTCTCCCTCTCTCCTTTCTTTCTTTCCTCCTCCTCCTCCTCCTCCTCCTCCTTCTTCTTCTTCTTCTTCTCTCCCATACTCTCCCTCTCTCTCTCTCTCTCTCTCCCTCTCTCCCTCTCTCTCTCTCACACACACACACATGCATACACATGCACAGTGTGAAGCATGGAGAAACACTATTTCCTTTGTCCTAAGAGCCATAGTTCATTTCACTATATGACAATGCATCCTTAAATCACATGCATGTAAATTAAGTAATAAGCCAAGATGAGCATATGTCAAGGAAACATAGACTCTCAAGGTGAGGAATACATAAAGGCCTAAGAACAGGGTCTCTTAACTGTTTCTGTTGTTGAGTAATTTTTCATTCATATCTGACTCTTCTTGACTCCATTTGGGATTTTCTTGGCAAAAACACTGTAGCCATTTGCCGTTTCCTTCTCCGGTTCATTTTTACAAATGAGGAAACTGAGGTAAACAGAGTAAAGTGACTTGCCCAGGGTCCCACAGCTGGTAAATATCTTAAGCCAAATTTGAACTCAGATGTTCCTGATTCTAGACTCAGTGCTCTCTGTGCTGCCCACTTAGCTGCCTACCTCTTAAACTAGGGTCCCTGAACTTGCTTTATAAAAGTATTTTAATAACTTCGTTTTACTATATTGACATCCTTTGAAATCCCATATATTTTATTTTATGCATTTTAAAATACCATTCTATAAAAGACTCTAGACTGCCCAGGACTCATAACACCAAAAAGAAAGGCTAAGGACTCCTGGTTAGGGGGAACTTAGCCTCCATAAATGTATTAATTAAGAGGGACTGGATGGAAATAAATAGATCTTGTTTCCCTGCTCCTGAGAGAAGAAGCAAAACCCCATGCCAGGGAATGAGTCTAAAGCTGCGAGCCTGTGCTGGGGTTCGAACAATGCATCACTGCTCTCCCTTGATGGAATTAGGGCCTTATAATCACCCTGTGATTATGCATTATCCTCTGTCTAATCCCCCAGTAATGCAATTTATTGGCACTGCCATTCCAGGCACGTCAGCAGAGCAGGGCTGTGCCAAGATGGATGCTGCTTTGATGGAACATTTTGTTGAATGTCACTAGAGAAGTAGCTCTTGATACAGCATCATGTAAAAGTCCAGTCTCCCCAAAGCACAGTTTAGCAAAGAATTGGACAGCTCCTGCCTATCCCAGTAGAGTGTCAAATGATTGTGTATCTTCTTAATTTCTTTACATGTAAAAGGAGAGAGCTAGGGCCACCCATAATCCCACCAATCTGGGGACATTTTCCTTTTAAAGCCAGAGGATTTTTCTTCTTTCTGAGCATTTGCAGGACAATTCTGATTCAATCCCCTTCCCAAGGACTAAGGAAATCTCATGGTGGTCTGGTTCTTGGTACTTCTGTCAAAAATGCTTCACTTCCAATAGCCCTAATATATCTGGGACCTCAGTGAACTTAGCCTGTAGGACAGCAGTCTGCGCCTTCCTGTAAACTCATAAGATCATATGGTCATGAATTTAGAGCTCAAAAGTGTTCTCAGAGGCCCACTAGCCCAGCCCATTTATTTTACAGATGAGGTCCATAGAGGCTAAGAGGCTTGCCTGAGGTCACACAGCTAGTTAAGCTATTGAGGCAGGTAGTGAACTGTGTTCCTCTGACAGAGGCCAAGTCAGGGTTCTTTTCACTGTACCGTCTTGCTTCTCTATCTGCCCAAGACCACCTAATATTCTAGGGTCCTTTCATTAATTCTCTTAATACCACAAGAATATTAGTGAAGTACATGGTCTGATCTGCACTTGTCCCCTATTTTTACCAAGTGACAAGCCCACTGTATCTTTTTGGTCAAGTCTTTCTTTTTAAATTTAAACTCATGTCTCTTCTAATCCCAGACCTAAAACTCTCTCCTTTAGGTTGCAACCTTTTGGTAATTAGGTGAGTGAGTGTTGGCCCTCTGTGATTTCTCCTCCATCTATCTAGAAATAATGTGCTAGGGAAGATAGGGCATTGTGCTCTTTAGATCAAGAGATCTACATTCAAGTCCCTTTCCTGCTGTGTGACCCTAGGCAAGACACTTCTCCTTCAGTTTCTTCATCTGTGGCAATAATGATAAGCAAAACATATATAACTTGTGCTTATTCTTTTAGGGAAGGAGGAGATAAGGGAGGGAGAAAATTTAGAGCTCAAAATTTAAAAAAAAAAAAAGAATGTTAAAAATTGTCTTTACATATAATGGGAAAAATTAAATGCTCTTAAAACAAAGATAGGGAAATAATCTATCTACAAGAATTTATTAAGTTTAGTGCCAGGCACTGTGCTAGGATCTAAGGATACAAAGAAATGCAAAGCCAATCCCTGTTCTTAGGGAACTCACCTTCTGGTGTGGATGACTTGTAAGTTACAAACCTAAGTGACTGGGAGGAGCATATTCTCATTAAGAAAAGAAAAGTTTAGAAGAGAAAGGAGAAGGGGAACTCAGGGCAGAGAGGTGACGATGAATGCATTGAATTAGGTTCCTTGTGAGAAAAGAGTATTGTGAATTATAAAACACCATGCAAATAAAATCTTTTACTTTATTACTTATTTACAGCGTCTAACTCTTCTTCCCTCTCTCCCCCATGTCTGCCTATCTCCCCCATGTCTATCTATCTGCGTCTGTCCCTGTGTCTGTCTGTCTCTGTATCTGTGTGTATCTCTGTCTGTTTGTCTCTATCTCTCTCTGTAACTGTGTGTATCTCTTTCTCCATCTCTCTGTCTCTCTGTCTGTATGTCTGTGTCTCTCCGTATGTCTCTGTCTATCTCTGTCACCCTGTCTCTGTCTGTGTATGTGTTTGTCTTTCTGTCTGTCTTTGTCTCTCTGTCTCTCTCCATGTTTTGTGGATCGTTTTTATGCTCTTGCAGTATAGTACAGAAAACTTTATTTCTTACATTTGTAAAAGAACCGGCTTACTGGTTCTCTGGGAAAGAGGTGATTTTTTTTTCTTAAGGGAAATTATGTCTAGATGAAAAACTTAAACATCCTATGTTCATTGACTGGATTATCCTCCAGAGAATGGGATCTCTCAAGAAACATATAGACTTTTAAGAGCCAGAAAGAGCCAACAAAAATCCTGTAATACAATCTCCTTATTTTACCTAAGAGAAATTGAGACCTAGCACAGAAAAGTGACTTGTGCCAGGTCCTAGCTAATAGGAGACCCAGGACTATCACCTACATTTCCTGAATAAAAAATTCATTATGGATTAAGGGATAGAATGCCAGACCTCAAGTCAGAAAGACTCCTATTCAATTCCAATTTCTGATATTTAACCATCTCTGGGACTCAGTTTCTTTATGTGAAGTATGGGAATGAATAATAATTTCCATAACTCCTTAAAAGTCATTTTGGGGAGATGTCTTGACCCATGGATTCTTTATTACATTGAACTCTAAGTCAGAAAACCTGCCTTTCCAACACAGAACAGACCTGTAAATGCTCTGAAATTTTCAGTCTTAGAGTGTTGCCTAAAGAACTGAGTAGTTAAAGTGATTGCCCAGCTAATATTTGTTACAGGCAAAATTCGATTCCCCGATTCTCTGTTAGCTTCCCCCTCCCTAGCCACTCCCTCTGGAACTCAAGTGAGCTGAATGAACAGATGCCCCCCACAAATATTCCTTGGGGTCACCACTGGAGTCTGCCATGAGGTTAAGTTCAGCAGGGGAGCTTTTCCTTCTCCAGATGCTTTGTAGGCAGTAGGTAACAGAGTCATAGAATTTCCAGTAAAAGGAAGGTCAGAAACATTTCTTCCTTGGATGAAACCAAAGCCCATAAAAGGGAAATGACTCACCCAAAGGTACACAGACAAGTGACTTAGCAAATCCAAAAGCTGAATTCAAATCTCCAGATCCTCCAGACCCCTCAATAAGTCACCAGAGAGTTGGGGTCCATAAAATCTTACATATTTTAGGAAGATGAATGAGGGGAGGTCAATATTACACTCCTTTTTTTTGCTAAAGAGGCAGTGTGGTAGAGTAGATAGATAGCCAGCTGCCCACAGAACCAGGAAGGCCTGAGAAACATACTGGCTGTGTGACCCTGGGAAAGTCACTTAACCTCTTAGTGTCTCAAGGAACTCTCTAAAGACTACATTGCTTGATGAAATTTCCTCATTGGAAGTTCCCTGTACCAAATAAATAATACATCTGGTTCTTATCCCTTTTTTCCTTCCTTGATAATAAATGTATATTACAATTTTGCTATGAATTTTCTGTGTTTTGTCCTGTACTCGGGAAAGGTCATACATTTTCCAATGTAGCCGAGCTCCTAGAACATTTGTGATTATTCAGTTAAGGAAAATAAAAAGCCACTTTTGCATTTTTTCCACTAAGGATAAAGAAGATATATTGCAATGAGCAGGAAAGGATTAATTCAGGCACCATGAGAAGACCAAAGGAAAAGAGGCTTTTGAATGGAATAACTTTGCCAAACACCTTTTCAATCACCACAGGGTAGCTACTTTCTGCTTCCTTTGCCTAGAGTGTATAAGACCTCAGCCCCTTCTGTGAGTGATGGTCTGGCTCAGCAGTCTGTCACAGTGTAGAGCCAGAGACATTTCTGAAGTCGGCCTCCCTGAACTGAAACTTTACGAACTCTTGATCCCTGGTGACTGCTGGGGTTCTGTTACTCAATGGAAAAGCATTACTTATCTTGTGCATGTCTGCCTCACTGCAATTCATTGATACCAGAAGAAAGAAAAACATAATACTGGGTCTCATGCGTGCTCCCTTTTGCACTATGAATGTGAGAGGGATGGTCACGCCAGGGTTATTTCTCTCCCTCTCTGGGAGGATGTATGTCTTCTGGTGGAGGGAGAGCAAGACAAAAGCTGGTCTCCCTGGAAATGGTGTAGGGAAGGGGATGGTCCGGGCAGGGAATGAGGTGAGGTAAGTTAGGAATTTCTTTATGAGATGGAGGGAGTGAACAATAGTCAGTTGTAAAATAAAGCATCTCTTTTTAGTCCCTCAGTCTGTACGTAGTCTGAGCTAGTATATTGCCTTCCTCTCCTTCTTCTGTGCCAAAGGAGAGCACATATTAATGTTTGTACTTCTAAAATTTTCCATCCTGGGACAAAGCCCCTGGGGCCTCATCCTAGTTACAATTCAGAATATAACAATCCAAAGTAGACCAAATTAGAATTTGTTTCTAGATGGGTTTGATTTTTTGGCTACCTGGTGGTTACCCTTTATGGATTCGCCAATTCCTCTGGCTGCACCCTTTTACCAAAGACCCATGACTGACAAGCCTAAAATCCATTGCACAGACTCCACAATAATTTGTATTTTTTCTGCTCCTTACAATTCTACCCCCTTACAAGAAGAGGAGAAAAGGATTTGTGGACACAAAGAAAGTCTATATAGGGGTTCATTTCAGAGATCAGATGCCACCTGAAGTGTTAGCCATAGAAGATGTTGTATGTTCAAACTCAATTGTGTAATCTGTATTGAACACCTCACAGTTGGGAGAAGGAAAACCAACAATGCCCATGCCCTATCACTTCTAAGCTTCTATTGTGTAAACCAGGAGACAGGGCTCTGATAATTTCCCTGTCAGCAGTTCCAAAGATGCTCTTAGATGACTGCAAGCCTTTATCTCTAACTTGTTGGTTGCTTCCTGGTGATTCTAATAGACTGAGTCTTACCCTCCCCAACTTATTGTATGGGGTCAGTAGCCTAGAAGGGCCAGGTCTAGATAGGAAATGAAAAAACGCCCTAAGGTTATGATTCTAGTGGGTAGTAGATCTCATTTGCCCCCTTGCTAAAAGACGGTTGTAAGAGGGCTGGGGTTGGGGTTAGAGAAGGGATGGGTTGGTCCTGTACATCTTGGTATCCCACAAAGTGCTTGGCCCAGAGCTGGCACTCAATACATCTTAACTGAATGAATGATTGAATGGATAAATGATTGAGGATCTCAGCCTACTGGATGGTAGGAAGGCCATATAACAGAAAGTGGTCTTTATTCATAGCATTTGATTCATTCAACAAAACTTTATTAAGACGAATCTACTAAGTGCTAGGCATTGTTCTAGAACAGAAAATTAAAAGGCACAATTGAAACAGCACCTGACCTCAAGACCCTGAACTTCCCCTTGAGGTGAGAAGGAGGGTTACAATGTGTATACAAGTAGATAAAAACAAAGCATACACAAAATAGGAATACAAAGTAATTTCAACAGGCAGGGCTACTAATAAGAGGCATAAGGAAAAGCCTCTGGGGGATGGTAGGTGGCTCAATGGATAGAGTACTAGACTAGGCTGGAGAAGAATATTGAAAATCACTCTAGTGTCTTTGCCAAGAAGGCTCCTCGATGGGGTCACAAAGAGTCAGACACAACTAAAATGACTGAACGACACAAATTTTAGCAAGACTTTCCTGACATTGAGACAAAATCTTCCATCATACATAGTTCTGCCTTCTGCAAAGCAGAACAAGTCTAATCTTTCTTTCTCATGGTAGACCTTTAAATTCTTGGAGGAAAAGCTATCCGATCCCTTATCAATCTTTTATATAGGAAAAAACCAGAATAGCAGAATCATGCAATGCCATAACAATCAAGTAGGTGATACAGCGGATAGAGTGCTGGTCCTGGTATCAGGAAGACCTGAGTTCAAATTTGACCGCTGACACTTACTACATATGTGACCCTGGGTAAGTCACTTCATGCTGTTTGCCTCAGTTTCCTCATCTGTCAAATGAGCTAGAGAAGGAAATGGCAAACCACTCCGGTATCTTTGTCAAGAAAACCCCAAAGAATCAGTTGAAAATAACTGAAACACAACACAATAATATCATAGTAGATAGAGATGTCTGGGAATCAACCTTTTCCTAAATAAAGATTTTCACCTCCCAGTATAAGGTATCATCCATAGCCTTGGTATAAAGCTCTCCAGAGAGTATAAATTCCCTGAGGGCAGGGACTAGTCTTTGCTTCTTTTTCTATCCCTGGGGCTTAGCCCAGTGGTAGATGTTTAATGAATGTTAACTGATCGATCGAAGTCATTCTATTCCAAGGAAGTTCATTCCACTTTGAGACTATTAAAAAAAAATAAGTTCTCACAATGAAATCAAAATTTGCCTCTTTAGTTTTCCTTCATTACTCCTGGTTCTGCCCTGTTGTTTATATGATGCCAAACAATCTCCTTCATATCAGTCTTTTGGATAAAAATAGTTGTTGTTCTCCTTCTTCCCTTCTCACTCTCCAGTATTTTCTTCTACAGCATAAACTTCCCAAAATCTTAGACCCGTCACAGCTGAGACAGACCTTGAAGGCCTTTTGGCCTAATTCAGGTCTGAACAATAATCTCTTTCTGACGTTTATGACATTAGTCATGGAGTCTTTGTGGGAAGATCTCCAGTGAGGGAAAACCCAAATACCTCCTGGATAGCTGATTTCTACCTTAGGGTGACTCTCTGTCAGTAAGTTAGAAGGGTGCCTCTGTAACTTTCATCCATTGTTTCTGGTTCTTCCCTCTGGGAACACCCTTCTTCTGGGTTATGGTAGTTCAAATCCTTGAAGTAATGGTCAACCCCATCCTACCCTACCAAGTCTTCTTTTCTCGATTTATTCTGAATATATCTATCTATCTATCTATCATACTCTATATCATTTAATCTGTCTATCTACCTATCTATCCTTCTATAGCCTACCTATCATTTACCTATCTATCTATCTATCTACCTATCTATCTGTCTGTCTATCTTTCTTTTATCTATTTATCTAGATATCCACCTATCTATATCTAAAAATCTATGTCTTCCCCAATTAAATATTATCCATCCTCTCCATTTATTCTTTCATATACTTATTTAGGTACATGTTGCCTACCCCAATCAACTAGAAGGTAAGCATCTTGAGTGCAGGGACTATTTCTTTGTCTTTGTATCCTTAACACAGAGATTTGTACATAGTAGGTGTTTAGTAAATGTTTGATGATTGGTTGATTCTCTAGGCTGGATATCCTTGCTGTATCCACTTATCCTTTTATGGAATGACATTTAGTCCCCTTACCTTGCTTACCCTCCTTTGAATACACTACAGCTTGCTTGTGAAATTTCAAGAAGAAAAAAATAAAGGTTCTTAAAACTACTGAAAACTATTCAGAGCTGGAGTATTTGACTTCTTTTTTATCATGAAGGGCATTGCAATTGATCTGTTTAAGCTTATGGACATTTTCTCAGAAAACAAAAGGTTTTTAAATGAATAAAATAAAATACATGGGATTAAAAGTATATCAGTTATATTGAAATAGCAATAAAAATATTTTTTCAAAAAGTGTGCAGAGCCCACACTAAGAATCCCTGACTTACAGAGAAACCAGAGATCAGTCATTCAATGTGCATTTAGTAAGCATGTACTATAAGCTAGGCACAGTGCTAAATGTTGGGGATACTAAGAGCAAGGACCAAATTACACAGGATGTTCTTTCTCACCTTGAATTACCAAATGTCTAGTTTTACTTCTGGTGGTGTTATCTTTCATCTCAGTGGAGATCTCTAAGCAGAGATCTACTACATTTGAGATATTGAAGCAGGGATTCTTAGTCAGGTCAAGGCAGGACTCAGTAACCCCTGAGATCCCTTCTGGCTCTAAAATTAATCATTCAAAAAAAACCACTCTGCCACCCTGCCTTCAGTTTCCTTTGACTTTGTTCATCTCCTGGCTATACCTCAAACAGGAAATCTATAAATGTTCCTAAGCTTCATTGCCCCAGAAAATATGGATCAAGGAGACCCCCACCCCCAGATCTTAGATGCTGGCAAAACCATTATCAAGCATGGGTACTGTGATGATAAACATATTTTGATTTAAGCTGAAGGTTTTTTTTTTAATACTGGCCATAAATCACCCCAAATCCCTTAGATTTCTCCAATACAGAAGAGAGGTAAAAGGCTTATAATGAGAAAATGTCAGTGTAACAAAAGTGAGAACTCCCTAACTAATAATAGCTGGCATTAATAGAATGCTCTAAAATATGCAAAGCATGTGATTGCATTTGGCTCTCCCCACAGCTCTGTGAGGTAGATACAATGGGTATTAATATCTTCATTTTACAGGTGAGGAAACTGAGGCTTAGAGAAAAGTGACTTGGTTGTGTAGTGATTTTTACAGCAGCCTTGCAAAGTGGATATGATATTTTTGTTCCCATTTTACACATCATAGAAACATAGATTTCAAGATAGAAAGAATCTTTGAGGTCATTGAGTTATAGGATCATAGATTATATATTCAGAGCTGGAAGGAACCTGTGAGGTCAATTAAATCATAAGATTGTAGAATAAAAGTTTTGAGCCAGAAGGGACCTTAGAGACCGTCTAGTTTAGACATCTCAATTTACAGATGAGGAAATTGAAGTCAAAAAAGGAAATGACTTACTGTAGATCATACAGGTAATAAGTGTCCAAGGTAAGAGCCACCTTCACCCTCATTTTACATAGGAGGAAACTGATGCCCATACAAGTGGAGTGACCTACCCAAAGTCACACAGGTGATAAGTGACAGATCTGGGGCCCAAACCAGTGGTTTCTGACTCTACTTATAATACCTTCTTCACTGTACCGCAATAATTGTCAACATTTGTATAGCACCTACTAGGTTCCAAGCAACATGCTAGACATCTTGGGAGATAGTGCTATTAATTTTCTAATTTTACAGATAAGGAAACTGAGGCTGTAACTTGTCCAGAGTCACACATCTAATAAGCATCTGAGACTGGATTTGAACTGAGGTCTTCTTGCTTTCATACCTGATGCTCAGTCTACTCTACCACATAACTGCATCCACAAAGATGAAAGTAGAACTAAGACAGTAAAAGAGACTTGGCCATAGTTATAGAACTGGTGATCTTCACTACCACACTCTAACACAGCCATTGCACATATTATATTTTATAGGCGAGGAAATGAAAGGAGAAAAGTGATTTATTTGCTCATGGTCATACAACTGATGTTGTCATTTTTCAATTGAGTTCTACTCTCCATGACCCCATTTTCGGGTTTTCTTGGAAGGGATATTGGAATGGTTTGCCATTTCCTTCTCCTGCTCATTTTTACAGATGAGTAAACTGAGACAAACAGGATAAGGTGACTTGCCCAGGGTCACACAGTTGGTAAGTATTTAAGGTCAGATTTGAACTCAGGTCTTCCTGACTCCAGGACTGGCACTCTATCTACTATACCACCCAGATGTTCCGTCACACAATTAACAAGCATTACTAGGTCAAGATTCCAACCAAGGACTCTCTTAACTCCAGCTCTTTGTTACATCTAGTAAGTAATACTGACACAGGCCCATAGGATGCTAACCTAGCTCCAGGTGAGTTGCTCATACTGTCTAGTGATTATTACAAGAACAGGATGGCCTCTTGTTTCACCATTTTCAACAAATGTAGACCTAAACCTAGCTGGGAGTTGTTGGCCAAGACTATGCTCATTTGGGAGTGGGAGGGTAGGATGGAGTTAGGTTCATGATTTTTGAAGTGGATCCACAAATGCATCAGCATAGGGAACTCCCAGTGAGTAGTCAGTCCACTACTCTGCCATTTTTCAGTCCTAAACAAGAGGTGTCCAAAAATGGAATGAGCTGCCTCAAGAGGTGATGGATTCTATCATTGAACATCTTAAGGAAAAGCCTGGATCAACATTTGATAGGGATGTTGCTGAAGGGATCCATTTCCAGATAGCAACTGACCTATATGGCCCTAGGTCATGTCCAACTTAGAGATTCTGTGGTTCAGTGAAAATCTGCCTTGTGTGACAGTAAGGATAATCTATGAGAGACAGGCCATGAGCCATGCATGCCCTGATCTCATTCCCTGGGGCCTGGATTCTGCTTTCTATAAGCTTCCCAGTCCCCAGGCAGCTTTTCTAGCTGCATATGGTTACTTTTCCCTCTACCTCTGGAGGGAGAGGGTACTCTCCACATCATCCTCTTGCTGTTGCCAGATGCTGATAGCAAGCAACATCTGGTGTGCCTACAAAAGACCTCCCACACAGATAAGAAGGAGAATCCTAATGAGCTTTCAGCCTGATGCATTAAAGCCAGGCTTGAGATTCAGTTGGAGTATAACCCTAGTCAGTGAATCAACAAGCATTTATAAAGTGCCTCCAAAGTATTAGGCACTGTGCTGGGCCCTGGAAATCCAAAGACAAAAAAATGAAACAGCTCTTGCTCTCAAGGAGCTGACCTTCTAAAGGGTAAGGCAAAGTGCACACAAATTGAGTATATACAAAACGAAGACAACGTCATTAGCGAGGATTCAGAAAAGGCCTGTGGAGAAAGTGGTGCTTTGGCATGGTGTTGACTGAACTAAGGGACTCCAAGAGATGGAAATGAGGTGGGAGTTAATTCTTGGCATGCTAGCCAATGAAAAGACAAGTGGATTGCTGTGTATGGCTAACAGAGAAAAAATCAGTTTAGTTGGACTATGGATATAGGAAGGGAACTAATGTATATTGAGGCTGAAAACTTAGATTGAAGGGAAAGCGTCTTCACCTGAGGCAAGAGTTAGATACCAAAAGGATGTTGGGGTCTAAGCAGCCTTTGATCTGTGAGCAAGTTGGTGAAAAGGCACATAAAGTTGGTACTGCTACCCTGGCTCCTGCTGCTGCTGCTGAGCTGGGACCCGATCAGCTGAGTCAGCTGTGGAAGTCTCTGATGTTCATTGAACATCAATACTGCTGACACCTCCAGGTGAAATTCACCGATCAACAACATTGATTTAGCATCTGCCTGTGAATGGACTTCTGTGGGGCTTTGTGCCATGATGAGAGGGGAGAAAGAAGAGAGGAGGAGGCAATGGATGGACTTAGGTAAAGAGAGCAGAAGAGGAAACCCAGGCAAACGAAAAAATGAACCTGGATAAGACTGCCCCCCCAAAAATAATCCTAGGGTAACAGAAGATAACCAAGGAGATAACTTCATCCATTGACAGCAGGGGGGTTGATCAATATGCAAACCTTCTTTCCTTTCCATAGCCTTCAAGATATCATTGTCATAACTATTTTTTGCAAACAAGGAAATCGAGACCCAGAAAGGTCAAGTGATTTGCCCATGGTTACATGCCTAGTAAAGTGACACAGGTAGGATTTGATCCCCTCATCATCTTGATTCCAAATCCAGTATGCCATCTACTGCACCAGCTTGCTAAGGGTTGAATTCAAATTGCCAAGTCACCACTGGTGTAAAATATTAGTCAAATCCATAATGGATTCCCTGTAAATGAACTTTAGAACTTGTTTGTCATAATGGATTCCAACAGAATGAACTACTGGTTGAGCTCTTCAGAATGGATTTTTTTTCCCCAATTGCCTCTTGGCAGCATCCCCTTACGATGGATTTCCATTGAATAGTTTTTGGCCTGATTCCCTGGGCTGGATTCTATCAAGTTTAAGTGAGAGCCTTGGCAAAGCCATGGGTTGCCTCAGTGGGAAATCTTGGGTTTTGATTTATGCAGGGTCCCTAAGTATAGTATGTGATAACTCATGTTAATTAATGGCTGTCCTGAGGAATGAACTCAGAGCAGAGCCAATTTTCTCTGTTCTGCATTTCTGAATATCCCAAGACACCTTAGTTGTGCTAACCTAGGCCTGATGGTGAATAACTGGATTCACTCAGTACCATGCTTTTTGTCAAGGGACACATTTATGGGGTAGGAGGAGGTGGGGCATGGGAATAGATCTAGTTACTTAAGTTGTAAGATGCAACTCTACCAAATTTAACTTTGTATTCCTTCCAGACTCCCTAAATACTCCCTATGGAGTCCCTTACAGTTTCATATTATATGAAAGCACAAAAAGTTCATCAGCATTATGGCCTCCTTCCTTGAGACCAAGCATGAATCTGGCCCTCCCTTTTAGCACTTTGAGTTCATACCAACCTCCAATAGTAGCACCAACAGCAAAAACCTTCCCTTACTCACATCTTTGTTCCATATTTTCTTATGCACATGCTCACAGTGGTATTTTTCCTTACTCTTCTCTAGAATTTGAATTATTGAAATACAGAATGTGATCCTGAATCAGTGCCATGATTGTCCATCCAAGCAAATCAGGGTGTGAAAGGAAATATTTAAATATTTACTTTCTTTCCAACATTTGGGTTTCTTGTCATTGCTATTTTTTTTCTTGAATTTAAAAATATGAAACATCCATGAAACTGAATATTGTAGGATTAAAAGAATAACAAAAAAGAGAGTTACATATGAAATTCTTTTGTTTAGTTTGTCCCCCCACCCCAGATGTAGTTTTTTTAAAAAATTTAACATGGTGGTTCCAACATGGCCTTGTTTTTCTGTATCTCTTTCAGAAATTCCTTCTGCTCTCTTCTATTTATTATTTTAATGATTCATTGTCACTCTTTTCTTTTTTTAGTTCATTCCTATTCGCAATTGCCACCAATTCTATCCCTGCAAAAAACGAAAACAAAAAACGGAAGAATCCTTTCTTGTAACAAGTATAGACACTCTTAACAAACCCACACATTGACAGTGTTTGACAATGAACACCTTATTCTCTATCTTTAACTTATATAGCACATACTATGTGACAGGCAGTGTGCTAAATACTTTATAAACATAAACTTAGTTGATTCTCATAACAACCCTGGGAGGTATCTCCATTTCTCAGTTGAGGAAACATGCAAACACAGGTTAAGTGTCTTGCCCAGGATCGTATAGCTAGTAATTGTCTGAGGCTTGGTCTTCCTGACTTTAGGGTCCAGAGTTCTTATCCATACCTAAATGCCAAAAGGTACAACGTATATTTCATTGCCTGCTTTTTGGAAACTGTCAATGTTCACTACTTGATCATAGCTCTTGAGTTCTTATGGAAAGAAAGTGCCGAAGAGTCTTCAAACAATTGATTTACAAAGCATAGATATCTATCTGATTGAGTCAGGAAGGAAAAACTAACTTATTAGCCATCGCCACTTCTGAGGGTATTAAGTAACTAAGCTGTAGAGGGTCAGTCAAGTGTTGGTACAGTTGTAGAGTATTGTTATCCTAAAATCTAGCAACAGACTGGCTTACCATAAGGTGATAGGCCATCTAGCAGTTGGATGATCTGTCAGATTAACAAACACACATATATACGTGTATACAAACATATGTGTATGCATATATATGCACACTTGTGTACACATGCTTACTAAGCATTTATATATGTATAGTGTATGTTCATACACACATATGTGTGTATATATGTGTCTGTGTGTCTGTGTGTAGGCAGTCAGATGGTTCAGCATATCCTCTGATATCAGTGCATTATTCAACTGTAAAATTGGATTAATAATACAGCCTACCTCCCAGGGTTGTTGTAAAGATCACATGAGATGATATCTTTTTTTAAAGAACTTAGCACGGTACCTGGCACATGATAGATAAATATAGTTATACATAAATAAGTGCTTAGTGTGTGTGTAACTGTTTATGTTCAATTGGTTTAGTCATATCCAACTGTTCATGACCCAATGGACCACAGCATATCAATACTGTCCATGGGGTTTTCTTGGCAAATATTCTGAAGTGGTTTGCCAATTCCTTCGTCAGCGAATTA
>CM053771.1:40706846-40723480 GCA_028658325.1 Potorous gilbertii
CTGGATGTCCATCCCTCTTAAGGCTCTTTCCCATGAGCTCTGAGATTCTGTGACCCTTATTATCTCTGAGATTACCTCACTAACTTCTGGGGGTATCTAGTCTGAATCAAATTTCTTGGGATTCAGTCTGGTTGGGTGGAAAGCGTGTGGGATTTTAAAATCAGAAGACTGAAGTTCAAATCTCATCTCTACCACTTACCACCTACGTGATGTCTGACAAGTCACCAAACCTCTCAGGATCTCAGTTTCTTTCTATGTAATATAAGGAGGTTGATGACCTCCAAAGTTTAGATGACCTTTAAACTTTCTTCCATTTCCACATCTGTCATCTTGTCATCTGGGCATCTAGATGGCTTCTGAGTTGCCTTCCAACTCAAGATCCATGGAGTTCATGACCTTCCCTGCTAGAGCAGCTGCCATTCAACTACTCCAGGCTTCACTTTCCTCACCTATAAAGTGGAAAGGTACAACTGGTTGGCCTGTGGGATCCTATCCAGCACAAGACTTAAGATCCTCAGCCACTTAAAGCCTCGGCCCCAGTTTCTTCCTCCCTAAATAAAATGAGACTAAATATTGCCTTGCAGATCCCTTCCATCTCTAGAGCTGTGATCTCTCTTGTGTCTATGACCTTGGGACATTTAGTATTTAGTGCTCCCTTCAAGGATACTGTGACCAAGCTGAAACTTCTCATTATTTCCCTCCTCCCTTTTCTTACCACATCCCAATCCCACTTATTAGTTCTGTTTTTATATGTCTCCATGAATAATCTGGACCCACCCCAGGGTAGAATTCCTACCCAGAGCTTTGTCTTGTCAGCCTGGTCCCTTGGTACCTCCCAGTTAGATCCCACATGGAAACGGAGTAAATCAGAGAGGCATATTTCTCTTAGACCTAGAATCATGTCAGTTTCTTTTTTTCCGGAACTGTTCCTGCCATTAATCCAAGGCAGCCCAATTTTGACTCGCTTCTCATCCCTGTGCTGCTAAGTCCCCGTGGCCTCCTGCTTGTTCAGATTCTATTACCTCTCCTTAACTTGTGGAACTTGAGTGTATTTGCCAAGATGAGGCTCATTTTCAGAACAAAGCTGAGCGAATGTGCATGTTTAAGGTCTTTGCCTCTTCTTTAAAGTCCTGCTGGAGGCTAGTAAGCAATTTTCCAAAATCAGGAGAAATGATGTTTTGTTCAGGACAAAAGAGAATTAGAAAGTGAGGCTTGTGTCTTTGTTCTCTGTCTTTCTTATTCACCTCTCCCTGGGTGGTCAGAGGAAGAGAGAGAGAGAGAGAGAGGGAGCGAGGGAGGGAGACAGAGAGAGAGAGACAGAGAGAGAGAGAGAGGAAGGAAAGGAAGGAAGGAAGGGAGGAAGGAAGGAAGGAAGGAAGGAAGGAAGGAAGGAAGGAAGGAAAAAGAGGGAGAGAGGAAGAAACACATTGTGTATACACTTATCCAATTTTCCCAATAAGATCAATATGCTATAACTGAGTGGGGGAGACAGAACCCAAGAACAACCCTCAAATGTCCTTCATTTTACTTTTCCTTGTCTACTTTTCAAGACTGACCCAGAGTTAAAGGAATCTGTCCTGGAGCTCAATGCATAGGGACAAACATGAGTAAAATGTGTCATTCAAGGAGACATGGAGTGCAGTGGGGAGAAAAGGCACTGAATTTGTAGCCAGAAGACCCGGGTTCAAATCTCAACTGTGTGACCTTGACCTCAATTTGTCTATGAAAGGAGGAGGATTATATTAGACACTCTAATTTCCCTTCTAGCTCTGAATCTATGATGCTATGGGATAAGATCCAAAGTCACCATCTTAGTTTAGATAATCATCCCCATTTTGACTAGACTATTGCCGTGGGCTCCTAACTGATCTCTGCCTCAAGTCTGTCCCTGCTCTGGTCCTTCCTCTGCACCAGTCCTTTTCCTCAAGTGAACATCTAACCATACCTTACCCACCTCAACAAGCTCCACTGGCTCCCTAGGACCTTTAAAATCAAACATAGGGGCAGCTAGGTGGTTCAGTGAATAGAGGACCAGAGGATCAGACCTGAAAGACTTGAGTTCAAATTTGAACCTCAGACACTTGACAAGTGTGTGACCTTGGGCAAGTCACTTAACTCCAATTGCTTTGCCTTCCCCCCTCCAAAAACAAACAAACAAAAGATCAAATGTAAACTCCTCTGTATTTGTATATGTTATCTCCCCCCCTATAGAATGTGAACTGCCTGAAAGCAAGAACTGTCTGGCATTTTCTATTTCTATCTTCAGTATTTATCACATAATACGGACTTCAACACACTTCTTTATTCATTCATGTATGCACACATTCATTTGTTCTATTTAACATTTAAAGCCCTCTACAACCTTCCACCCAGTCCCCACCAACCTTTTTAACCCCTTTAAATAAATATTTTGCAAGATATTATCATTCCCATTTTAGAGATAAGAAAATTGAGGCTCAAAAAACATTAAGTGATGTGCCTAAAGACATACATACACACCTAGTAAGTATTAGAGAGAGTCTATGAACCCAATCCTACTGTCTGTATTTGTCTACGGCACGGAACTGCCTCTTAAATGATCACCGTCACCAGGGAGCAGTTCTTTCACTTTATGGTCTCAGAATCCCTTTATACTCTTAAAAATTATTAAGGAGTCCCCCAAAATGCTTTTGTTTTCGTAGTTATACCTATCAATATTTATTTATTAGAAATTAAAATATCTTAGTATTATTGTGAATTTTTTTGACATTGTTATCCCCCAAAAAGGCTGATGATGGGGGTGGTCTCTAGATTACCCTTTAGAACCACTGGTCTAAAAGACCAGCTAGCTTGGAGCTCACTGGGCTCCCTAATCTTGATCAGCCAGCCCTTTCCTCCCTGACCCCAGTTTAAAGAGAGAATTGAAAAGGCATCACGTTTCCAGAGAATGAAGGAAATTAGAGAAAAAAGGTAGTCTTTTCAGCTCCTCTTTATATTGTGTGGTTTTCCCTGGAACTCTGCCCTTGAGGCTGTGTCTGTGTATGTGTGTGTGTGCGTGTGTGTGTGTGTGTGTGTGAACATACTCATGTATATGCTGGTTGCAGGAAAATCGTTAAGTTCAACAGTCAATGCAGGGTAGAGGAAAGCAGGAAAGTGCTAGATGTGGGTGTCAGAAGAGAGAGAGCTAGTTTTGAATTCTTCTTCCCACGCTTGCTTATGTGACCATGGGTAAATCACATAACCTTTTCAAGAATTTCCTCAATAATGAGAACAATAAGACCTATAGGGCAGGGTGGTAGCAAGTGGCAAAGTGCATAGAACACTGGGACTTCACCCAGGAAGACGAGTTCAAGTCTGCTCTCAGACACTAGCTATATGACCTTGTGTAAGTCACTTCAACCCTGTTTTTCTCAGTTTCCTCAACTACAAAATTGAAATAATAATGGTACTTACCTCCCACAACTGTTGAGAGCATATAAATTAGATACTACTTGTAAAGAGATCAGCACAGTATTTGGCATGTAGTAGATGCTTGACCAATGCTGTTGTTGTTGTTAAGATCATGTGATCTTGGGAATGGAAAATATCTCAAAGAACATATAGTTGAACCTATAACTGAAACATAATCCCCTCAACAACATACCCAGTATGTGGCCATCCTTTTGCTAAAGACCTTCAGACATGGACAGCTCTATTTCTTAGGAAACTTTTCCTTGCACTCGACCTAAATCTACCTCTATACCTCCTACTCACTACTCTTATGTCTGCCATCTGGGGCTGAGAAGAACAAGGCTGATCCCCTTTTCCCATGATCACCATTCATATTCTAGAATACAGCTGCCATGCCCTTCCCCAGGTTTTCTCTTTTCCACTCAGAGGGTTTGGAATCACAGCTAAGTCCCCATGAACAATTCTTCTCCATACTGACTTTCTCCAGTACATCCAGATTTGGAAGGAGGGACGCAAGGCAGAGGAGAAAATAATTACTCTACATAGTGGTTATAGTGGCCAAAGACATGTCCCCTTCTGGCCAATTTGGTGATGCTCTCAAGACTCAACCCAGTTGGCCTAAGAAAACAGGTATAGATTCCATTGCCATGCTTTCCGGTTGCATCTGACTCTGATGCCATGTCATGAAGGAGACCTTTTGTTCTGGAAGGTTTGCCAGTGGATGGGTGTAGGCTTAATTCAGATCATGATAAACTAGAAAGAATTTAGAGATGAGTATGGGCCCAATGAAATATATATATGTGAGTGGGTATGTATGCATATATGTCTACACCTATATCTACATATATACTTATTCTCTATCTCTATCTTCCTACTTCATAATTTCTTACTCCTCCTCTCCTCTGACATTGCCCCCAACAAAACGCAGACCTTTATCACCTCCCCACTAGAGTATTTCAATGTCCTGCCTCAAGTCCCTGTCTACACTTGGCCATTCTCTACTCAGCTGCCTAAGTGATCTTTCTAAAGCACAGGTCTGACCGTATCACCTCTGCCACCTCATTTCAAATAAACTTCAATGACTCCCTATCTCCTCCAGGATCAAATATTAAAACCCTCTACCTTTAAATCCCTTGTTCCCTTGGCCTCTTCCTACCTTTTCCAGTCTTCTTTTACTTTGTTCTCCTTTATGTAGTCTGAGGGCAGAATGACCTTCTATGGGCATCTAGGTGGTATAGCAGATAGCAGTAGGTCTGGTGTCAGGAGAACCTGTTCAAATCTAACCTCAGACATTGGCTAGCTGTGTGACCCTGGACCAGTCACTTACCTGTTTGCCTCAGTTTCTTTCTCTATCAAACAAACTGGAGAAAGAAATGGTAAACCATTCCAATATCTCTGCCAAGAAAACCCCCAAGGGATCACAAAGAGTTGGACATGATCAAAATGACTGAACAGCAACATGTACTCAATGATCCAATGAATCCCATCTCCTCACTGTTCCTCATGCCCAGAATGTTCTCCATGCTTCCCTGGCTTCCTTCCAGTCTCCGCTGAACATCCCCTTTTCAACACAAATCCTTTCTTCTTGCTCCTTAGTTGTAGGGTCTTCCTTCTGAGGCTGCTCCCGGTAGATCCTGTGGCCTTTTGTTTGTTCTGGATTGTTCTCTTGTCTCGCCCGTTAGACTTGAGCTTCTCAAGAGCAGGCTCTGTCTTCTGCATTTATTTGCAACCTCAGCACTTAGCACAGCACCTGGCAAACAGTGGTTGCTTAATAGATGTGTGGTGACTGACAGACTATATCTTGCTGTCCTTTGTTAATGTCTATACCTGTATCTAGGGTGAGAGGCAGTGCTGTAGAGGATGATGTCACACTCAAATGGGAAAAAAATAATTCATATACAAGGAGCCATGAAGATAGGCATATGGACAGTCTTAAAATGTAATCTTATCTATGTTTTATTGTATTTTTTTACTTTATTTATTTTTAAGTATTTTCCAATAACATTTTCATCTGGTTTGGGCTGGTAGCTCATGGACCTTGTGTTTGACATCTCTGGCATGGAAGATAGAGAGCCAAGGCCCCTCCCAGCTCTGACATCCTGTGTTCTAAGGGCCCTCTCAGCTCTGACATCCTGTGTTCTAAGGGCCCTCCTAGCTCTGACATTGTGTTCTAAGGGCCCTCCCAGCTCTGACATCCTGTGTTCTAAGGGCCCTTCCAGCTCTAACATTTGAGAATTCAATGTGAACAGTATCTTTAATGTAATCATTGTCCTAAGCTAGCAGAATTCTAAACCATTGCCACCTGGTGGCACCTCAGCAACAGGACACTCTCACATGACTGGTGACAAATCCCAGCTCTCACAGTTGCTTTCCCTTTCCTCTGTCTTCCTTTCTCCCCCTGGTCTCAGAGAGAGCCACTGGCTCCAAAGATAAAGACAACTTTGGACCTCATGTAGTTCCCCCTCCCACTTACTTTACAGAGGAAGAAATAGACACAGAGGGTTTTAGTGATTCATCTGAGGTCCCAGAAAAGAAGTTGCAGGACTGACTCCAATTCTTCTGACTATTCCCTATCCAGTGGGTCTCCTTTATGGAAGAAGTATCTAAAATCTTGGCCTCCTTGTCTCATCTCTGATTCGGAAATATCAGAGGAAATTTGGACAAGTTAGAGCCAGAGACATAAGCACAGAGTTGATCAGAGATGGAGAGAGACAAAGAGTGACAGAGAGACAGGCAAAGACAGACAGGGAGAGATTTAAAAACAAAAAGAAACAGAGAGTGAGAGAAACAGAAAATGAGAGGTTTAAGATATTAAACAAATTAGAAGTAAATTTCATTCCACTGCTGATTCAGGTCCCAAGGCTCCCAGCTAACAACTCTGGAGGGGATTTCTGCATTGAGAGATAAGGTGGCCAGCAGCCAGAGTGGTCATTGCATCTTCAAATGCTTTCTAATTAAGTTCCAGTCTGTCTCTGTGGACCAAGGAGCTTTCAGAAGACGGCAAGGCAGCAAGAATGCCCCAATGAAATGGAAGACAAAGCCTTGGCTGCTCATGATGTACCCTAGAGCAACCTGATGATCAGTTTGAAATGGAAAGTCTTCTGTCCCTGAGTTAGGCAGTTGAGTGATCATGGATGACTTGAGAGACTGGGTGCTACTATCTCTCCCCCCTGCTCTCCCCTTTTTACTGCAGTGATGAAGTATAACTGGTATTGCAAGACATAAGGAGATTTGGGGCAGGTAGGTGACAGAGTGGATAGAGTACTGTACCTGGAGCCAACAAGACTCATCTTCCTGAGTTCAAACCTGGCCCCATCAAACGTACTAGCTATGTGACCCTGGACAAGTCATCTAACCCTGTCTGCCTCAGTTTCCTCATCTGTAAAATGAGCCGAAGAAGGAAATAGCAAACTACTCCAGGATCTTTGTGAAGAAAACCCCCAATGGGGTCACAAAGAATCATACATGATTGAAATGACTAAAGAACAAGATATATTCAACAAAGCATTCCACCTTGTTTTCCCCACTCTGATGTCTAATTCTGGGTTCTTCATTCTTCATAGACTTCCTACCAGGATACTGAAAGTCTAAAGAAGGATTGTTGGTTCACATAAAGTATTATATATTTCTTGAATGAATTCAAATGTTGATTTTGTTCTAAGCCTTTCTGTCACAGAAATATTCTGTTACTGTTTATGCTGTACAGATGTCTTTAAAAATGGGAGATCTGGGAGAAACATTAGGCCTTAGAATGTCAGAACTGGGAGGAAGCTTAGAACACAAAATGTCAAATATGACAAGACGATTAGAATACAGAATGTCAAATTGTGAAGGTCCTTAGAACACAGAATATCAGAGGTAGGAGGGATTTTAGAACACAGGATGTCAGAGCTGAGGGGAGCTCTGGGACACATGATGTCAGATGGGAGAGGGCCTTTAGAACACAGCATACCAGATTTGAGAGGGACTTGAGAGCAGAGAATTGAACCTTTTACCCACAGAATATGAGAGTTAGAAGGGGCCTTGGAACACAGAATGTTAGATTACAATTTTTTATGCCTCAGCTAATAAATTACAAGACGTTATACAAGCCACATGGATATTAAGTAACATACACAGGGTCACACAGCTAAGAAAACATCAGAGGCCAGATTTGATACGAGGCCTTCTTGGTTCTGAGACCAGCCTCTTTCTGCTGTGCCAAATTGCCTCTGGGAGCACTTTATTTCATAAAAATCCTCCTTTCCCTAGTTCATCTACATGCTATGGGCTGGTAAAACTGACAATTACATTCCTCCCTGTGTCTGGTTCTGATCATGTGTCTTAAAGCTTAAAACTCAAGTTTCCTAAGGAAAAAATTATCATCTGAAACTGCATCACACAGAATGATGTTACTGGTCCAATCCAGCTCCTCCCTGTAAGGGGCCGGTTCTCCCAAAGAGAGCAGACAAGACTCAGCCTCCACTCTCCCCTCTGACCTACACACCCTGATGAAGCATTCTTTATGAGGCAGAGCATCTTCCCAGCAACTGTGCATTTATATAAGACAATTGCAGTTCAGAAACTGGGGGTTGGCCTCCTCAATGGGGCCAAGTTTGGGGATCTGTTATTTTTTACAATCTGTGTGCTGGTGATTGCAGAACTTAGCAAAAATAGTCATCAACCATATCATCGTTTCTGCTAGCAATGATAAAGGAGATCCAGGAGGATCTTGGTATTTCATCCATTGGGGGATGAAATTTTCAGCATAAAAATTCCCTCTACCATGTAGATCATAAGATATGAGATCTAGAGCTGGGAAGGAGCTTAGACGCCATCTTATCCAACCCCTTCACTTTGGTTCATCAGAACACTGAGCCCCATGGAGGTTAAGTGACTTTTTCAAGGTCATTTGTGTAGAAAATGACAGGGCTGAAACTGACACCCATCTTCTGCATCCAAACCATTGTACAACGAGGCTTCCTTGAGATCAGCACCTCAGCTATAGCTGAGAGGTTTAACAGCCAAGATCACTCAGCCAGAATGCAGCACAGGCAAGATTTGAACCTGGCTCTCCATTGATCCCCAAATTATTATATGGCATGATTGCTATAAGAGAGGATGCAACAGTAACAGTAACGTCAGCATTCTTCTTATCCTTGTTACTAGGGACGCCCAAGCCTTCTTGCTGTGGCTGGGGTCCTGGAGAGAAAGGAGCAGATTGTCTGAGCTGGGGAGGCCCCTTTGTGTAGAACGTCAGCAGGCCCAGACGAGGGAGCAGGTCAGGTATGAAGGACCCCAGCTGTCCCTGTTTTAGTGGTAGCAATCAGGTTCTGAGTGGATTCAGAGAGAAGCCCAGCACAGAGTATCGAAAGTTGGATGACCACCTTCTCATCCTCCCTCCTTCCCTTTTCCTTTTTTTCTTTTAACCTGAGTTTCCTGGGTTGCCCCATATTGTTGTTGTTTTGTAAAGAGCATGAGGAAGAGAGGAGCTTACACACATGTATGTACACACACACACATACACACACACACACACACACACAGGCATCTGCTGGCAAAATGTGGGAATTCTCTGCCCACCTCATCTTTTCTGCTCTAGACATCTGTGTTCATTGATCCATTATCAGGAAGAGGGATAGCATCTAATTCCTTTAGAGATTATTGAGTCAAGATTCTTGGAATCTATAGGCCTAAGTTATATGGAGAACATTAATTCTGAACCCCAGAAAACAAAGGCAGGACACTAGCAGAGAGAGAAGAAAGAGACAGAATGAGATACACAGACACAAAGAGGTATCTAAAGGAAACCCCAGAACACAGAGATCATCAAGGGGATTTCTAAATCAGAAGCTATCCTACTCCCAGGCACTGACATTCACTGTGGTATTGTGCAGTGGTATCAAATCGAAATAGAAGCCAGTTGCTATAGGTCTCACATTGACATAGAAAACCAGAATTTAACATTGTCTATGTTACATTATATTTTTATTTATTTTGTTAAGCATTTCCCAATTACATTTCAATCTGGTTCAGGCTCATTCCAGACTTTGCAGTGTGACCACAGTGGATAAGGAACCAGCCTCACACCCAAGAAGACCCAGGTTCAAGTCTTGCCTCTGACTAACCATTTACCTCTTCACCTCTCAGGGCTCTAGGCAGCTCCCTAAGACCATATTTCAGAGAAGGGGCTGACCTGCCCTGGTAAAATGAGTCTCCTTCTTCAGGAAAGTCCTATATTAATAAAACCACAGGCCCAGGCCTAATTCCTACTACCAGGCCCATAGGGTAGAATCATAAAAGGAGAACTTAAAGGGCCTTTAAGGGCTGCCTGATCAATGTCCCTTATTCAATAGAAGTGGTAGCCACAGGGAGACCACCCAAGGTTCCCAGGTCATATAAGTATGAAATATTAGAGCCAGGACTCATTCCCAAGTTTTTATGACCCCAAATCCAAACTTCTATTGTACTACGTTATTAACTCACTGACAAATATTGATCTGTTCAAAATGACTTTTATATAATGATAATAAGATTGTTAAAAATTTATTTTTGGAGTTGGATATATAGTTTCAATGGTGCTACCTCAGGTACCTGTTTAAGATGACCAGTGGCAGAACAGTTAGTTGCCAGCTGACTTGGTAGAGACATCTTCAAAACAATCCTTAAACAAATTCTAAAGCTCCCAATTATTTCTAGAAAGAAAATGACACTGAATTGGCTCTCATGTCTAGTTGGGCATCCCTGGAGACATGAACCCACATGGACTCAATCTCTTGTAAGAAGAATGGGGGAGGAGAAAACAGAGCAGAGAAGGGGAATTGAGGCAGGACTCCACTCCTCAGCCCAACTTCAGATGAAAGGAGAGACAAGATACAAAGCAAGATTGTGGTTCCCTAGAAAAGAAATGGCATGGGATCTAACTAAGGAGTTGTTGCTTCCCTGGATCACTCCCTGGGACAAGAGAGGATAGGTCATGACAGTTTTCCCACAGTCTGCTTCCATCAGGCCTGTGCTGCGTTCACTTCTAGACATCACATTTTTAGGAGGGACGCCAATAAACTGGAAAATGTCCCAAGGAAGACAACCAGAATGTTGAAGGACCTCAAAATCATGAGGAACTTGGAATGTGTAGCCTGAAGAGAAGGCTCTGGGCCTTGGCCAATTGTCTTTAAGAACCTGAAAAGACTGCCATGGGGTGGATTGAATGGCCTTGCTCTGGTTTTAGAGGGCAAAGCCAGGAACCCCAAGGCAAGCTTACACTAGAGAGAGTAAAAACTTCCTCAGAGATAGGGCCATCCTTGTCCAAGTTCAGGGAGTGGTTTTTCCCTCCCTGGAGGTCTTCAAGCAAAGCTTGGATAGTATCTTGTCAGACCATGTCATAGAGGGGATTCTCTTTGGTTGTTGAACTCCTTACTTGAAATTAGGGGATTCTCTTTTGAGACTTTGTCTTTATATCCAGAAAGCCTAGTATGATGCTTCTATATAGAAGACATGTAATAAATGCTTATTGAAAAATATATGAATAGTATGGACATATGGGAGGCATTTAAAAATAGAGCCCTGGACCTGGAATCAAGAAGTCCTGAGTTAAATTCCAACTTCAGAAACTTACTGTGTGACCTTGAGCAAGTCACTTAATCCTGTTTTCTTGAGTTTTGTCTTCTGTACAACGACCTGAAGAAGGAAATGGCAAATCATAGCGGTATCTCTGTCCGCAAAACCCCTCAAAAAGGGACCATGGTGAGTCTGACAGGACTGAACAATCATAAAGATAACCTTGGCATTCTATCAGTGGTCCTCTGGGGACAAGCTCTTCTCTCTTCTTTGTCCTTATCTAACCTTTGAGTGATTGCAAGTGAAGGTAGGAGGTCAGGCAGAGAGAAGAAAGGAAGGATTCAGTCCAAGCCAGGAAGGGCATATGAGGCTCCTGAGCTGGTGTTTGGGGGCAAACCAGTGTCCTTGCCCAGATTCTCTCAAATCATAGGAAAGGCAGTTTGCTTCTACCTTTACATAAAATTGTCAATATTAATGAAGTCGGGAGCGTAAATGGCAATGGGCTTGAAGTCTTCGTGAGAAGTCGAGTATTCCTCACAGAAGAGCTATAGCTAGAAGCATTTTCCCATGGCAAAACCCCAAAACATGCTCAGGGCAAGCAGCAGGAAATGTGTTCTCAGTTGGGTTTGAGAGTGAAGAAGACACTGGAGCATAAGGAAGACAAAGACCCCATAAGTTTTTGCTGCATGGATAGTGGCAATCAAGAGCTTTCAGGACCCTCTGAACTTGGCTGCCTGGAGCAAGTCCCCAGCTGCCCCACCCTGGTTTTGGCCCTCCCTCATAGAAAGGATCTACTCCCCAGGAAGCAAATGACTGCTCCTGATGAGAAGTGACCCAACTGTAAGCAAACCCAGTGCTACCTAGAAACAGAGAGTGCCCTTAGGGCCCTTTCCATCTTGTCTCCTAATTATTAGTTCTCTCTCTCTCTCTCTCTCTCTCTCTCTCTCTCTCTCTCTCTCTCCCTCCCTCCCTCCCCCCTCCCTCCTTCTGAGAGACAGAGATAGAGAAAGAAACAGAGACACAGGGAGAGACAGAGAGACACACACAAACAGAGAGTAAGAGGGTGACAGAGAGACAGAAACAGAGATGCAGGGACAGAGAGAGAAAGAAATAGAGGCACACAGAGAGACAGACACAGATAGAAAGACAGACAGAGTGACAGACAGAAAGAGAGAAACAGAAAAACAGAGACAGAGAGAATTCCCTGTTATGTCAGGTACATCGATGAAAAGTATTGTTCACGTGGATTTGTGGAGATGTTCCAGTGCAGTCTCTAAGATTCTAGGATAGTCATGGTACAAAGGTTTTGTTCACTTAACTCTCAGGGGTTTCTCCCCTTTGTCTCCCCTTTCTGATCCACTCTCCAAACAATAGCCAAGGTAATGTTCCTAGAACACAGATTTGCTCAGGTCCCTCCCCTACTTAGCCACCTCCAGTGACTTTCTATTGCCACTAGGATCTGATGAAAACTTCCCTGCTTGACTTTGGAAGCTCTGCCCAAATTCTAAGCCTGCCTTAGCAACTTCATTACTCCTGACTCTCCTTCCCACATTGCCCAGCCTAGTTAAATGGGCCAGGAGCAGGGACTGAAGTTTGTTCATGGCTTCTAATATTCCAGGTGCGTAGCCAGGACATTCCATCCACTTCTGGGTGTTTATGTTCTAGGACCCCATTACATGAGAGCAGAGCAGACAGAGGATCATCATTATAAGCATTCCTAGCACAAATAGCTACAGAATAATTGCAAATGAAACACAAGGTAATTAGGGAGGGAGGCCACTAGCAACTGGGGGCCTAAGAAAGGCCTCATGTAGAAGATAGGAATTGAGTAATCTTGAAGGAAGTAAGGGTTTCTGTAAGACAGGGATAAGGAAGGGGTATCCACTGAGGCAAGGAGATGGGAGATAGGTCCCATAAGTGAGGATACGTAAGCTTGGCGGAATCATGCAGTCTGGAAGATAAACAGACAGGTAGATGGATGGATGGACAAGATAGAGATAGATAGATAGATAGACTGACGGACAGACCAGATGGATAGCTAGCTAGACAGACTGACAGACACAGAGAAAAACCAGCAGACAAACTGACAATAGATAGAAAGATAGATAGGTAGGTAGGTAGATAGATAGACAGGTAAGATATAGATAGACAGACAGATAGACCAACACATAGCCACAGACAGATAGATAGATAGATCAGAGATAGACAGACAGACTGACACAGAGAAAAACCAGATGAAAGAGAGAGAGAAAGAAGGAAAGAAAGAAAGAAGAAGGAAGGAAGGAAGGAAAGAGAGAGAGAAAGAAAGAAAGAAAGAAAAAGAGAAAGAAAGGAAGAAAGAAAGAGAGAGAGAGAAAGTATTTCTGGAGTCCTTAGGCCATGCCAGGAGTTCTGTTAAGTACTGGGAATAAAAATATAGTGAAGCAAAATAATCCCTGCCTTCAAAAAGCTTATATTCTAATAGAGGAAGACAACCTAATAGGGAAGCTGAGAAGGGAGTGGGCAGTACTGTAGAGGTGCCCAACGCAGACCTGGCAGGGAAGAGGCATGAAGGTCTGGTTCTGGGCAAGACAAAGTAAAGAAAACTCACTTTCTAAGAGCCCAGGATTGTTCTGGGGCAGAGTCCCAGGGTTTTTGGGGGGATGGATGGCTGGAGTAAAGGCAGCATGATGTGGCTGAGAGAGGGAGCGATGAACGATGGGTGGGCCAAAACAAATACATTGGCACTGGTTTCTGAATCACTCTAAGAGCTAAAAGAGGAGTTTATGTTTGATGATAGAGGCAATAAGAATTCACTAGAGATGGAGAGGAACTTGGACATCACCTAGTTCAATATTTGTTTTTAAAAATCAACTGCCTCAGAGGTGAAATGACATGTTCTAGGCCACCAGCAGAAGCGGAATTCTAGTAAAAGACATTTTTTTCAACAGACCAGATCTTTCATTCATGATAGAAACCACCAGTGAGAAAATGACTTCTATGAATCTATACTTGAAAATACCCTTCAATTTATAGTCTAAGAAAGTTGCCTGATATTCTTTGAAGTTGACTTACTTGGGCTCCCACAGCCAATAGCGAACCTTGAACCCAGGGAATTCCTTACTTGAAGGCCACCTTTCTTTCTGCACTATGTAGTACTCCTCTTCAATAACAACACCAAATATTATTAATATTGAGGATAATGAGTAGTACAGATAATAGCTGATATTTACATAGCACTTGAACATTTTCAAACGCCAGTTTGTGCATTATCTTTTTGAAGCTTTACAACTACACTGTGAACATTATCCACATTTTACAGAGAAGGAAACTGAGGCTCACAGAGGTTTCTTAACTTGTGTAAGGTCACGCAGACACTAAGTGTTGGAGGTACTACTTGAAGTTGATCTTCCTGACTCCATATCCTTGTTCTATCTGGAAGCATGCAGGATCATCTACCAGTCAATCAAGATAAATTTACTATAGTCTCACCCATCAGAGAGGGGAAAGGAGAGACAGAACAGAAGCAATTGTTGGTTTATTTCAGCAAACCTACTGTGTACAACTCACTGTGTTAGGCTCTAGGATGCAAACTTTAAAAACCAAATCTCTCCTGCTCTCAAATAACTTCCATTCTACCGGACCATGCATTTTACCCTTCATCCTCAAATATCCTTCTAATGCTTTGGTGCCCTTTGCTGCCCTTACCACACTTTAATTCCTATTTCCCTATTAGACTTTAAGTTGCTTGAGGGCAGGAGCTGTCATATTTCATCTTTGGAGCCCCAGGTCCTTGCTTATAACAGGGATTATAAAAATATCTGTTGAAATGACTTAGCCTACCAGCCTGGTGGAGAGACAAGATATATACATGAGCCAATTAGAGAACAAGACAGTATTTTATGTTACGGCATTTTATACTGATATAATAAAGTGCTACATTATGTGGTACAGACAATTAGAGAATAGGACAGATTACAAGAAGGGGCTAATTGTGCTGTATGGACAAGGACAAAAGGAGCTAGAGAAAGAAGAAATCAATATGACCTGATATTTGCACGCTGTTCAGTATAGAGCAGAATTCAGTAAAAAGTCTTGGATGTTATCCAAGGGGTTAGTTCCTGAATTACTAAGAGGCCCTCAGTGTAGAGTAATGTGCTGGCATGGGCCTTAAGGACAGCATTCTACAGAGCTTCTGGCATGTTTCACCTGTAATCAAATTGCTTTTCCATTTGGAGGTTGGAGTGGCATCAAATCCCATAGGGAAATCTTACATGAACCTACATTTATGAAGGCAAGGAATTAAACACAATCTCCTTGTGTGTGTGTGTGTGTGTGTGTGTGTGTGTGTGTGTGTGTGTGTGTGTGTGTGTGTGTAACTCTAAATGAGAACTGGATTGGATATCTAAGATCTCTCTCAATTCTAACATCTTGTACACTAAGGCCCCTTCCAGCCCTGACATTCCATGTTCTAAGATCCCTCCCAGTTCTTACATTCTGTGTTCTAATGTTCCTCCCAGCTCTGAAATGCTGTGTTCTAAGGGTCCTTCCAGTCTTGACATCCTGTGGCCCAAGGTGTCCCTGACTGTGCCACTCTCTGTCCTTGATCCCTTCCTATTTTAATTCTAGATAAATTCTCAGATCTATATCATGTTCCGCAGCCCCTCCTCTATTTCAAGAATATATATTTTGCCTCTCAGTATACCATAAACTCCTCAAGGTCAGGGTCAGGGACCAAGTCTTATGCCTCTTCTGTGTCATTGTGGTCTCAGGCAAATATAGCACCTAATATGTTTTGACTGATTTTTTTAAAATAACCTTTTAGAAGCTAAAAGTAGTAAATGAAAGTAAGGTCACAAGACTGAAAGAGTCAGAAGCATAAGGGCCCAAAGTCTCCATTGAGCCCTAAGTCCTCACCTAACAGTTGTCCATCAGAGGTCCTTGGAAATTGAAGCAAGGTCACCAGTTAGTAGAGAACAGGTCTGGGAATTGAAGCCCAGTCCTCTGACCAACAAACCCATCAATGCTCCTTTTACAATTAGTGCAGAAGATCCCACTCTACTTCTTTCTACAGCCATTTGGATATACCACTGATAAAGGACCTGGGCTGAAATTCTGTCTCAGCCACCTCCTGTCCGTGAGACCTTGAACAGATCAATCAACTTCTGTTACTGCTCAGTGGTTTCAGTCGTGTCTGATTCTTTGTGACCCCCTTCGAGGTTTTCTTGACAGGGACTCTGGAATGGTTTTGCCATTTCCTTCTCCACTTATTTTACAGATGAGGAAACTGAGGCCAAAGCAGGGTTAAGCAACTTGCCCAGGGTCACATAGTTAGTAAGTGTCTGTAAGTACTATTTTTATTTTCATTTTATAGTTGAGGAAACTGAGGCAGACAGTTCTCTAGCTCGTAAATATCTGAGGCTGAATTTGAACTCATGAAGATGATTCCTAGTCCCGTGTTCTATTTCCCATGTCACCTAGCTGGTGTCTAGAGATCTTAATCTAGCTGTTCCTTCCAGCTCTGGATCTGTAAATCTTAGGATCTCAAAATAATTTGCTACTTTTAACTTTTTAAGTAGCTAAAACCAAGCTAAGGTATAATCATTGTATTCAAATAATCTTACTATCGTACAGTTAACCTATAATAATACCAATACTATTGCTAGCATTTATCTAGCACTTTTTTTCTT
>CM053771.1:40723980-40806641 GCA_028658325.1 Potorous gilbertii
CCACACCTTCCCCCCCACCCCCCTCCCTCCCCATGACAGCATACAATTCTGTATAGGTTCGACATATACTTTCCTATTGAGCATATTATCTAGCACTTTAAGATGTGCAAACCTCTTTACAAATTTTCTTTGCTCCTCCTGACAACCCCAAGAGATAAATGCTATTTACCGTCCCCATTTTACAGGTGAGGAAATAGAGGTCAAGGTTAAGTGGCTTGCCCGAAGTCAGACTGCCATTGAATGTCTGAGGCTGGATTTGAATTCAGGTCTTCTTGAGATTCCATCTCGGCTCTGGGCATTTTCTCTCGTGCTTGGAATGCTCTTCTCAGGTCTACCAACTGACTTCTCTGTCTTCTTTTAAGTCTTATCTTTTTATGACTCTAAGGCAGGTCACTCAGAGCAGGAGCTACCTGGAGATCCTTCCACCCATAGAAGGAAACAAAGAGCAGCCGTTGGCAGAGGTCATGTCTTGGACTCTCTTTGCCTTCATATAAAGGCCCGGTGGCTTAGCACAGTGCAGGGCACATAGTAGGGACTTGAGAAGCATTTGACGAATTTAATTGTTTAGAACAAGACCCACCAATTATGCAGCACGCGTATTATTTTTGCTTGTTGTTTTTGCAAGGTAATCAGTGTTAAGTGTCTTGCCCAGGGTCACACAGCTAACAAATATTGTTTTTAATTAATTTTTTTCAATGAACAAGTACGCAATTTTTTCCTCTCACTCCTGCCCCCACCACCCCTGGGGGAAAAAGGAAAACAAAATCCCTGTAACAGTTATGTATCATTAAGCAAAACAAATTCCCATACTGGCTCTGTCTAAAAAAATGGAGGTCTCATTCTGCATAATGAATCCTTACTTCTCTACTAGGAGGAGGGAAGCACTCTTTGTCATTTCCTCCCTGATATCGTGGTTGGTTATCATTTTAATCAGAGTTCTTATGGTTTTTACAGTTGCTCATGTTTACAATTTTGTTGTTACACTATTTGTTTTTCTGGTTTGGGTTACGTTGCTCCCCATCAGCCCATGAAACTCTTCCCCAGGTTTCTCTGAAGCCATCTCTTTTGTTGTTTCTTAGAACACAATAGTATTCCATTGAATTCACATACTATAATCTGTTCAGCCATTCCCCAAGTAAGGGGCTTCCCCTTGGTTTCCAGTTCTTTGGCACCGTAAAAAGAGGATTTTTTATACATGAGTCCTTTTATCATTTCTTTAATTTCTTTGAGGCTATTGACCCAGTAGTGATATCCCTGAATCCAAAGGTATGAATGGTTTGGTCATTTGAATGGGGGGTGGGAGGAAGCTCTAAGTTACTCTTCATAATGGTTAGACCTATTCACAGCTCCACCAGTCAATATCGATTAATCAATCAATTAATTGATTAGTCAATTAATCAATCAAACATACTTTATGCCAGCATCTGTGCTTAATGCTGAGGATGCAAAAAGAGCCAAAAAACAGTTGTTCACCTCAAAGAACTTACAATTTAATGGGGGAAACAATAAGCAAGCAATGATAGACAAAGCACCATAAGCTAACTGTAAAAGCATGATATTTGCATCCATTCTGCAGAGAGACAAATGGAGGTTCAGAGAGCTTAAGGCAGTTGTCTAAGGTCACACAGTAGCACAAGTCAGATTCAAACCAAAGCTCCAGATCCAAGTCTCCTCTCTCTAAGGCCAGCATCCTTTCTCCTGTCCTACACTGTCCATCTATTGTTTTAGACATCTTTGTGATTGTTGGTTGTTGTTTGTGATGGTTGGTGTTAGCATTGTTGTTTCTTGGACCTGTGATTTTATTTTAATTGGCATAGATAAGGTCCCATGTGTAAACTCCCTTCCTAGATGCAAGTATCCAGATGGGCAGCTCATCTTTGACTTAGAGTCTTAGAACTTGGTGTCACTGACAGATTAAGTGAATTGATCATGGCCAACCAGCCAGCAAGTATCAAAGGTGAGATTAAAAAATGGGTGTCTTGTCTTCTAAGGCCAGTCTAGTATTCACTACAACTGGCTGCCTCTCTATTCCTTCATGAGATTCTAATAACACTCTGGAAATGAATGTTGAGGAGCTAACAAACCATCTGGCTATGTGACCTTCAGGTAGGTCCCTGTGGGACATCTCTGGGACCCCAAGCCCTAGGAGAAGGTGCTAAAGATGTCCTTGGGTAGTGTGGCTAGAAGTTTAAAGTCATGAGACAGGATTTGTCCCCTTTGGTCTGATTCCTGTTTGGTCTCTAAGGAGAAAGTTTCCCTGTCACTCAGGGATTTCAGGTCCGTTTCTGTTTTTCCGAACCAGCCCTTGATGCCAGAGTGGCAGGCCAAGTCTAGCCTCCCAGTGCCAATTATTCAAAACTGCCTAACAGAATGTCCCTGAACTGTCTGGAGGCCTCATTCATTTCCATGAGCAAACTTTAAGCTGCTCTTGGCAGGATATAGATTCTGACAGTCGAGAAAGTTTTGAGCATTAGGAAAGACATGAGAAACTCTGGAATAAATTGTCAAATTATAGAGTGTTATAGCTAGATGAGGCTTTAGAACTTAGAATGTCTAATCTGAGGAGGTTTTAGAATAAAGAATGGCATAGTTGAGGGATCCCCTAGAACATAAAACATCAAACCTAGATAGGTTTCCTCCCTCCCTTTCTCCCTCTCTCCCTCCCTTCTTCCTTCCTTCCTTCCTGTACTGTTCTTTCTCTTCCCCTCTTTTATTCTGGTTAGAGGTATGGCTCTGTGGGACGATTAGATGAAATGTAATTTATATAAAAAAGAATATCAATAAAAATTCATTTAAAGATTGGACTTGGCTCCAGGAAGACTTGGCCTTTGTCATATACTTTATGGATGACCAGGAGAAAGTCATTCAATTTATCACTGCTCAGGGCAATTCTCTAGGACAATATGCTGCAGAGAAGGTTCACTTGTCCATTAGTAGAGGGAGTCTCCCCATCTAGGACTTCATTAGGCCAATAAAATCCTAGTTCCAGGCTCACTCCCTATCCCCACAGCAGCAGTCCAGATTCGCATTGTTCAGAGGTCTGAATTAGGCTGGCAGCTGTGGGAGTAGAAGGGAACAGATGTCAGAAGTATTGTATGTTCTGTGACAGAAGAATGGACAAGGGCAATGGTACAAGTTTTCAATTCTGAGTCAGACTCAGAGAAAGTGAAGGAAGGAAGGAAGGAAGGAAGGAAGGAAGGAAGGAAGGGAGGGAGGGAGGGAGGGAAGGAAGGGAAGGAAGAGAGAAAGAAGGAAGGAAAGGAGAGAGAAAGGAAAAAAGGAAAAAGAAAGGAGTGAGGAATGAAAGAAAAGAAGGAAGAAAAGAAGGATGGATAGATGAATGTTATCCTTCCTCAGACATGACAGATGTAAAAGTGGTCAAAATCATTGTGTTATAGATCATGTAAATAAGTGATTCTCAAACTTGAGCCCAGATTCCCTGGAGGTGATGATATGGGGCAAAGAGTTTTTGCAAGAGTCCATGAATATATATGAATTCCAAAGTTCAACTACATTTCAAATTTCCAAATTGTGAACCAACCCTCTCATCAAATGAGTCAGTATAATATCTAAGCAAACATCCCCTTGGTAGACTGAATATATGTCTCACACGTTTCCGTGAGATATTTTTAAACTTATGTCAACGGTGTTACGACAGAACACATACCAATTTATTTAAAATCATTTAATGCATTCATGGCAGATTTTAGTCATAGTTTTTAAAGGTGGAGAGGCATGGGTTAAAACAGAGATGATAAGTGAGAAAGATACAGAACTGGTTAAATGGATGTAGTCATTAATGATGCCATGATGACTTTGGGAGAGATTTCCCTGTTCTTCAGAGAGATCTCCCATGGAAGGAAAGGGAATTTCTGAATGGCTTTGGATTGTTCAACATTTTTTATCAATGATCTGCGTAAAGGAATTGACATTGTTGTTGTGAAATTTGAAAGTGACACAAAGCCTAGAGATAACTAGCATACTGGACAATAGATATTTTTTCAATCAGTGGGTATTAATAGCACATCCATTATCACTTAGATCCATATTTTTTTATGTTCAGGGAGAAGGAGCCTCAAAAATTTAGAAATAGACTGCTGGAACTCTGTGGGATCTTAGACTTGGCTTTATGTGCACATGAAGTAGTTGGTCATGGAATAATTTTTAAAATTCCTGGAAAAGAATCCACTGGAAAACATCTCTCTTTTACTGTTGCCACTCATCAGAGAGAACATTCTACCACTAAAGGAGAAGTCCTTTATGACTGAATCCAAATCCCTTGCTTAGCATTTTCTTCTTCCTTCAAGACTCTACTTTTAAAGTACAAAGAGTTCATGTAGAAGGATATGTCATTTAGTCAATAACACTTTAGTTTGAATTAGTTTATCAGTTTGATTTGCTCTTTTTTGGTTAGATAGGACAATGTGGAAATATTGAATATCCATAGGGGAAGATTGCCAGAAATGGGTAGTGAAGGGAAGGGAGAAGAGATTATATAACAAAGATACAATGTTTTTCTCCAAGTATTTAAAAGTTTGCCATGTGGAAGAAAAGAACATGGACAGAACTTCAGAGCATCCTGATTCCAACACTATCTCTGCTATGACCTTGCTATATGATTCTCAGGTCAGTATTCTCAGTTTTTCTGGGCTTTACATTTCTCATCTATAGAAAGATAACTATTGAGTTCAATGATCTCTCAAGTCCTCATAGAGTCAAAGGACAAACTGAAGCCTGGGCTCACACACATCTGCATTTGACTATAACCCTGGGGGAAACCTGCAGATGTGCCCAGAGAAGATTTTGACTTCCCTACCAACCTGCACTTCTAAAGTGGGATGAGTCAGTAGGGAACTGTGATGTGAGCCTCCAAGAAAGCAGAAAGCTGGAATTTCCTAACTTTAACTTGATTGGAAAATTACTTCAACATTACTGTTGTCTCTTCTTGGGTAACATGTGCTGCTTCATATTTCATCCCTGTGGGTGGGGTATGGCAGCACCTTTTTGTCCAACCTCAGATGCTAGACATCAGCATGAGAGATGCATCATCAGAGAACTGCACTGATTAGGACCAAGTAGTGGTGGTAGTAGTAGTAGTAGTAGTAGTAGTAGTACTAGTGATGGTGGGGGTGGTGGCCAGCATTTATAAAGTACTTTAAGGATTGCAAGACATCTTAAATATGTTATCACACTTGACTCTTTCAAGGGTCAGTGAAATAAAGCGCTGTTACCATCCCCATTTTACAGATGAGGATATTGAGGCTTAGAGTGGTCAGGTTACCTGCCCAGAATCAAACATCTGCTTAAATTTCTGAGGCAGGAATGAGCTTATGTGTGTCTTCCTGACACCAGATTCAGTGCTCTATTCTCTGTGGTCTGGCCTAAATGCTCTCTCTTCTCTAACATTCATTTTAATTCAGTAGGCATTCACTAAGCATCTATTACATGCCAGACTCTGTGCAAAAGTGATACAAAGACAAAAATACTCTGAAGGTGATTACGTTTCACCAGACACTCTGTATTCTAAAGCCCCTCCCAGCCCTGACATCCTGCATTCTAAGGGCCCTCTCTGCTCCGACATCCTGCGTTCTAAGGCCCTCCCAGCTCTGACATCCTGCGTTCTAAGGCCCTCCCAGCCCTGACATCCTGCGTTCTAAGGCCCTCCCAGCCCTGACATCCTGCGTTCTAAGGGCCCTCCCAGCTCTGACATCCTGTGTTCTAAGGCCCTCCCAGCCCTGACATCCTGCGTTCTAAGGGCCCTCCCAGCTCTGACATCTTGTGTTCTAAGGTCCTCCCAGATCTGACATCCTGTGTTCTAGGGGCCCTCCTAGCTCTGACATCCTGTGTTCTAAGGTCTTCCCAGATCTGACATCCTGTGTTATAAGGTCCTCCCAGATCTGACAACCTGTGTTCTAAGGTCCTCCCAGATCTGACATCCTGTGTTCTAAGGTCCTCCCAGCTCTGACATCATGTGTTCTAAGGGCCCTCCCAGCTCTGACATCCTGTGTTCTAAGGTCCTCCCAGCTCTGACATCCTGTGTTCTAAGGTCCTCCCAGATCTGACATCCTGTGTTCTAAGGTCCTCCCAGCTCTGACATCCTGTGTTCTAAGGTCCTCCCAGATCTGACATCCTGTGTTCTAAGGCCCTCCCAGCTCTGACATCCTGTGTTCTAAGGCCCTTCCCAGCCCTGACATCCTGTGTTCTAAGGTCCTCCCAGATCTGACATCTTGTGTTCTAAGGTCCTCCCAGCTCTGACATCCTGTGTTCTAAGGTCCTCCCAGATCTGACATCCTGTGTTCTAAGGCCCTCCCAGCTCTGACAATCTAAGTTCCATTGATATCCTCATTTTCCAAATGGTGAAACTGAAGTCAAGTGACTTGCTTCAGGTCACTCAGGTGGTATGTACCTGTGGCAGGATTTGAACCCAGTCCTGTAATTGACATTGAGTTCTGTGATCTCTTTCCTAGAAACCCCTGAAGAACGGTCTCAGGTCTATCCCATTAATCCTGCACCAATTGAAAAAACTTTGGGTCAGTGACCCAAGGGCAGCAATAGTTACGGGAGATCTGAAAACACATCCAGGGCCCTTTTATTCATCTGGATTAAGAATGGGTGAATCCCAAAGCCTAATAAAGGTAGGAATTTGTGACTCCTGCCTTTGGGGGGAGTATGAAGTCTCTCCTTCACTGTCATTCTATCCTACTTTATTTAGTTAGCTAAAATGAGAAGTTATATAGGCTTGCAGAAAACAGTTATTGTTGCTGAATTTGCTAAGAAAATTGGGCCATTTATCAGAGAAAATAGCGACAGAAAAGTACATAGGGAGGCCAGAGGTGTTACTTTGCCATCTTCAGCAGCAGTAACACCTAAAAGCAAATTCCAGATGCCTGGATGGGAAAGATGAATTTTGTTTTTCTAGGAGAAAATAGTGGGGGGTTGGATTTTGATTTCCCACATTCCCTTATAGAGATTACAGGGAGACCTGCAATGAGTCTGAGAGAGGTGTTTGGCATCAGGTAAACCATCCATAATGTTCTCTATGACCTACACCACTTGGATTCAAGTAGACCCTAGGGTTCAGTTCCCATCATCTGTAGTTACCACCTGGGACTATGAGAAAATCATTTCATCTCTCTGAGACTTCTTTTCCTTATCTGTAAAATGGGGAGAGTAATAGCTTGCCTCCTGGTTTCAAATGACATAACATGCATAAAATGCTTTATAAACTTAATATTGATATACAATTGGCATTGATTGAATTCATAATATTTATTAAGTGTTAACTATGCTCCCTGTATTAAAATGTTGGGGATTCAAATTAAAAATATATACTTTATATGATAGAGTATAGAGAGTATAGTATCATATCATATTGTTATCATATCATGTCATATTATATCATATCATATTGTACCAAATAGTACAGTGCGGTAATGGATAACATAGTAGAGTAGAGTGTTTTGTGGTATGGTATGATATAGAGAGATAGCTTGCTGTAATGGACTTACCTTTAGGAAGCTCTTGGTTCAAAGTGTCTCTGACACACACTAGTTATGCAGGTCCCTGAGTCTCAGTTTCCTCATCTGGCTCTAAATTTATCATTCTATCAACTTCTCAGCATCCCTGAGGAACTCTGAGACCCTAAGTTACCGATAGCTTATTGATCTCTATTTACAAACCAAAAATTCCCACACAAATGGAATCATGGGTATATTTAAAAAAATAATTTACCAAGCACTTAAATCCATTATCATACTTGATCCCCACAATGACCTTGTGAGGTAGGCATTATCATGTGACCTCCCTCACAAACTATTAGGCAAGCTTAAGTAATTGGCCAAGGATCCCATGGGTACTGAGTGACTGAGGCAGAATTTGAATTCAGGTCTTCTCAAGTCCAAACCTACGGTGCTGTCTCTCAGCTTCAAATTTCTATCACGTGCGCCTCAGTTTTTCTCCTCAGGAACTTCTGCCCTGGAGTAGAGTCTATGTTTGTATGTATTACCAGAACCTCTGCTTCCCTTTGCTGTGTCCTCCCTGGCCATCTTCATTTGCAGTTTCACCAATGTCATTGCAAAGACTTGTGACCCTTTCAAAGCCCTTCCATCCCCACTGCCAGGATCGGTTCACCTCTAGACCAAAATGCACCTCCCTGACAAGTACTACCCAATATGCATTGTCTTTCCTCTTAGAATGGAGGTTTCTTAAGGGCAGAAAGTGTCTTTGATTTTTGTTTTTAATTTGTATCTTTAGCAAAATAATGGGAACATAGGAAGCGCTTAAAAAAGTGCAATTCATTGACCCATGGGGCCCTAGCTATAACTCACTTAAGTATGAGTTAAATTCATTCTCTGAATTTCTCCAGAAGCTTTTACCCCACCCCATCCCACCAACCACAACCAATTTGCCTCTTCCCTGGAGCTTGCTCATTTGAAAGATGAATCTCTAACATGGGATTAACTATTTCATGAGGTGTTCCAGCCATACTCAATTCACTTCCATTTCATTTCATTCTCTGAACTACTTCCCTCCTTCCAGATGTCCTTTATGTGGTCTCTTCCCCTATTAGTGAGCTCTTTAAGGGTAGGAATTGTCTTATTTGTTTGTATTTGTATCCCCAACACTTAGCACAATGTCTGGCTTGTAGGCATCAATTAATACTCTACCTGTCCTCTCTCTGTCTCTGTTGCTGTCTCTCTCTCCCTCTCTTTCTCTCTCTCTCTCTCCTACTTTCTCTCTCTTTCTCCCTTTCTCTTTCTATCTTTTGCTTATTTCTCTATGAATCATCTACATCATAAAGTGCTATTAATATCCCCATTTTATAGATGAGGATGCTAAAATTTAAAGATATTAAGTAACATGCTCATTGAAACAGGACAAAGTACATGTCTGAAATAAGTTTTGAACCCAGGTCTACCAAGTCTCACTTGCTAGCTCCCATACCATTTGATCTCATAACCATCAGGTTTTAGACGAGCCAACTGGATTGCATACCTCTCTCCTTCTCCTTCTATTGCATTTGGCATCAGAATTTGCCTTTGAATAATATGTTCTTTGAGAAAATACTGAGAAACAGTGCTATAATTGAGACCGAAATAGATTGTGTGGGGTTGACACCAGCAGGGCTATTTCCAAGGGCTCAATGAGTCAGGAAGGTGAGCATGTTGGACAGCACAGTTCTCATTAGGGACCATTTTGAAGAAATGGGTGTTTATTTCAGGCTCCACGCCTACATATTTCACAAACAATGTGCTCTAGAAATGTCCAGAGAAATGCAATGGATGAAATAAGAATGAATCTTGAGTTAAGACAGATAGCTCCATTTGAAAATCTTGGGTTATATATATTAAAAAAATAGCCACATTGGCAACAACAACATCAACCCTAAAAATCCCCAGGAAAAATGAATGCAGGCAGAACATTATGTCAAGTAGACAGATGGGAGGCAAAGGAAGCTCATCAGAGGAGCTGCTTTTCATGGAGTACTTGATAAGTGCTTAGTCAGCCTTCTGATACCACAGCAAATTGTGGGCCAAGACAGAGAATACAGGCTAAAGCATGAAAGAGGAGGAAAGTGGAAAGTAGAGAGAGCCATTCTCCAAGCACCAAAGACAAGAAATGGAGTAAACAAAACCAACCATGACCTTGAAATTCTACCCCAGCAACATCACTCATATGCATTCTACTCTTCTTATCTTTCATACCTCTAACCTCTCTCTTGCTTTGTGCCTCATCCCCTCCCACATGGTCCATTGCAAAGGTCTTCTCAAGTCAATAGGCCTCTATTAAGCCTTTAGTATGAGTCTGGCTTTGTGCTAAGTGTTGAGGCTACAAAGAAAGGCAAAAAATGAAGGGTTCATATTTTAATGGGAGAGATAGTTTGCAAATAACTAAGTACATACAAGATGCATGCAGAGTAGAATGGAAGGTCATCTAACAGGGGAATGCACTCACGAGCAGTGGTATTGGGAAAGAAGGGAACTGGACTGAGTCTTGAAGAAAGGTAGGGAAACCAGTCCAGTCTCCTTTGCCTTCATTATCTCTTTGCTTCAGCCTAACCTCCAATCAGCTACCAAACTGACATTCCTATAACAAATTTAATCATGGGATTCCCTCACTCAAAAGTGTTCAGGGGTTCCCTATTCCATCTAGAAGCAAAGGTCCTCAGCATGGAATTTAAAGCCTCTACAATTTAGATCCCATCTCCTCTGCCTACCCTTGCCTTCATACAGTCTCCATTTCAGAGAAACTGGCATCTGTTGTCCTCTATACATGCCATTCCATCTCCAGATCTAAAATACACTCCCTCCTCACCTCCATGTTGTAGAATCCTTATCTTCCTAAGATGCACAGCTTAGACATCACTTCTGACATTAGACTTTTCCTGATCTGTTCTCTTCTTCTTGAAATTATTTGGAATAGACTTTCTGCTTACTTACCCTCTGTGCACCCTACATTTCCCACCCCCCCAACCAGAGTAAGCAGCTTGAGGCCAGGGACTAACTACTTTAGTCTTTGTATATGCAGTGTGTGGCATGCCATTCAGCACATAATAGATGTTTCATAATTTTAAAAATTGAATCCAATTTCCTGACATGAAAAATTTAAAAAAAAAACATCAAACCAAACAAAAATCTAAAGTCAACTACCTGGCTCCATTTTCTTAGGAATGGACATTAGATGAAATGGGAGTTTCTTAATTTATTTTGCTAGAAGAGCAGTCTGAGAACCAGAGACACTGTTACCTTTGAAATTTGTCATCAGAGAAGAGCCTTTCAGATTCCATGAACACATAATACATGGTATGAACATTTATTAAGTACAAGTTCTTATGTGTTGGCAATGGGCTCAAACCAAGGAGGTTCAAAGGTGAGGACAGTTCCTACCCACCTGAAGTTTACCATTTAATAGAGGGATGATACCTACATGCAGACCAGTATATCATACCAGATATAGTGTTATGAGGATGAAGGAGTGATTCAAATAAAGTACTAGAGAAAAGATATGGAACCAGGATTACCAGGGATGATAGCTTGGAAGGAAACGCTCCTAGCTGAGCCCAAAAATAAGAGAAGAATTTCAACAGATGATCATAAGGAAGAAGGTGCTTGCTAGGCTCTGGGGCAGAGTCTTTTGGTTGGATGAAGGAGGAACTGCTTATTTTAGGGAAAGCTGAGGAATGCAGCGTGAATGACATGGAGATCATCACATTCATTCTCCCAGTCTACAGACCATGGTTGTTCCAAAGAGGTTGTGGGTGGCCTGGTAAGCTAGAACACTGAGCTTTAAGATCCAAGAGTACTCAAGACAAATAATGAGAATACCCAGTCTGAGAACTTGGGGTTTAAATTTCAGCTCTCTTACTCCCTGTGTAGCCTCAGATCTCTTTGGAGTCTGTTTTCTCAACTGCAAAATGGGGGCAATAATACTTACATTAGCTTCCCAGGATCATTTGGCATCACAGATTTTAGATCTGGAAGGGACCTTAGAAAGCATCCAATTCAACAGTCTCACTTTACAGATAAGGAAACTGAGGTTAAAGAGTTTCCTACATAAAACCACCTAAAAGAGACAGAGGTGGAGTCTGAAACCAGATTCCCTGACTCCAATCAAATCAATGGCTCTTTCCATTGCTCTGCCCAGGTTCATAAGATCATTGATTTGGGGATGGAAAGGATCTTAGAGGTCATATAGTTATGAGCTCATAGATTTAAAGTTAGAAGAAATCCATATCATCTATCCGCCACCATTTCTTATTTTATTCATAGAGGTGAAATTATTTGACCAGATTCACATGGGTAATAAATCACAAAGTCAGATTTGAATTCAAATTTTCTGATTCCTAATCCAGTCAATGAATGTATTAATCCTGCTAGTGAGGAAAGTGTTTCATAAGCCTCAAAACTCCAAAAGAAATGTGAATCATGAAAGATGAATCACATATGGAGCCTTTTTGATTGAAGAAGTGTTTTTTAGGACCTACTAGTTTCAAACCTCCACATTAAGTATGACCATGTGTTTGTCCTTTGTTGCCAAAGAATACCATGCCATCAGAGAAATAATGCCCTTGCCTTTGACTTTGTTTTGAGTGATGGAGGTTTGTGCAGGTCACCAGCCTCACTTCTCCAGAGCCATCTGAATCCAGTGACCAGATATTCATCAGGATGACTGGAGATGACCCAGAATGAGGTCATTGGGGTTAAGTGACTTGCCCAAGTCACAGCAAGTGAGTGTCAAGTGCCTGAGGTGAGATTTGAACTCAGGTCCTCCTGACTCCTGCACTGGTGCTCTATCCACTGCACCACACCAAGTGTGGCCATAGAGGCACAAAGGAAGAAAAAAGAGAGTCCCTGCCCCTCCATGGAGCTAAAATTAAATAGGATAAATATGCAAATGAGACTTTGTACCCCAAAGTGATGAGATGGAACTGCATCAGCAATGTCACTCATCAAGGAACAATTACCCATCATTGTCAATTTGGTCAATTGTTGGAGGAACAAATGTAGGCTTATTGATAATTCAATCATGAGAGTGCATATTTAAATGGGCCAAGACCAATGTAGCTACAGTGTTGGATTGAGAGCTAAGAAGACATAGATTTGAATCTGATCTCCAAGACCTTGAGCCAGTCATTGCACACTGTTTATCTGTTAAATGGGGATAATGATGATGATGGTGGAGGTGGTGGGGGCACCTGTCTGTATGGTTGCTATGAGGCTTGAATAAAATAATGGAGATAATATACTTTCCAAGGGTGATGCAGATGTTGGAGAGGAAGTATGATGAAAGGGACTAGAGTGCTGACCTCAGTCAGGAAGACCTAGGTCCCTTATCAGTGACATTCAGAAACTTCCTAGCTGTGTGACTTCTTTTGCCTCAGTTTCCTGCACTATAAAATGAGGATGATAAATAGCATCTACCTCCCAGGGTTGTTGTGAAGTTTCAGTGAGATAATATACATAAAGCACTTATCAGAATGCCCCGCATACAGTAGGTGCTATATAAATGCTTGTTTTGTTTTATGTTTATTTATTTTATTGGATTTCTTCAGTTGTATCTGATTCTTTGTAATCCCATTTGGAGTATCTTTGGCAAAGTGGTTAGCCATTTCCTTCTCCAGTTCATTTGACAAATAAGAAAACTGAGGCAAACAATTAAGTGACTTGCCCAAGGTCACACAGTCAGTAGATATCTTAGGACAGATTTGAACTCAGAAAGATGTATTGTCCTGTGTAGTTGCAGGGCTCTATGCACTATGGCATTCCCCCAGATGCCCCAGGAGAAATGTTTAGGCTGGACAAATAGATCTGAGAACCATCTACATAAAAATGGTAACAGAGCTCATGGGAACTGATGCGATCCTAAGGGAAATAGTCTAAAGAGAAAAGAAAGAAGGCCCAGGGTAAAGGCCTGGGGGACATCCATAGATGAACAGCTGTTGAAGGAGACTGGGGAGTGGGCAGATAGGTGAGATGAGACCAAGGAGGAGACAGTCATACATACGCACATTCAAAGACACACTCAGACACACACACACACACACACACACACACACACAAAACTCTAGAGAAAAGAGAGTATCAAGGAGAAAAGAATTATCAAGAACACCAAAAGCTTATGAGAAATCAAGGATGAGAACTGAGAAACAGTTTTGGATTTGTCTAATGAGGTATCATTGTTCACTCTGATGAGAAGAGCTGCCATAGAATGATGAGGCTGGAAGCCAAAGTTAGAGAATAAAGAGAAGTGGAGGTCCCTGTTTTAAAAGGCCTTCTTGAGGAATTTAGGCACAAAAAGGAGAAATGTTGAATATGTAGGGTTTCCTAACAGTCACAGTGAAGTTTTATGCTTTAGTAGCTCACAGCCCTGTCAAGACTTTGGAGTCACCCTGCATCCTGGGTCTCTGGTCACTTTCTGCACACCAGCACAGTGCTCAGACATTCATCTCCTGCCCCATCTCCTTTTCTGATCTCACTTCCTGGGTGCCACCTCCTAGGTGTAGGTCAGCCCTGGCAATATGCTGGAGCCCATTTGTGCTCCTCATGAGTCACTCTGTTGCCTGCTGTCACCTGCAACTGTAATCAATCTATCGCCTTTGATATCTCAGAGATATCCTGCAAATGGAGAATGAGACCAGAGCCTGGAACTGAGGAGGGAAACAGAGCCAGGTGTATTGTGGTTGGAACATTGCTGAGCACTTTTGATGATGGCAAACAGCTTTGGAAAACTGAAATGTCTCTATTTTTTTAACAATAGTGTTTTTTTTTTACTAAGAAACCTCCGTGTTTGGGAAACCCAATATCACAGTCTCTGAAGTAGCAGATTTGTAGGCAGCTGAAAACATGCTCCAAAATCAAGCATGATAAGTTCATTAGACAACCGTGAAACAAACAAACAGAAAATGAAGCAAGCTAGAAGGAAGAAAATCATTTCCAACAAGGGAATCAGAAGAGGAAGCATTTGAGATGGGCTTTAGAGATTGGGTAGAAATCTAAGAAGCAGAGCATTCTGGGAATTGTGTGAGGGAGGGTACAGAGGCTGTAAAGGACAGAACATGTCTGAGAGAACTGGAAGCCTTGATTGGCTGAGGCAGTGGATGGAGGGCTGGACCTGCAGTCAGGAAGACCTGAGTTTCAATCCAGCCTCAGACACCTACTAGCTGTGGGACCCTGGGCAAGTCACTTAATATAATAACAGCCACCATTTATATAGGGCTTATTTTGTGCCAGGACCTGTGCCAAGTGCTTTACAATTATTATTTAATTGATGCTCACAACAGCCCTAAGAGATAGGAGCTATTACTATCCACACTTTACAGAAGAAAAAACTAAGGCAAACAGGGTTAAGTGATTTATCCAGGGTCACACAGCTAGTAAGTAGCTGAGGTCAGATTTGAACTCAGGTTTTCCTGACTTCAAGTCTAGTCCTCCAATCCACCGTGCCACCCAGCTGCTTAATCATCTCATATGTAAAACTGATATAATAGTAGTAGCTCCCTCCCAAGGTTGTTTGGAGAATAAGACAACGTAATGTTTATAAAGTTCTTTATCAACCGTAAAGGGCTATATAAATGCTAGCTATTTCTATCATCCTTTTCACTGGCATCATTGATATCATCATTAAAAGACAGGTAGGCACCAGGTTGAAAAATAGATAGAAAACTAAGGAGTCTGAGATTTATTCAATAGGCATTGGGGAACTCTAAAATATCATTGAGAAGAAACATGGCATGCCATATATGTACATTAAAAAATAATTATTCCAGCTAGGGTACAAAGTCTGGACTGAATGGTCAATATCAGAGTGGAAGAATCTACTTCTGTTAGCATCCTCAAATACTCATCCAGAGTACTGAAGGAGGCGATGTTAAGACTGGACTTCTAAGCTTATAACCTCTTGACTTTGGGGGCGCCCATCAAATAAGAAGAGTACTCCATTTGGAGTTGGAAAACATTGATTCTAATCTTGGCTCTTCTACTTACAACCTGTGTGGGTATGAACAAGTCACTTGTGTATGAGCCTCTAATTTCTCAAATGAAAAATGAAAGGTTGGGCCAGATGTTGTCTAAAGTTCCTTCTATCCTTATTTTCATTATCTTTTCATTATCATATCCATCAGTGATCCCAAATTAGGACCTTGTGGGTTCTAGAGGTGCTACAACCTCATTATTTTTCCATACTAGTTTTCCTGCCCTTAGATAACACTTTAATACAAAAGACAAAACACATCTTAGGCAAGATTATCCACTGGGAAGTCTATTGTACTTCTGCTCAGAAGAGCTCCTACCTGATCTCTTCTCTTGCCCCTTGGTTGGTTACCTGGCATCAAGGCTTTTCTCATCACTTTCTTTTCTGTATTTATTCATTCCCCTCCCTCTTGGTTGACAGCTATTGATTTCTGTACATGACTCTGCCCTGGGCCTCGAACGGTTTTGCTATTTCTTCCCCAATTTTCAGACAAACTTCATCATCCCTTTGCTTACTGGAGCTCGGCTTTGTTCTTTGTGTGGTAATAGGAGATTCAGTAAATGGCATGTCACCGGATTGGAGAGATGGGAGGGCTACCTTTATTAGATTAAATAGGTTTCTCCTGCCCAGCACTCAAGGGGCATTGCAGAATCCTAATTAGAAGACTGACAATAGTGAAATGGGCTGCTTGCAGCCAATGACTTCCCAAGTTTTAAAAAAGAAAGGTTTTTTTCATTATTTTGGTCTGTATTATAAGGCTATGTGATTAACACCCCAGTGGAATCCAAGGTTTAATTTTAAATTAAAGATTTCTTCTGGCCCTTTGGAGTTAGTAACTGCTTCCTGGATGCTCCATTGGTCTCCTGTGTCTCCCTAACTCTTCCCCCACTCTAGTTCATCCTCAACTCAGCTGCCAAAGTGATCTTCTAAAGTATCAATCTGACCATGTCATCATCAATTGCCCGCTCTCCAATTCAATAGATTCCTGTGATAACTTATTACCTCCTAGATCAAATAGAAAAAGCCTGTGTGTGGCTTATAAATGCCTTCACTGTCTGCCTCCTACTTACCTTGTAGCCCCTTAACCTTACACCTCTCCACCTATTCTATGATCCAGAGACACTGGCCTCTCTGATGTTCCTTTCACATGACACTCTATATCCTGACTCTGAGCATTCTCCCACAGATGTTGTCCACATCTGGAATGCTCTCCCTCCTCACCTCTGCCTCCTGGCTTCCTTCAAGTCTCATTTTTGTCTCATACATGCACACATGTACATATATATATATGTGTGTGTATGTGTATGAATGTTGTATACATATACACATATATTGTATGTACATAGTTGTTTGCATATTGTCTTCCCCCGTTAGGCGGTGACATCCTGGAAAATGAAAACCAAGTTTTACTTTTCTTTATATCCCTAATGCTTAGCACAATGCCTGGCACATGATATTTAGTGAATTCTTATAGATTGACTCAAGTACAACATCTCCTGTACTATTACACTGACTTTTCTTATCCTCATGTGTGACACCGTCTTCCATCTCCACACCTTCATTTGTGTTGTCCCCTATTCCTGGCAGAGAATAGAAGGGGATGTGGGAATGAGTATCTTGTCTCCTCTTTCCCTTCTCTCTTTGGCTTGGATTGATCACCCCAGCTTGAACTCACATGGGCATCCTGAGGGTGCAAGGCTTCTCACAGCCATATGCTATCTCTACAACCCTAGCTAGTCCCATCCCAAATCAGTGTTCTTCTCAATTTCCTAATACTCTAAATTGACAACGTGCTGACCTGCATTAGTGGAAGGAATCTCCTCATTTGGAAGTTCCCCAGAGGAATGAAATTTTAGATGTATTCCCTATTCCTATCCTATATTGTGTATATACTTGCATCTAACTGTTGTATATGTAGTTGACCCTCCTAGAACACAAGATCTCTGAGAACGAGGTCAGTTTTTTTTTTGTCTCTGTACCTCCAGAGTCTAGCATAGTGCTTGGTATCCAGTAGGCACTTAATAAATGCTTGTTTGATAGATTTATTGAATCATTGATGTGTACCAAAAGGGATAGCAGATTCATGCTTACATGGACCAGCTTGGAAAATGAAATGGAATCCATATTCTCCCTCCTTTCACCCTCTGACACACCAGGTACACTGGTAATCCCGAGACTGTAGCTATGCATTGTTGCAACTCCTAGAGTTCCTAACATAGTTAGGAAGGTTGATTGGTTAGAATGAAAGAGAGAGACAGAGAGAGAGAGAGAGAGAGAGAGAGAGAGAGAGAGAGAGAGATGCATTTTGAATTACCATATGTTTCTGGTTGATTTGCTGCTCTCCTTTCCTCTTCTTTCTTTACTTCTTTGGATTCATGATCTCCCATATGAATATTCCCTTCACTGGTACAGATGGAAACTCATTCACACTTTTTTTTAATCTTATATAATCATTGTCTGTAGACTTCTACGAATTCTCCATAGAGGATCTCCCCAATTCCTCAGAGACACTCTTTCAGGCATTTTCATCTTTAGTGGCCACTGTCCCAGGTGCTGTTCCTTATCCTTGCTTCACACTCCTATATGTCCTTATGCCCAACTTGAGAGCTGGTTATCTCTGATAATCCTCAGTGGCCTGTCTACATCTACCAGGCATCTCTCTTCTCTCTTTTATAAGTATTATGCTTCCCTCTGCCTACAATCTCTCCTTGATCCAGTCCATTCTCCATACATCTGATATTTCTATAGCAGGGGTCTGACCATATGATTCAACTTCTATTGAAACTCCAATGACAAAGGCAGGGACTCTTTTAGGGCTTCTTAATCTGGAGTACCCTGAATAGATTTCAGTGGAATTCATTGACCTTGAGTGGGAAAACAACTCCAACTTCATTTTCATTCATTTGTAACATGAAATTTTAAAATTTCTTTCAATTATTTAAAAACATGATTCTGAGAATGGATCCCTAGGTTTCCTCAGACGGCCAGAGGGGTCTATGGCACATACACAAAAGGTTAAAAATCCCTGCTCTTGGATCAAAAGTAGACTCCCCGTTGGGCATCAAAAATATTTCAGTCTGGTAACAACCTTATTTCTAGGTTCCGTAGTCCTCTTCATGCTTTCCATGGTCTAGTCAAACTGCCACATTGTGTTTGTCCTTTGTCGCCGAAGAAGACCATGCCATCAGAGAAATGATGACATGACTTGCATTTGACTTTGTTTTGAGTGAGGGAGGGCTGAAACTGCCACACTAACTAGCCCTTAAATGCAACTTTCCATGTCCCGCTCCTGTGGGATACTGTGCCTATGAACACACTGTCTTCCATACCTAGAATTCCTCCTCCCCTCAGTTCCTAGAATCACTGGCTTCCTTCCAAGTTTGACCCAATCTACTTCCTACAGGAAGTCTTTCCTGATTTTCCTAGCTGCTAGTGGTCCTCTCTTGTTCAGAAAAATTGCATTTTATTAGCTTTCTATATATTCTATTTTTACTTACTGACTATATGCATGTTTCCTCTGATATAGTGAGGGCAGATACTATTTTTTTGCATGTGTATCTTAAGAAATGAGCATGGTTCTTGGTATTAAATGGTTAATTGGTCTCTCTGTCTCCTAGTTAGCTAATTGGCACAATCCATAGTTCCTGGGATTAGGCGTCATGATGAATAGAGTTCAAATCCCATGTCATACACTTACTAGCTCTGTGGTCCTGGACATATCATCTGACCTCCTTCAATCCTCCATTTCCTCTTTTTTGTAAAATGAGGTAATAACTGTACCTCCCTTCCAATGTTGTTGTGAGAACCAAATGGGTTAACATGTGTACATGGAAACCTTAAAGCTCTGTATCAATGCTATGTTCTTATTGATTGATTCATTATTAATTCTAGGGCAGAGGAAAGATCATTTCATTGGAGTCAAGAGAGCTTTGGCTTCCAGTCCCACTTCTCATCTTCCAGTGACCATGAGCACATCATTCAATGTCTCCGAGTCTTAGTTTTCTCGTCTTTACATAGGAACAATAGTAATGTATATTTCATCCACAAGCCTGTCACAAGTATCAAATGAGCTAATGTATGCAGAGTATCTGGGAACCTTCAAAAACTATAGAACTGTCAGTTTTCATCCTTATTATTAAGTGCATAATATATGTGAGGTTAATATGCTCTGAGTTTTCAGGGAGTTGGGGAAGGCTTCTTGGCAGTGAGGATGAGTTTACAAAGCTCCCAAACAATGAATACCAAGTACTTTCAGAATAATCCAAACACATCTGGGTCAGAACAATGGACCAGCTGCCTCTGAGTCCCCTAAGTCCCTTTGAGGAACAGTCTCTAGCATGTCATCTTCACTGTTAACAGAAACCAGAGACAAAACCCTGTAGAGGTTTCCTAGTTTGGAAACCATTGAAGGTTTCCTATGACCATAGTAAAATGAACCTTGGACATCACACCATTCAATTTGCCCATTTTACAGAGAGTAAAACCAAGTCCCAGGAGGTCTAATATCATGGTCATATAGGTGATAAAGGACCAAAGCTGAGGTTTAAACCCAAGTCTTTTGATTGCAAATCCAACACCCTTTCTGTTCCACCATGCTGCCTCTCTGGGTCAGCTTCCCTGGCCCAAACAAAGAACATAGTCTCACAAGGACTTTTTTATTTCAAAAGTTTTCTGTTTCTGTCTGCTTTTGAAGGACCTACCAGTCCCTGATGAAGTAGTTTAGCCAACCCATTCTATTCTTAGTCCTTGGCACTCTGGGAATTACAAGTACTTAAAAAATAGACCGAAAGTGACTTTAAGGAAATGAAGGTTTTCCCAACACCTCCGAGAGGATTTTTGGTTGTCTTTGCAGATGAATGTTCTAATGTTTCTTCATTATTGTCTCCTACATCTATCTTCCTTTTAAAAGCCATAGAAGAGATGGGAAATTGAGTTATTTTTCAAGTGATAAACAATGAAGGATCCCCAATTTCTTCTTGTTAGTCTACATTAGTAGTAGTCACCCAGGTACCCACTAGAGATTCAAGGAAAATAAGTTGAAGAAGGAAAGTGAACACACTCAAGGAAAATTAAGACCATCTTGGGGAATAGACAGGAGGCTGTGTTTTTCCTGAAGAAGTCACTGCAGCTGCTTCCTTTCCCTTTATATGGTTGATTTTATCATCTAGGTTTTAGCAAAGCATTCGATAAAGCTGTTGTAAATTCCTGTTGACTTTTTGTGGAAAACATGGAGAGATATGAGTCAGAAGATAGGAAAATTAGTTGGATTGGAAACCTTTTGAATGTCTTCCCTAAAGATCCATGCTAGGTCCTATGTTATTTGGCCTTTTAAAAAGTCCACAATTGCATGTTTATCAAATTGTTAGGTGCCGCAGAGGTGGGATGGTAGTTAAAACATTGGGTGACTGAGTTAGGACACAAAAATCTTGATAGACTAGAATATGGAGCAAAAGCAAATAAGGCAAAATATTATAGGGATAAGGATTAAGTCTTACCCTTGGGCTCAAGAAATAAGTTTTCCAAATTCTACATACTTTTATTAGTTCACTATACTCTTTATCTGAAGTTTATTTTTAAAAAAGCAGAAGGCTTTTACAATGTTAACTTTGGTAATGTCCCTTGGAGAATAAAAAATAAGATCTCAATTTAAAAAACACTCTGTTTTTCAAATGTATTTTTTATCATTTCCTAAAGCATCTTCAGTCTTTAATTTTAATGATTTTCCCATTGGCTGACCTCCCTGACTTCCTTCAGGTGCCAGTTAAAATCTCACCTTCTACAAGAAGTCTTTCCTAATACCTTAATGCTTAGTGCCTTCCCCATTAATTATTTCCAATTTATTATGTATATAACTCGTTTGTACATAATTATTTCATGTTGGTGCCCTATTAGATTATGAGCTCCTTGAGGGACTCTGATTGCCTTTCTTTGTATCTCTCTAGCTCTTAGCATAGTGCCTTAATAAATGTTTCATAACTTGACTTGACTTGGTTATATAGGGGTTACATGGTTATTCAGCACAACAATCTTTCTGAAAAAGACCAAAGGTTTCAAGTGGACCCCAAGTCAGTTTATGTGATCAATGATATGAGGTGTGAGGGCAAAAAAGCTAATGTGACCTTCAACTTGATTGCTCCACTGTATTCTTCTCTGATTAGAGTAATTCTGGAATATTCTCCTCAGTTGTCTATGGGCAGTATATTTGAGGAAAGGCATTGATAAGCTGTCCAGAGGGCAATCAGGGTGTTGAAGGCCCTGCTGTTCAGGGTCACATATGAAATAGCTGAAGAAACTGGAGAAGAGAATAAACTGTCTTCCATGATGTACAAGGCCATCCAGTGGAAGATTTTCACTTGTTCTGCTTGACTCAAGGAGTACAAAACTAAGAGGAATGGGTGAAAAACTGCAGATGCAAATTTTAGGACAAACTTCCACCCTGGAAAGTTACATGCTGAGGATAGTTGACTGTTTGTTAAGGACAGATCAGAAGTCCAGGTATGGACTGAGAGAACTGGTCTCTAAGCATCCTTCAAAATCAGAAATTCTGTGACTCTGTGCTTCTGATTGTGTTTACAAAAAAGGCATTCAAGTTAATAGCAGGTACATTTAAAATCCATAAACATAAAGTGAAGCAGAGATCAGTGGGGCTGATACTGAAGGCCGATATTTTGGTAATGGATTTTTTTCTAAGCAGTAAGAGTTGCTATCATGTAAACAAGGACTTAGGATAATCTCCTGGTGTTGGACAAGAATTTTCCATAGGAAAACTTGCAAAAACATCCCAGATACATCCCAAGACATTGACTATTGGTGGAAGACAAAAGCAAGCAGAATATTAGATTTGATGGGCCACTGGTCTGACCCAGATCCTAAATTTCTATGCAGTTCTTTACAAAAAGAAACAGTACATCCTAACCTTTTATCTGAAGCAATTCTCCATAGACCATGTGGTTTTGCTGATGGCCAAATTAGAGCAGAGGAATCCATCAGCCCTGTACCTGCTGGGAGTGGGGTGGGGAACAACCTTTTCTTCGGGATTGCTATAAATGGATTAGATGAGATATAATAAATCAGCATTCACAGCTGCAGGAGTGCATTTTACCAAAGGCATTTCAGGAAGTGAGGAATAAATCAGCAATTTTATCATTTCCTTCCAACGCCAGGTTGCAAACTATTGATTCACCACCGGACTACACAATGTATGTCTGCGTCATCTGTCTTCCTTTATAAGGTCCTATGAGAAGCTTCTGGGTGACAGAGGTCAAATCCCATTACAATAAGAACTACGTATCAGTAAATGCTTTCCAGGAACCCAGGGACCCCTTGTTTTAAGGAACAGCCTGATCTCTTTTCAGTGAGAGAACTATGACCCTTTGAAGTTTATCATGCTGTGATTTAACTTGTGTTCATTCCTCCTGAAAGACTTTCCTAACAGACTTCTCTCCCTATTAGTGTTTCTCTTCTCAGATAATCAGCTTTATACTTAGGTATTTATACATTGTATTCCCCTAGTAGAAATGTAAACTCTTCAAGGTCAGGGATTATTTTTCCTTTTTCTTTTATTCCTAATTTCTAGCCTTGTAGCTTATCCATAGCATGTGATTAAGTTTGTGTTGGCTTGGTTAGATTAGTTCATAGAACTGAAGAGCATAGATTTATAAGTCTACACTGGAAAGGACCTCAAAAACCATTTAGTCTAACCCTTTCATTTTACAGATGATGAAACTGAGACCTGGGAAGCCCAAGGTTACATGGGTAGTAAGCATCAGGGGTCAGATTTGAACCCAGATCCTCTGAAACCAAATTCAGTATTCTATCCACTGACTTGCACTATCTTTATTCAATTCATACACACATCCATTCATCCATCTATCCATTCACCCATTCATCCATCTATCCATTCATCCATCCATCCATTTATCCATCTATCATTCATCCATCCATCCATTTATCCATCTATCCATTCATCCATCCATCTATCCATCCATCCATTCATCCATCTATCCATTCATCCATTCATCCATCTATCCATTCATCCATCCATCCATTCATCCATCTATCCATTCATCCATCCATTCATCCATCTATCCTGTTATTTATTCAACAAACATGCAATGATTTAATGAATGCTTTCTATGTTCATGGTATTGTAATGGATCTGCTTAACTCAACTCTTCCTATCAAGGGGTTTACTCACTAACATGAGATCCGAGACTGATACATGTATAATACACATATACATGCACACACATTTTTGTATGCATATGTATATATGTGATGTTATTAATATAAGACAGTAAATTACTACATAGCATATGAGTGATAAAGGTTCATGATTAATTTGGCCACAGGATTATGAATATCTCAAAGACCAGTCTGCTAGAAGAGATCTACCAGACTACTCAAAGAGAATTTTACCTAACCATCCCCATAGGATAAGAGAAGTGGAGGACAAAATGGCCATTGATCAGATTCTGGATGCAATTTAATGGACAGCCTATAGTACTTGTCTATCTCTCTCCGCTTCCTTTTCTCCTTCCCTCTCTCCCTCCCAACTTTCTTCTTTCTCTTTCTCATCTTGTACAGACAGCATAAATGGTCCATGAATGGAAACCAGAATTAGACAGTAAGAGCAGTGCAGGCTAGATTACCTCCAGAAAGTTTTAAAACTCTTCTAATGACCCAAGAATTCTGCCAGAAATGAAGGTCCATCATTACAATACCAATGTTATGCTTCTTGACCACAAGTACTACATTAGAGCAGGTGGGTGGAACAGTAGTAGAATGCCTGGTCAACAAATCTGGCCTCAGACACTTACTAGACTGTGACCCTGAGCAAGTCACTTCACCCTGTTTGCCTCAGTTTCTTTATCTGTCAAATGAGCTAGTGAAGGAAATGGCAAACTACTCTAGAGTCTTTGCCAAAAAAACCCAACAGCCAAAATGGGGTCATGAAGAGTCAGACATGACTGAATGCTGATTAAGCAACAAAAATGACAGCAATGTAAGGTGAATTAAGAGGTAGTTTTATTCAGGTCTGGTTATTAAAGGAAAAGTATAAATTAGTGCTGGAGCAGTCACAATTTGAATTCAGTCAGGTCTTCCCTCCACAGAACCACAGTACCAGATAAATGTTAGAGCCATAGAACAGTGTGGGGGTTGCTAGATCTGTCTTCAGTCCAGCCTCCAAGCAGGGGAGTTAGGTTGTGGCTCAGCCAGCTACTCACTACATGCTTGAGGTGAGTGCATCCCCTCATCCACAGCTGTCCCAGACTCTAAGAAGAGACTACTCTAGGGGAAAATGAAAACTCCTTTGTTTCACATTTAAAATCCTTCACAATCTAGTTGCAGCCCACTTATCTAGGCATATTTCACATAATTCTCTTTCACACACACAATATTCTGGTTAAACCAGCTTTCATTTTCTTGTTTCAGTTGTGACATCTCCTACATGCGTTCACATATCCAGGATTGTTGTTCATGCCTGGAATGTTCCCACTCCTCACTTCTATCTTTTAGAATCCCTTGATTCCGCCAGGCTTCAGCCCAGGTATCATCTCCTAAAACAGGCCCATCCTGATCCCCCATTTGTTAAAGTCCCCTCTCCTCCTCCTAGTATATTACATTATAGGAGCAGAGACTTAGAGCTGGAAGAGATTTTAAGTGCCAGCTCATTTAACTTTTTCATTTTGAGAATGAATAAATTGAGGTCTAGAGAGGTCAAGTAGCTAAGCTAAGAAGTAGAGCTAAAGAGTGGTAATATTCTGTACATGGACAGGAGATAGAATGTCGTGTATGGGTTAGGGTGACTAGAACTTAGATGTCTATGAGGAGGAGTCATGGGAACTCAGTCTGAAAAAAATAAGTTGGAACCACATTATGAAGGGCTGAAAATGCCAGAGAAGTTTGTATTTAATCTCAGAGGCAATGGGGAGCCATTGAAACTTCTTATGAAAGGGAGTGACATTGGTCAGACCTATGTCCATTCGTTCCTACCAGTGAGGTGTTCTAATTTTTTTGTCTTTGTATCAAAGATATTTAATAAAAGCTTGTTGAATTGAATTGTTACTATCCATCTCCTCTTCTCTCTCCCTTCTCTTCTCTTCTACTCTCTTCCTTTCCTTTCCTTTCTTTCCTTTCCCTTCCTTTCCCTCTCCTTTCCTCTCCTCTCTCTCTCTTTCCCTCTCCTCCCTTCCCCTCTCCTGTCTTTCCCTCTCCAATCTCTTCTTCCTGTTTCTCTCTGTCTCTCTCTCATTTGGCATCCCATAGGAATAACTTAGAACACCATGAACCAGGTTTGTTTCTTGGCTTTTGGGGGAATAGTTCTGGGAAATTCCCATGAGTTGGAGCCTGAGTGTGACAGAAAAGGCTCCTGTTAGATTTCTTGTGATTCTCCAGGCCTTGCTCTGTCTCTCCCTGTCTGAGATTGCCTCAGGATAGCAAGAGGAAATGAGACAGGAGGCAAATGTTGCCTAGGCAAGTATGTGTATGTAAGCTATCAGCCACTGACTTGGTTAGGAAATCAGAAGTAGTCGTCCTCCCCCCTCTCCCTTTCTCTTCTCCTGAGGAAAGGATATTGCCTGTAGGACTTGCAGAGGTCCAAGTGCTTCAGAATAAGGATCTATAGAAGAGATGGCATTTGAAAAGTGGGAAAGATTTTCCTTTCTTAATCATTTGTCTCCTAAAAGTCAATAGAACTCCCATCTTTCTTTGAAAATGCTCATCCTTAGTAGTGAAACATTAGATCTGTCTTTTTCTCTTAAAAGCAGTCAGACACTTTCCCCCCACTTCTGTAGAAAGATTTCCTACTTGTTTTAGCATCTGGAGTTTGTAGAAGGTTTTAGTTAAAGTTCATTCTTTATTCTCCCTTCGCCATTGCTGAAAGGACCTGGGGCAAAGATGAATATCCCCATTTGTGTCTGAATCAGCCAAGGAGACCCTGACTGGGCTTCCTCTATCCACGGTCCTTGGGCTATTTGCCTGGAGTAGAAAGAGCCTCCTTGGGGTGGGAGAAGTGGGCACCTGCCTTCTCCTCCTCCTCTGTCAGGCATCACATGGGAACATCTCTTGAAGACAAGAAGTGCACAAATCAACCTCAGGAATGGGCAGATTATTGGGGGCAGAGTGGGGAGAGGGAGGACTGGGGAAAAAGGGACCAGCAGGGTAGGGAATTAGGTGATAGGGCTAAAGGGAAAGATAAAAATGCCTCCCACTGAGTTTGATTGATTTATCATTCAAGTTTGCAAAGTATTTTATGACTATTATGTCAGCTGAGTCCCCAGGAATTTGTTATGTTTGTGTGATGCTATGTTTGTGGATGGAAGCCCAAGGAGGTTTAAGGGACTTGGCCAGGGTCACACTGGCATGATTTGAGCTTGGGTTTTCTGTCTGCAAGTCCAGTGCTCTATCCACTAGGGGACCAAGGAGTCTAATTTATATAGAGCTTTTAAGGTTAATGAAGCCTGCTTAGGGAGCGCAGTGGATAGAGTTCTGAGTGTGGAGTCAGAAAGATGGGAGTTCAAATCTTGACCCAGAGACTCATTTGCTTTGTGACCCCGGCCAAGTCACTTAACCACTCTCAGCCCCAGGTTCCTTGACTGTAAAATGAAGGAGAGGGGACTTGGAGGCCTCTTAGATTCCTTCCAACTTTCCATCCATTGTCCCCATAACAATCCTATTGTGCTAGTTCCATGTTCCAGGCGAAGAAACTGAAACTTACATGATTGGCCTAAGGTCATATGGATGAGATTCGAATTGAGGTCTTCCTGACTCCAAGCCCAGCAATCCATCAACTGTGCCACAGTTCCCCCTCAAGAATGATGGAGTCCTGGACTTGGGACCAAGAAGAGACACGTTCACATTTTACCTGTAACTCTTAACTACTTACATGGTCATGTCTGAGTTACTTTATGTCACTAAGCCTCAGTTTTGTCATCTATAAAGTAAGCATATTAACAGACCTATATATTTGTGATATATATGTGTGTATTATAACATGTAAGAATATGGGCATGTATGGGGGAGATATATGTGTATGTATAAGTATAGGTGTATATATAGGGGTTTATGTGTATGTGTCTGTATATACACACACATATATAGTGATTATGGATATATATATGTATGTGTAGTTATGTGTTTGTGTATATGTGTGCATGTGATATGAGTATAGGTGTGTATATATGGGGACATGTAAGTATATGTATGTATGTTTGTATATATATACATATATATATATATATATATAGTGTAGTATGAGAATGGGCATGTATATGGGGTGATACATATATACACACATACACACATACATATATACATATATATAGAGAGAGAGAGTATATGTGGAGTAGGTATGTATGTATGTTTGTGTGTGTGAATATATGTACCTAGAACCATGATTTTATCAATGTAAAGAATTCCCAGTGAAGCATAAGCCCACAATGGAGACCAACAACATGGCAGTCCTTCCATATCTGATGCCCTTGTTTCCCAAACCATCTTGTATTCATTTCTCATCTTCTATATGGATGCTTTGACTTTCCCACTTTATCTATACCTATTAGAGGGGCAGCTAGGTGGTACAGTGAATATAGCACCACTGCAGGAGTCGGGAGAACCTGAGTATAAATCTCACCTCAGACACATGACACTCACTAGCTGTGTGACCTTGGGTAAGTCACTTAACCCCAATTGTCTCATCCTGGATCATCTCCAGTCATCCTGATGGATATCTGGTCACTGGATTCAGATGGCTCTGGAGGAGAAGTGAGGCTGGTGACCTGCACAGCCCTCCCTCACTCAAAACAAAGTCAAGTACAAGTCATCATTTCTCTGATGGCATGGTCTTCTTTGTCAATGAAGGACAAACACACACAGACACACACACCTATTAGAGTATAAGTTTCTTAAGGACAGGCCCTGTACTTAGCACTTATCAGGCATTTAATCACACTTGTGGGTGATTGGTCTTAGAGATTGCTCCTGGGCCCTGACAAGTGAAAGGCTCCACTGGGCACAGCCAGTACATGTCAAACTAACTTCAGATTTATCTCTGGTCTAATACACAGTGGGTTAGATTCAGTCAGGTTTTGTAGGGCCTCAACTACTTTTGTACTACCATTCTACAACAATTAGCTCATTGTAAATCTATGGAGCAATAGGAGGATTCCTAAAATTCATTGGTTCCATCCTCTTTAGCTTTAGGGAGTTTACTTTAGATTAAAAACAAAATCTGAGTTTAGTCACAGTCACTTAAAGCTTCCAATAAGGAAGAATCTATACAGAGGTCCCTGGGCTTTCTCATCTATATCAATTTATATCAATCTCTAGTTAGCTCCTGGCCTCTTAGTGTTTAAGAAAAAATCAGTTTACTGGAAATGTTTTAGCAAAGAGATAATAGATTATATTATAGCATCTGTGGATAGATAAGTTTGGTGACAGAAAATGAGGAAACATCTGGCCTTTTCTTGAGATTTGTCCCAAACTGGGTCTAAAATGGGGAAGGTTTTTAACAACCTTACACTTTTCTTGCCATAAAATCAAAGACAATTCAGATATTTTTTCCAAGACTTGAATAGGGAGAGTTTTAATTAGCATTGCTGATGAAAAGGTCTCTGACCCTATTTCTTAGACATTCAGTAAAATGACTGATGGGAAATATGTATAAACAATACCAAGAATGACCATTTATATAGCACTTTAGGTATACAAAGTGTTTGGCATATTACATCTCACTTGATCTTCACAATAGCTCTGGGAGGTGGGAGCTATTAACCCCATTTTACAGGTGGGTAAAGTAAGGCTCAGAGATTTGTCCAGTGTTGCACAATAAGTAAGCACCTGAGGGCAGGATTTAAGCCCAGGTCTTTCTGACTTATTCATTATGACCCTCAAGGAAACAAAGCACCATTTTCTCCAAGTATAGAATCAGTATTAAAAGGGTAGAAAGCCTTTAAGAATGCCATAAATATGGACAGTTTAGAACTCACTGGTACATTTCCTCCAAATAATTATCCATGGAAATATGCATATGCAAAAATGTTCCCTAAGGACAAATATGGCATTCATTCATGCCACTGCCAGCAGCATGTGTGGAATTAGCAGTTTGAATGCTCAGCCAAAGGAAGATGGGAAGGTTGGACTGTGTGATCTCTATCTCCACTCTCTGAATCTGCTATCCTAATACGGTCAGTGGCAGAAACTGTTGGACAAGTTGACCCTGATCCCAATGAGATTGTAGCTCAACATTACAGTACAGTTATCCCTTCCACATCGCAGGGGTTAAGGGCAAGTCAATCTGGAAAAATCTGTGTAAAATTTATTGGCCCTCTCTTCGTACCAGAGATGCCTGAGTTATTATGACATTAAAAGATAAAATATGTTGATATTATACAATACTCTACATATATTTTATGCATTTCTGAGTTTCTAAACTTTGTTCTGTGTCATCTATTGGCCTTTGCATGTCATTTGTGGCTTCCACAAAACTCACCCCAAATTCCCATTTAATTTCTTATGCCAACTCATGATATATTGAAACTACAATAGGGAAATTCATGATGTGGAAGGAGTAACTGTAGATACTTTGATGGACTTGGAGTTTAATTCCCTCCTCAGACTCTAAACTAGCTGGGCAAATCGCTTAACCTCTCTAAGCCTCAGTTTCCTCACCTGTAAAATGAGAGGAATAATATCACCGCCTTGTCAGGGTTTTTGTGAGGATCAAGTGAAGCATCATGTATAGCAATGGTGCGAAAGTCAAGGAGAAATGGATCCTTTTGGATGACACATATTGACTTAGAAAACCACAAAGTCACATTATCTGTATTGTATTTTTATTTATCTTGCTAAACGCTTCTCAATGACATTTTAATCTGCTTTTGGCTCCACTCTACAACCCATTAGGGGTTGCTGTTATCATTAGTATTATCTATGATGATAGACAAGATGATCTTGATGACTTCTTCCAGGATTAACCCTTACATTCCGAAATGCTTGTGATGGTGATGTAAATCAAGGGACCAAGGTGAAAATCTGCAGGGATTCCTACATGTAAATCGCATAGAATAGATAGAGGAAAGAGTGCTCTGTTTGGAATAAGACAACCCAAGCTCTGATATCTGTTCTCTTAAGATGACTATGCATGCTTGGACAAGTTAATTCCCCTCTCTGGGCCTCAGTTTCCTCCTCTGTAAAATAGGATGAGGAGATTGGTGAAGTCCCTTCCAACTTTAAATCTCTAATTCTGGGATTGATATAGCCATCAGTTCTCTTTATGCATTTCTATGAAAGGTCAACTATGGAGAAGTATTTCTTTAGCCCTCTCTTGCCCTAGACTAAGAAATTATATACATGGGAATGAAATACCATGCTTTATTTCCCAACATCTCCAGCGTTCATTCACCCAAGATTGAATATACAGAGAAAGAAATGTCAGCTATTAGTGTGAAATAGCAAACTAAGTATTTTCAGGATGAATGTATGGCAAGAAAGGATCTCTCTAATAGGAAAAGAGGGAGGGAATGATGAAAGGGAAAGAGTTTCAATCATGGCAGCCTGTATTTAGATGGCACTGAGACATTTCTGTCCTTTCCCACATGATTCCATCTTTAATGAGAAAGCAACTTGGTTTGATGGCTAAAGAGTCAACCTCGAGGCCATGAATTCTAAGTCTCCTTGAGACACTGTTTGTCCTGAACAAGTCCCTTAAGCCCCTAGTGCTCTTGATAAGAGGCATCAAACACTGGGTCCACAGTACTTCTGAATGTACCCTGAACTAGATTAAAATGGAATCAGGAAATATTTAACAAGACAAATAAAATAGAATAACACATGGATCATATTGCATTATAAAACTAAATCAATGTGCAGCCTATTGGGACCTTTCTATGGATTAGTTGCCTCATTTCTTTTTGAGTTTGACACCACTGATCTAGGCAATTCTTTAAGAGTATAAATGGAAGAAAAGTTATTGCTCTGTGTAGATAGAGGGAATTTCATTTTCCAGCACTAGTGAATTTTCCTGTACTAGTGAAATCATAAGCCTAGTTCCTATCTATCTTTAGTGAATTATTTTTTAAATAATTCAGCCTGTTAAAGCTAGATTTGGGAAGGTGGTGTGGCATAGTAGATAGTGGCCTAATCTTAGACTCAGAAAGACCAGGGTCCAAGTTGTCCCTCTGCCACATCCTGGCTACGGGTCGCCGGACAAGTCACTTAACTGGCCAGCGTATGGGTTGACTCTCTTAGTTAAAGATGCATTGCCTGGCTACTTATCTGCAAGAGTAGGGTAAGCTCCATGCCATAAGTCTTAGTACTGTACAAACTCCAAACTAAAAAGAGGCAGAACCACAGAATTATAATCTCACAGACCTAGAAGACCTCTGGGATATCTGAGCAAGAATACCCTCTTTAGCAGATGCAACAAATGGTCATCTGGTCAGTCCTCCATTTAAAAAGGGCACCTATGCCATTCATCTATTCCTTTCCCACTTGGATGCCCTCCTTTGAACTTCTCCATCATGACCTCAACTGGTGATCAGTCAATAATAAGCCTTTTTAAAGTGTTTGCCATGTGCCAGACACAAGGGCTTTAAAGGCAACAGGCTAGTGCTGAGGATATAAATACAAACAAAAAGGCAGTCTCTGAGGAATTTATATTCTAATGGGAGAAAACCAAAAACAAAAGGGAGTGGTGAAGGCTGGGAGGAGGGCCAGAGAAGTACCCATACTTCTTGTAGGGTCTGGTGTTCAAGTTCAGAAAATCAAAAGCACAGCTGGAAAAGGAATGAAAATTGGCCAGTCTAGGACCCTTCCCCATAACAAAGGCCTCTGAGGAACTCACCAATGGGAGGGGGTGTCTAATGACAGAAACACAACCCAAGGTGAGAAGCAGCTGATTAATGGTGACCAAGTTCAATAAGTGAGGAGCAGAGCTGGGAGGGGGACCAAAGAAAGGTAAAAACATCCCCCCCTTCAAGAAGCTTGCTTTACAGACTCTGCTGAAGACCTCCAATGATGGGGAAACCTAGTACCTCCATAGCTTGCCTGTTCCACTCTTAGGAAGGTTCCCTGGCATCAAGCCTAAGGCTCACTCTTTAAAACTTCTCCCATGATTCCCATTTCTGCTCTCCAGGACACAATTGTCTAAAACCTCCTCATGACAGCCCTACAAATATTTAAAAATTGTGATCATGCCCCTCCTGAGTCTTTTTTTCTCCAAGCTCAACATCCCCAGTTCCTTCCTGGATGTTTCCATGGTATGACTTTGAAGTTGCCTTATGACCTTGGACAGCTCAGGTCAGCCAGTGTTCAAAAAGCTATTTCCATCAAGATTCAGCTCAGTTATAACCAGGAGAACATTGTGCACAGCAATAGCAACACTGTGAGAAGATTGACTATGACCAACTTAGCTCTTCTCAGAAATCCAACAATCCAATATAATTCCAAAAGACTCATGATGGAAAATGCTATCCATATCCAAAGAACTACGAAGTCCTAATGCAGATGGAAGCATACTCTTTTCACTGTTGTGTATATGTGTGTGTGGCTTTTTCATTTTGTTCTGTATCTTCTTTCACAACATGACTAATGTGGAAATATATTTACATGATTGTGCATATATAAACATATATCAGTTTGCTTGCTATCTTGGAGAGGGGGGAATGGGAGAAAGGGAGAAAAATTGAAACTCAAAATCTTATAAAAAATGAATGTTGAAAACTATCTTTGTATGTAATTGGAAAAATTAAAATACTATTTACCAAAAAAAAACCAACAAAAAGCCACAGACACACAAAAAACCCAAAACCTCAATTCAATTATACCATGTTTTACATGAAGCTTTTCCTGATTTCTCCAGATGCTATTTCCCTTTCCCTCCCCCACCAACCTGCTTTGTCTTTATCTTCTATCCTGTAAATACAATCCTATGTACCCCACTTTGGAATCAAAGATATATACACTATAAAGGCAAAGTATAATATTTGAGGGAGAAAGGAAACTATCTGCAAATATGAAACCTCGTATTGTGACACGGAATATGGTCAAGAAGACCTAGGTCAGATCTTGCCTCTGACATTCCTTAGCTGTATGACCTTGGGAGAGTCACTTACCTATTTCCCCCTCTCCATCTTAATCTCTTTATCTTCAAAGAAAGGAAAATAATACCTGTGGTATTTACCTCACAGGAATATGACTTCTAATGAGGAAATGTAAGTAAAGTACCATTATGTAAATGTTATTGATGGTCGTTATTATGTCTTCATTTTCCCTGGATGTCTTGGGACCTCTTGGGCTTTCAGGGGAGATTGCAATAAAAGAAAAAGCTACTAATGAAGAAAATAATTTCTTTAGATTTAAAAGCAGTTTAAATGGTGAGTACAGACTTTCGGATTGATTAAAATTGTGCCAATTTAGTAACCAAGTCTGGTCGGGGACTGTCTAACCCCATTCGCCTTGTGAAGAAATTTGATTTAGAAGGTGAGATTGCTGGAGGCAAGCTGGCTAGGAGAAAGGGGACAGCGTCCAATTTGGAGTTAGTGAGGATTTATTTATTAAGCACCTTTCTGCCCTTCAGGACTCATTTGAGCTGGACCTTCTCTGATGTCCCCAGATGCTGGTGCCCTCCTTCCCCAAACTGCCTTGTATTGATTTTGTATTTATTCTGTATATGCTCATGTAGGTACTTTTGCCTCCCCCACCTAGAATGGAGGGATTGTTTCATTTTAGGGTTTTGTATCTGAAGTGCTTGGCATACTCTGGGAGCTGAATAAATTCATGCTATGCATCCCATGGGGCTGCTGGTTGGCCCGGTGGATAGAGCACCAGGCTTGGAATCAGGAAGACTCATCTGTCTGAGTTCAAAGCTGGCCTCAGACACTTATTAGCGGTGTGACCCTGAGTAAGTCACTTAAGCCTGTTTGCCTCAGTTTCCTCATTTGCAAAATGAGCTGGTCAAAGAAATGGCAAACCATCCCAGTATCTTTGCTAAAAAAAAAAAAAAAAACAACAGCACAAACCCTAAATGGGGTCATTGAGAGTCAGACTTGGCTGAACAACAGGAACAACAACCATATGCATTCCATAATTTGGGGGACTGTGGAACAGGAAGACCTGAATCTGAATCCTGCCTCTGGGTGTGTGACCTTGGGCAAGTCACTTTAAAAAACAAAACAAAATCTATTTTTCTCAGTTTCCCCATCAGTAGAATGGAAATAATAAGAGTGCCTACCTCCCAGGGTGGTTGTGAAGATGAAATGAGTTCATATATAAAATGCTATCATTAATCAAATTAATTAATAAAATGCTATCATTAATCACAGTTATTATACTATTCAATTGATTACTTGTAAAATACTCTTCTAGATACCAGGCAAGTTCCTTTACCTCTGCGGTGTTCAATTTCTTTTGCTATAAAATAAGAGCTGTAGGCCAGGCAATCCCCAAGACCTCTTCCAGTGCTGCAAGTCTATCACTCTTCATCATCATCCAAGGTCCCCTCTCTGCATGCTCCCCTTGCTTTAGCTGTGGATCCTCCCTCCCCATACACACACTTGGGCATCTTGGGCAAACGAAGGGCTGCCTTCAGACTACAGCCAAGGTATTGATTTTTTTTCCCTCAGCTAGGATATATTGATCCCATGACAATGGTCCCTTTAGTACCTCTTTTTCAGAGGAAGGCTGGATGGAGGTTTAGCTATTGTCTGCAATTGCCAAGATGCTGAATAACAATGGGTCCCTGGGTCCTTATTGATTGGACTGCAGTCTTCCTGGGTTAGCCGTGGTATTTCTGTTCCCTTCTCCCTCCTTACCTACCCCACCCAAGTGAATCTCCTTTCTGGACTGGGGGATGGGAGATGGAGTTATTTTTTATGAAGACTTTGCCTTCTGACAGGCTGGATTTTGAGTTGGTTTTTAATTCAGAAAGTGTCTCACAGGGAGCAGACCCATGATTGATGACTGGCAAGGGCCCCATATGCTGATGGTAGGGAATATGATAAGTCCTTTCAAAGAAAGCAGGTGTGCTTCACCTTGATCTTTGCAGACTGATAAAAATCCACTTAAACGTAACTAGAAAGAGTGGTTGGTGCGGTCTTGAACAAACTGACCTTAGAGGCAGAAAGACATAATTCAAATCCTGTCTGTGACAAATTCTGAAAAAGTTACTCAACTTCTATCTGCCTCAGTGTCCTCATATATAAAATAAGGATACTTACAGCACCTACTTTCAGTAGGAAATCTTTGCTGGTTCCCTACATATGCTCGTGCTTTCCCTCTGATATTACCTTTGATCTATTCTGTATCTATCTTATGTGCATCTAGTCATTTGCATGATATCTTGCCCATTAAGATGTGAACTCCTCAAGGGGAGAGACTATTTTGTTCTTTCTTTATATACTGAGGGCTTAGCATAGGGTCTGGCACACAATAAGCACTTTTAAAATGCTTATTGATTGACTGATTTGGTCTCAGACAACAATAAATTATTGAAGACAAATGTGGCAGTTACCCTCCAAAATTTCTTAACATCTTTTAATAACCAGCAACGTTTCTTTCATCTGTGAATTTAGTTAAACCTTTCTCAGATCTTTTCTGAGTTCATATATAAATGAGTTCATATATAAAATGCTATCATTAATCAAATTAATTAATAAATAATTAATAAGAATAAGTAAGATCATTTTAGGAGATTAATGTGTTTTTGAATATTTCTACCCATTGTATAAACCAAGAAAAGACAGTAAGGCTTAAGGGGGAAGAGAGTATTGTCTTTGACTCCAGAAGGCCTGCATTCAAATCCTACCCTTGATATGAATTAGTTAGTCCCATCACCGCTATGGACTTCAGGAAATTCCCCTAGGATTTACACAGAAAGCAAAGTGATGCTTCACCACTACCATCATCATTTATAACAACACCAATGGCATTTAAAGAACACTTTAAGGTTTTATATATGTATATACATACATATATGTGTGTATATACATATATGTATATGTATATATGTATGTGTGTGAAATATATGTGTATGCATATACATTATATATAAACATATATGTGTATTTATATATGTATGTGTATATATACATATGTGTGTATATTATATTTTTGTGTATATATGTATAGAGGTGTATGTGTGTGTGTGTGTGTGTGTGTGTGTGAGAGAGAGAGAGAAATTTGATCCTAACAACCCTGAGGGGTCCACACTGTTATTAACCTCAGATTATAGATAAGGGAACTGAGGTAGAAAAGGTTAAGTGACTTGCCCAAGTTCATATAGCTACTAAGTGTCTGAGGCAAGATTTGAACTCAGGTCATCCTCACTCCTGGTCCATCCACTGTGATGCCATCTAGTTGCCCGGAGGAGTAGAAAGAGTCCTGCCTCTGAAGTCAAGACCTTGGCTCAAAACTTGCCTCTATTACTTAAGTCACTTCATGTTCCTCAGTCTGAGTTTCTTCACCTGTAAAATAAAGGGGGTTGGACTCAGTGGCCTCTGAGATTCCTTCCAGCTCTGTATTGATGATCTTTCAATGCTTACTGTCTTCTCTGGTGGGAAATTAATAGAATTCTTCATATATAAATCTATATTTCCCTTTATTTGTTCTAAAAATACCTCCTTTATTCTCCTGGGCTTATGTAATGTGTGCCTAAAGTCCTTAAGGTCTGAGATGAGGGGCAACAAATCCATGTTTACCTTTTTGTGTCTTTTTCATGATTGTATAAACACCTGCCATAGTTCCTCCTAGCCTGCATCTTTCCAAACTCAGCAGACTTCATATTGTAATCCTGTCCTCATCTAAGACACACATCTTCCCCTCAGACATTTCACCTTCACTTAGGGCAAGGCCTTGGCAAAATTGTGGGGAAGAATGTAAAGAAGGAGGAGGAGGAGAAAGAGACGGAAAAGAGGAGGGAAAGAGGAGTATCTCATTTGATCTTTACAATAACCCTGTGAGTCAGGTGCTATTATTTCCAGTTTTACAGTTGAAGAAACTGAGGCAAACAGAGGTTAAGTGACTTGCTGAGGGAGAGAGATTATATGGTTTTAAGAAAGTCAGGGGACCATACCAGAGAACAGAAATTCAAAGGAGGTTGGAGAACTGGTGGGACTTAGTGAAACCAGGCTTAATAAGGATGAATGCCAAAAACTTTGCTGGGAAAAAAATGAGCCCAGTGAGTAAGCTTTTTTAAATGAGAGGGCTGGTGGGTAAACTAAATTACGGAAAAGATTCTGAGGAAGGGAGACACAGAATTGCACAGATGCACATAATGATGCCCCGTGATCATCTCAACTTCTGTCCATAACTCTGTGCCAATGCAGTATTTTTCTCTCATCTGAAGCCTTCCTTCCAGGATCCCAAAATCCTTTGCAAACATTTGTTATTTTTACTTTTTCCATGTGGAAAATAGATGATTTTCTTTTTGAAGGTATAAGTACCTAGAGGTTACTTCTTCCTAGCAATCAGTTTTGTTGCAAAGCTGTCCGAGAGAAAACTGGGTATTTTATTTCCTTATAAACTCCAGTGGTTCCCTATTATCTCCAGAATCAAATATAATCTCCTCTATTTGGCATTTAAAGCTTTTCACAACCTGACTCCTTCCCACCTTTCAGTTGTCTTATACTGTATTCTCCCTCATGTGTTTCCATTATGAAGCTACATCAGCCAACTTGTTTCTTCAATATCTCTGATGATCTCCTTTCTCTATGCCTTTGAACTGGCTGTTCCCCATGCCTGGAATGCTCTTTCTCCTTATCACCATCATCCCAGCCCCTCAAAATGCCTGGCTTCTATCCTCAGATCTGTAGGGGACCTTTCCTCTTCTCCCCTAGCTGCTGGTACCTTCTTTCCAAGAAGCATTTTTCACCTTTTTGACATCCCTTTGGTGATCAGATCAAGTCTATGGACCGCCTCTCAGAAAGATGTTTTTAAATGCATAAAATAAGATGCATTGGATTACAAAGTTATGAAATACAGATACCAAAATAAAAAAAATGTTCATGAATCCCAAGAGTTACCTTCCATCATCTACTCAATTTGTAGCTCAAACTTAAACATTTATTCAGTTTCTTCCCCATTACAATATAAGCTCCCTGAGGGCAGAGATTGTGTGTGTGTGTGTGTGCGTGTGTGTGTATGCGCTTTGCTTTTTCATTGTGTCCTCAGAGCTTCAAAAAATATGTGCCTGCCATCAAGTTATTGCTTAATAAATCCCTCTTGAGTAATTGATTATTATGGCAACTTTACTCCAGTAGTACCTTGTGGAAAATGCAGATGATATCTCACCTTCCTTCTCGCACAGCCCCTCCCCCCACAACTGTAAAAATTCTGAGACAAATTTCCTTATCGATGACATGAATGGATATGAGTTCCAATTGGAAAAGTTCATATTTTACTACTGCCTTGTGAGAAAAGGGATGGATTTGGGTCAGAGGATCTGAAATTGAGTCCCTTGTGTGCTGCTTATCACCTGTGTGACCTTGACCAAGTACATTTACTTCTTTAGATTTTAGTTCCTTCCTCTTTTTGGTGAGTGTCTGAGTTCCCTTTTAACAATAAATCTATAATCCTATGGCTTCTTTGGGTCTCAGTGTCTTGGCCTGCAACGTAGAAGGTTTGAATGAGATGGTCTCTTAAGTTTCCTCTTAGCTTTGAACCTATGAGCCTATGAGACATTTATTGCTTAGAAATGACAGTGGCCTGGGTTTTGCAAAGGAGGTTGTGAATTGATCGTTGACAGAGGCTTTTAATGAAATACTGGATGAAAAGTTACTAAGGAGATCATGGGAAATAACAAGTCGTCCCTAAGCAAGATATGTGGAAGGACGTGGTGACCAAGGCAGCGCTTTCCCTACATGGTTCCTTGTTGCACTTAGCTGCTATGTGTCTCCTGTGGCACGGAAAAACCGTTTGGGACTTAAATGCCTATATCCCATTGTAGATTTCCCCAGGGAAAGAGATCAAGGAAGCTCCTTCTCATTTGCTGAACACTGGTTCTTATTCTGGGTCATGCTTTCATTACTAGACTCCTCCATGTCTATCCCCCAAACATCTGCTTGAGAATCTCTCTCCCTTCCTCTTGTTCATTTAGAATTTTTCTGATTTTTTAGCAATGATGTCTGATGAATAAAAGGCATGTTTCTGTAGAAGTGGGGAGGAGGAGGGGCCAGGGCTTGTCTTCTATCAGGATTGTCCATCCTGAGGTAAGTCATACCAGCTCTTTCACCCAGCCAGATCTGACAGAAATGGAGTCCACATAGATACAAACATAAACAGTAGTTTCTATGGAAACCCAAGTTTCAGAGATGGTTGGAAGAACTGGGTGTGCCTCCATCCTAGGAATCAATCCTTGAAATGTATAGAAGGAGCATATTCACCAGAGAGCAGCTCACTAAAGACCCAAGGTCCCCAATCTAATCATAGAACAAGACACAAAGAGGACATTGGCAAAGATATATGCCACTTTGCCAAACCAATATTCAGGAAAGTTTAGAATCTTCCCAGATTGAAACCATATTTCTTTCCCTAATTGGCATCCCCAGGCCATGAACCAAGTCTCGATTGTGTTCAGTCAGTAATGGTATCCAAGGGTTTTTAATTCTGACTTCCCTGGCTGAAGGCCAGGGTCCAAGTGTAAATTCAAGCTCTGAGACCTAAATGTTTTTCAGGCTCCCCACTTCCTTCCCCTCCATCCTCCCAGATATGCCCTAAATTACATATCCTAAAGTGGAGGTTCTTAACCTGGGATATAAGAACTTGCTTAATTTTTGGTAACTATATCTGGATATAATTGGTTTCCTTTATGATCCAATAGTGTTTATGTTTTATTCTGAGAAGGGATTCATAGACTTTTCCTGACCACCAAAGTGATCTATGACATACAAAAAAGAGAAAGAATCCCTGTCCTAGAGAGTCATCTCTCAAGACAGTACTTGAGTCGGAGGATCTGGCTTCAAATTCTGCCTCAGCCATTACTTATGACCCAGTTTCCTCATTTGTAGACAGATTCCTTCTAGTTCTCAAACTACATTCCTAAGAATGGAGTGTTGCCTTTAGAAGTCATCTCCATTACTTTATCCAGTCCCCTCTTGGTTAAACATGAGGAAAGGTTATCAAGAGTTTAGTGATTTGCACAAATTCTAGTCTCTCAACACCCTCCCCACCACATCATCCAGAAATTAAGATTATTTTCATCAAACCCTTGAATTGGTTGCTATGTCATCAGTCCCAGTGAAAGATGATCTGAAATTTGGTGGAGTTTTGAGGGGGATACAGTACCCAGGACAGTGCTTTACACATAGCAATTGCTTTATAAATGTTTGCTAGTATTGAATTGAAATACAACATGGTCACTACAATCTTTGACCCAATTACACTTTGTTCCCAAACTTCAGATCCTCCTCTCTCCCCTTCCCAAGACACTGAGGCAATTCTGGTGCCTTGTGACTCCATTCTACAAAATGCCTCTGGGGGCAGAATGACCTGAGCAATATCTCTAAGCTGACTTCAAAGCATGCCCAAATTCCATATTGACCCCATCTCTCTCTCTATGATGGCATCAGGTTCAATGTCCAGGTTGAAGTAAATAATGGGAGGATTAGAGGAATGTAGTAGGGGAGGGTCGCAGAATATTAGAGTTGGGAAGATCTTTCTAGTTGGTCTAATCCAACAGTCCATAATTAGCAATCAACAAGTATTTATTAAAGACTTACTATGCCTACTGAGTGTACAAAGCCCAATGTAAAATAGTCTGTGCCCTCAAGAAGCTTACAGGGGAAGAAATTGAGGCTTAGTGTACTGCAGAGTCCTGGGCAAGGTCACACAAGAGGTGAAATGGAAGAGCTCAGGCTCAAACCTACATCTCCTAACTGTAATTCCACACACTATTTCCCCTTCTCTTCCAGGGTGCAATTCCACTGTATGTCCCAGTGCAATCTAAACTCTGCCTTCCTTTCCCATCTAGGTTTGCCAACACCAACACCAAACTCAGAGACATCTTTAACCAAAGTGTGAAGTGTGATGGGAGCCCCAAGTATAAGAAGGAAATAATAAAATGGCCAGAAAGGAGAGCAGGAAGTTTCTTTCAGTCATGCCCTTACTGTTCCCTTGCTGCTTCCTTCTTTTTTCCCATAAATTTGTGTTATAAAGTGAAATATGAAGAGACTATGGGTCATGATGGAACCATCCAATTTCTTGTCTTGCTGACAAAAATATAGTTGTGCCAGTTCCATCATCATTAGAAACCAGCCTTTCACTTAGAAGTCCATTTATTTTCTAAACACCTGCAGTTCTATCACCTGACCACTGTTATTACCTGAGATAGAACCTAAGTTGGAGGAAAGGCTACAAGTGTGTGATCCGTAGACTTCCATTTTTAAAAAAATTCTATAAATGCTTTTTTATACCAGTCATTTTTACTCCCAAATGATTTCTCTTTTATGGGAACAAAACAACAAAGAAAAATAGCTAAACCAGAGAGGCTGAAGGTGTATGCCTTGTGTCATACCTCTTCTCCCTCACTTCCCCACTGGGGGAAGGAATAAGTTTCAATATCTGTTCTACAGGCCAAAATTGGACATTGCCATTGATTAGCACTTGACTGGCTTTTGAGTTATTTCCATTTGCATGCTTGTAGCCATTGTGTCAAATCATCTCCTAGTTCAGCTTGCTTCACTCTTCAATTTCCATAGACTTTCAAAATATTTTAAATAGCCCGTTCCCCAACAGAAACATAAGCTGTGGCCACTGCAAAGCAATGCGTTGCGGAGTCAACTGGTACCTCCAAGAGGCAGCAAGTCCATCTGAAGTCTGTCTCCTACAAGTGAAACTTTTCAAGGGCTCCAGTGTCCAGACAAGAATCCTTCAATATTCATGTAGGACACTTCAGACTCCACGTAAAGCAGTTACTTTGGCTCTCTGGACCTTGGCTGCCCTCTTTCCCCTTCTGTTTGGAGAGAACCTGTGCAAGGATAGTTGCCATGGCAACTGCAACATCTGTACTTCATGAAACACATAACCACTTTGATGAACAGAATTAGAAGAAGCCAATCAGATGCCGTTCAACACTAACTTGGCTGCCAAGGGGGAAAACAGAGCTTTCTGGGACTGGTGCCTGGATGGCTTGTTCACTCCACTCCTAAACCCTTTGAGAGCCTCGTGCCCACTGGCCCTACCTTTCAGTTCTCAAAAAAAGTCCATGGCACTGAGCTATATATAAAAAAGAAAGACTACAGGCCAGAGTCAGCCTCTGCTTAGAACAATGGACCTGCTGGTGCCAGTGGAAATCTGTTGTGCAGAGGAGGGCTGGGGGAGGGGACGAGGAAAAGGCAGTAGTTGATGAGTCATAGAAATCCCAGAATCTCAGAGCTGCTTGGGACAGCAGAGACCATCTAACCTGAACAGAAAGCAACCTCGTATAACAGTTCTGATCAGAAGTCACCCAATCTTTGTTTTATCTCCTCTGGGGAGGAGGAACCCACTGCCTCACACACAGCCTGTCCCATGAGATGAGAATGCACTCCCTCCTCACCACTACCTTCTGGCATCCTTTGAAGGTCCCTTCAAGGCTCAAAAATAACTCACATTTTATAATGTTTAAAGTTTACAATGTGCTTTATATGTTATTTCATTTGATCCGTATTAACAGCCCTATGAGGCAGATGCTATTATCATTCCTATTTTACAGATGGAAAAATTGAGTTTCATGGACATTGCCCAGTGTCATACTGCAAGCAAGTAGCTGAGTCAGGAATCAAACTCATGTCTTCCTAATTCCAAGTGCAGAGCTCTAGTCTTTGCACCACCTAGCTACTTCATCAAGACAGCTTTCCTAATTTTTAAAATTGTTAAAATTCCTCTTTTAAAAAATGTATTCTCTCTCTTTTCCTCTGTCTCTGTTTCTCTCCACATTTACATATATATATAATTTATAATTTGATATATTTAAATTAATATATAATATTATATATTAATATATAATAAATATATAATACACAAACACACATATACATATGTACACACATATTTTTAAAAATCAATGTCCATATTGTCACCAGTATCAACACCACCCAATAGAACATAAAGTTACTTGAGAGAAAAGACTATTTCATTTCTGTCTCTGTATTCACATCACTTAGCATGGTGCATCCAACATAGGAAAAACTTAACAATTGCATGTTGAATTAAACCCACTCCTTTCTGAATCAGGCCATCCCACATCAGGGTTGCTTCCACTTTTAGGGATGTTACCCCTTTCCATAAAGACTGACACTGCCTCTTTGCAGCCTCCACTCATTTCTCCCCTTGTTTCTCTCCAATATGTTAGTTTTCAGCCAAGACATATTGCTTTGTGTCACCACTTCTCAGTACTAGCACCAGACTTGGAATTAGGGGATAGCTGGGTTCAAATTCTACCCCCAACCCTTCTTAGTTATGAGTACAGACAAGATGTTTAGTCTCACTGATTGTCTCTGTAAAACAATAACCATATCTACACTACCTAACCCCAAGAGGTTGTGGAGAAGATGGGCCTTTGTAAACTTTAAAAGACTAGACAACTAAGGGGAGTTGTTGGTAATACTACTTGTAGTAGGTGATACAGGAAGTAACAGAATAGAATTAGGAAGACCTAAATTCCAAAACAATCTCAGACTTTTACTAGCTTTGTGACCCTGAGCAAGTCATTTCATTTCTATCTGCCTTGGTTTCCTCATCTGTAGGAAGGGGATGATAGTGATTCCTACTTTCTAGGGTTGTTGTGAAGGGATAATATTTGTAAAGTGCTTTGCCAACCTTAAAGCACTACATAAAAACTAGCTAATGCTACTGCTACCACTACGATTATTTATAGATGAGCAGACAGGAAAAGGGATATTCTGAAGTTTCCATCTCTAGAAATTTTAAAGAGCAAGACAGTGGCAGTGATTTGGATAACATCATTCCCAGCAGTGGGAAGATGGGCAGGGAAGATCTGGTACAGGATGTTACGTAGCTACTGTGCAGAGTAGTCACTTTCCCTGTCCCACCACACCCTCAGCTACCCCTTGGTCTGTTAATCTGTGGAAGGCCTAACTCCGGGAGCTTTAGTCATTAGGAGACAAGCAACATCAGATGATGGGCTCTTTCACTGATGACTGGCTTTATGCCCAGCCAGAATAGGTGACCATCATTCACCAAGAATTCTCATTTTGCCTCTTCTTCATTTTATGTCCTTCCGATGCCTTCTGCCACTAGCATGTTTCATGTAGCACTTCTTGCCAACATAAATTGCTCTACCTGCACAAGTGATTCCAACCCATACTGTTTTCTTCAGAATATTTCCCCCTCTGTCATCCCCATTTCTTTTCTTTTCTCCTCTGAGAAAATTGGGGTTAAGTGACTTCCCCATGCTCACACAGCTAGTAAGTGTCAAATATTTGAGTCTGACTTTTAACTCAGGTCCTCCTGACTCCGGGGCTAATGCTCTATCCACTGTACCACTTAGCTGTCCCATCTTGTATCTCCAACTACCTGTTGAATGTCCCACAGACACCTAAACTCAATGTGTCCAAAAGTGAACTCTTTCCCCTCAAAATCTTTCCACCTTTCAAACTTCTCCATCAATGTTGTGGATGCTACCATCCTTCTAGTCACGAGGCATACCCAGGTGTTATCCACAGCTCATCACTCTCTCTTACTACTCACCCACTCATCCAATCTGTTGCCAAGTCCTGTCAATTTTACTTTCTTAACCTTTCTTCTTTATGTCTCCTCTTTAATTTGGTATGGTTGCCACCCTAGTGCTACCTTTCTTCACCTCATCCCCAGAGTATTATAACAGTCTTTTGGCTGATCTCTCTGTCTCATCTCTCCTCACTACCATCTATCCTCCACTTTCCTGATGTTCCTAATACATAGCTCTGACCATGTCACCTACATATTCAATAAATGCCAATGGTTCCTTAACACCCACAGGATAAAATACAAAATCATTTCTTCAGATATCAAGTCCTTCATAGCCTGACCCCTGTCTACCTTCCCAATCTTCTCAAACCTTACTTCCAAACACATCCTTGCTCATCCCACATACTCTTTGACCTTTTACTTACTTATTCTTACTTACTTAGAACATTTATAATACTGTGTTGACTCAGGCTTTTAGTTAACTAAAAAGAATTACTCCCTGTATGCTAAGGGAGACAGAGCTTTCATTCAAAAGAAAAAAGTTAACTCATAGACATGAAGCTGAAATAAGCAAGAATTTCTGTCTTCAAGGAGTTTACATTCTATTTGGGTGAGATAAATAAATAGGAGCTTCATGTACAAAAGGGTCTGGAAACAAGTATTTTTTCTGCCAAGATTTCACACAAGAGGCTGAATGACATAACATGGCTGAAGTTCTTTGTGAACCAGGATATGTCAGTGCTCTCCTCAAATTTTTTAGAATAAATTGAAAAACAAATGTTGACTTCTATTGATAGTAAGTACTTACTCTTACTTACACACACCTTACTCACACACACTTACACACACACCCTTACTCATCCCACATATTCTTTGGCTTCTTAGTGAGGAGTATGTTTCTCATACAAGATCCTCCATCTCCCAAGTCTGTCATTTTCCCTAGCTGTCTTCCATGCCTAGAATGTTCTTTCTCCTTTCTCTGCCTCTGAGCATCCCTGACTTCAAGTCCCAGCTAAGTCCCACATTCTGCAGGAAAATGTGTCTTCCTCTGAGATTAAGATCATTTTAATCTGTCTAAATCTGATTTGTACATAGTTATTTACATGCTGGCTATCCCATTGGACTGGGAGGTCTTTGAGAACATGGACTTTGCTTACAACAGTGCCTGACACATAGTAAGCACTTAATTCTTGTTGACCTACTGACTGGTAGCATGATTTCATGATCTTGGAAGGGGCTTTCTGTGTTCCAAGTAATGTATTACACCTACTCACTTATGGGCAGTGAGGTGGTACAGTGGATAGAGTACCAAGTCTGCAGTCTGAGTTCAGATCTAGCCTCAGACACTTCTAGCTGTGTGATCCTGGGCTTAACCCTGTTTGCCTGTTTCCTCATCTGTAAAATGAGCTGAAGAGGAAAATGGTAAACCAATCTAGTATCTTTGCCAAGAAAACCCCCAATGGAGTCACAAAGTAATGGATACAAAAAAAGAGCAACAATATTCACTCATGCCTGAAATTCTACAATCACAGTTTAATTAATTTGGCATAAAAACTTTGGCTGCCTTAAAATGCAATGAATAATATTTTCAGTTATTTACATTTATGTAATTCTTCAAAATCGCTGTGGTTTGGTTATTTTTCCTGAATGATCTTGATTATTCTTTGTAGAGACAACGTGGAGTAGATAATGCAAATATTATAATCCCCATTTAATAGAAGTGGAAACTGATCTCACAGGAATTAAGCAAATTACCAGCAAGGAAGTGGCAGAGGTAGGACTCTAGTCCAAGTCCTATAATTCCAAATCTGTCTTGATCTATACTATATTATATTATTTCCTATAGGAAATAGTAGTATAGCTTAATGTAACAGAAAAAAAGTTAGATCTAGAGTCAACAGAACTGGATTCAAATCCTGGTTCTGGCATTTAATTATCTATATGAGGTTGGACAAGTCATAGCTACTGTCAGCCTCAGTTTCCTTCTCTGTAAAATGAAGGAGGAAAACAGGAGAAAAGAAGGATAAGGAGGAAGGGGAGGAGGAGGAAGAGAGGCCCTAATGTTTAATCCATAGCAAAAATTGTGCTAAGTACTTCACAATGATTATTTAATTTGATCCTTATAACAACCCAGGAAGGTGAGTGTTAGTACCCCCATTACACAGAAGAGGAAACCAAGACAAACAGAGTGACTTGCTCAGGGTTACAAAGCTAGTAAATATCTTCTGCTGGCTTTGAATGTAGGTCTTCTTCTGACTCCAGGTCTGGTGCTCTATCCATGGTACCACCCAGTTGCTTCTCTTTAAATAAATGACTTTAATAGATCCTCTTCCTGAAAGAAGATTTTTGGCAGGGGATAATGGGACCTGGAGAAAGTTTGTGTCAGAAGGAAGTGTCCTAGAGGGATAAACAAAAGACTGTATATGTCAAAAGAAAACCATCCACCTTGGTTTTGCTTTAGGCAAACCTTCAACACTTTACTCTTAAGGTGCCAAGATTTCCCATGGCTATATAGTAACCTGCTCAGGGAAGTGATTCAGTCATTCATCTCTGTATGGGTAAGTCATGCCAGCTTCATTTGTTGAGTGGAAAATACACTGCCTTGAATCTGTCCAAGGTAACAAGATTCATGAGTGGTAGAGACAGGACTTAGAATGATGCTCTCCCACAATCACTTTCTAATGATCCTCTTCTGTGTAGTCATCCCTGCCCCACCTTGCACTCATGAAGTACTAGGCTCATTCAATCCTAAAACTGGAGATGGAAGGGACCCCAGAAGCCATGGAATGCACTATCACCAAAAGGGTCACATGAATCCTACAGCTTTTACAAGGGCTCTTAACTTGGGGTTCATGAGCTTTTTTTTTCATATTTTGATCACTGTAATTCAATATTATTGGTTTCCTTTGTAATATTACACATTTAATTTTATACAATTAATAGCATGATCCTGAAAAGGCATCTATAGGCTTCACCAAACTGCCATCATACGCATACAGAGAGAGAAAGAAAAAGAGAGAGAGAGAGAAATAAGAGCTCCATATCTGGAACTTGAAAAGTATCTCAGAGAATATCTAGTATAATCCCTCCTCTGCCCATTTTACAGAGGAAATCATTGAGATCCAAGAAGATAAAATAACTTCCCCAACGTTGCAAAGATAGCATCAAGGGTAGGATTTGAACTCAGATCCTTCAACTCCATGTCTATTTGTCTTTCTAGTATACCACACTACCTCCTAATTCATTTATTGGCACAAATAGTCACCTGGCTCATCAGTCATAGCCATCAGAATATTGACCAAAGATTTTTACTTCAGGGGAGCATTGGGTTCCAGTGTCACCAGGCTTTTCCAGTCCTTAGTAGGCTATCATTCTCCACATTGCTCAGTCTGACTGCCTAGGAGGCTCAGTATATCTACAATGTTCTATCGAGCACTGGGCCTGATAAACCTGAGTTCAAATCCAGCCATAGACATTTACTAGCTGTATGACCCTAGGCCAGTTACTTAATCTCTATCTGCCTCAGTCTTCTTATCTGTAAAATGGAAATAATGATAGCACCTACCTCACAGGGTTGCTATGAGGATAGAATGAAAAAGGAGTAAAATGCTTTGCAAACCTTAAAGTATAAATACTATGATTTCTATCATCATTGTTATCTCAGTACCCATGGAACACAGCAGTAATGGCAGTCCCTGATCATCATTTGCAACCCTTTTCTGAATTATTCAGCTGGCTGTATCCCTTTTGAGAGATAGGGTTATTGGAAGGCCTCAGCCAGAGTGCCCTTTACCCATGAGAAAGGAAGAAAACAGCTTATTAACTTCTCCTGGGTTTAAGTGGAGGAGACACATGCTGGAGCCAAGGACTTATTGGGGAAACATGACTTTCCAGGGCAGATCACTTTGGGGAAGAAGCACAGTAAAGGGGAGGTAGGGGAAGAACTCAGGGTCCGGAATCTGAATGCCGAATATCAGAACAAAGAGGGCACTGTATGTCCCTGGCCTGGGCACCCATTTAAAAAAAAACTCTCTCTACTGTAGGCCCCAACAAAAGCTAAAGAAAGAGGCACAGTGTTTTTATCATGCATCAGGCGGAATGATTTTGGCAAGAAATCCCTGTTCCCAAATGTATTCCTTTAGCAGACAGCATATTCAGAAAATGTAGATTTTCAAATCCTTGAAGTGCTTCAGGGACCACAACGAGCCCAGGGACTGAGTGATTATGTCATTATTTTTGTAACAAATATTTTGGATAAATATTAAATGATCCACAAAGTCGGGTCTTGTTAACGTGGAGTGGAAGCTGGCGGATGCTCCAATAACATATTAAAAGGCAGGCCAGGGGAGGTAGATTTCACTCGGGGCTTCTGGAGAAGAATTCATAATGTTCGTGGTGGTGGAACCATGGCATCTGACATAAATAAATGCATTAGCTTCAACAGTGGAATTCCTAAGGCAGAAACAATATTGCTTATTGTCTCTGCTGAACACATCTCCACAGTGACTGCTCCCTCTCAGCCCCCCCAGCTTCCACACACTTCCCTCCCCTCTTCATTCCAGAAGAGTGTAGGAGCTACGGACAGCTTTACATGCTACTGACACTGAAGGAAAGATGGAGTTCCATTTCTCATAGATCCTATTGAATTCTGTTTGCTTCCCATCCTGCTATGATTTTCCTAAAATTCTAGTCAGAACATCTTCCTTCCTATACTCAATAAACTTCAATGGTTCCCTATTACTTCTATTTAGCATTTTAAATGCTTCACAGTCTTTCCGTTTCCTATCTTTCTAGTCATTAAACATTATTGCCATCCATACCCACTATGACCTGGTCATACTGGCCTCCTTGCTTTTCCTCCAGTATGACAGCCCATCTCTCATGTTTTCATTGACTGTCCCCCATGCTGGGAATGCTCTCCCTCTTCAATGCCGTCTCTCAGAATCCTTTGCTCCATGCAAGACTCAATTTAAACACTACCATTTACAAGAATCCTTTCTTGATCCTCATAGCTGCTAATGCCTTATCCTCTAAAGTTACCTTCCATTTGCTCTGTATGGATCTTAGTTATGTACATGTTAACCCCCACTTTCAAATTAAAGCTTCTTCAGGGAGAGAATTTTCCTTTCTCTTTGTATGCCTAGTGTTGTTTGACTCCAAGGTTATGTAGCCTTTGCTTGGGGACTTCCAGTGAAGTGCAATCATATCCCATAAAGGAAAGAGAGAGAAGGAGAGAGAGGGAGAGAGAGAGAGAGAGAGAGAGAGAGAGAGAGAGAGAGAGAGAGAGAGAGAGAGAGAGAGGAGAAGAAGAAGAAGAAGAAGAAGAAGAAGAAGAAGAAGAAGAAGAAGAAGGAGGAGGAGGAGGAGGAGGAGGAGGAGAGAGAGAGAGAAGAGAGACAGAGAGAGAGGAGAGAGAGAGGGAGGAAGGAAGGGGAAGAGAGAGAGAAAGAAAAGGAGGAAGGACACTGGACAACAACTTGAGTTTTTTCTGAGTCTGCAGAAAGAAAAAAAAATACACAGAAATAAAGAGTAACAAAACGAGGATAGACCTGACCTTGGAGTGAGGAAGGTTTAAGTCTTTCATATGGTTTACCTTAATTGGGTGACCCTGGGTGGGTCATTTAATCTCCCAGTGCCCCCAGGCAATTCTCTAAATCTTTAAGGAAAGGACATTGGGTCTAGTTGTCTGAGTTCCAGTCCCAGGTGAACCACTTCTTCCTGTGTGGTCAATTCTCCAGGCTAATCACGCTCTTGGACACTTTCACTTTTCCTTTTGGTCACTATTCTCTAGATGTTCTCTAGCTCATCAATATTCTTCATGAAATGTGGTTCCCCAATCTAAACACTTTTGAATTGCCCACAGATATGATCTGCCTAGAGAAACTAGTCAGTCAATAGTCAGTAAATAAGCATTCATTCAGTTTCTCCTGTGTGCCAAGCACTATGTTAAGTCTTGAGGGTACAAAGAAAGTAGGTACTATGACAGTACCTACCCTCAATGAACTCATGGTTAAATGAGAGAGACAACATGCAAACTCTGTACAGAAAAGTTATAAAATGGAGACAATCTCATAGGGAAGGCACCAGGATTAAGGGGAATCAGGAAAGGTTTCTTGTTGAAGGGGATTTATCTGGGACTTGAAGGAAGCCAGAGGAGCTGGGAGGTAGATATGAGGAGGGAGTAAATGAGGGTCTGAGAGCCAGCCAGTGAAGATGCACTTAATTGAGAGATAGAGATAGTTTCTTATGCAAGAAACAGCAAGTAAGCCAGTATTGCTGGATCATGGTGTGGGGGGATGAGCTAATTGTAAGAATAGGGAAAGGATCAGAGGGACCAGGTTTAATTGGTTTTAAAAACCAAAGAGAGGATTTTATTTGGTCTTGAAGGTGATAGAAAACCAGGGGAATTGATTGAGTAAGGGGTCACCATAGTTATACCTCTGTTTTAGGAGGATCATTTTGAAAACTCAGTGGAGGATGTGCTAAAATAAAGAGAGGCTTGAGATAGGGTGATCAGTCAACAAGCTATTGCAGTAGTACAGGCGTGAGGTAATAAATGACCTGTTAATATTGAAAACTGAAAATAAATAAATCATATATACATATATATATATGTAAAAGACCTGTTCCGAAGTGGTGGAAGTGCTTCAGGAGAGAAAGGGCTCTGTGTGAAGGTAAAATTGACAGGCCTTGGTAACAGATGCAAATATAGGGTGAGAGAGAGGAAAGAATCAAGGATGGTTAGGTTGCAAGCCTGGAAAGATGATGGGTTCAGTTTTGGATATATTGAGTTTAAGAAATCTCTACAGGATATCTACTTCAAGATGTCCAAAAAACAGTTGGAAATGTGAGTCCAGATGTTAGGAGAAAGGATAAGGGTAGAGAGGTAGATCTGAGAATCAGCAGCATAGAGATGGTCATTAAATCTATGAGAGATGAGGAGGTCATCTAATGAAATGGTACAGAGGAAATACAAAGGATGGTCTAGGAGAAATTCCTGGGAAACATGTACCATTAGCAAGCAAGAGTTGGATGAAGATATACAAAGAAAACTGAACAGGAGTGGTCATATAAGTAGGAGGAAAGGAGAGTATCAAGGAGGGTGATAAACACTGTGAAAGGCTACAGAGAAGTCAAGAAGGGTGATAACTGATAAAAGGCCATTAGACTTGACAATTAAGAAACCATTGGTAACTTTGAAGACAGAAATCTTGGTTGAATGATGAAGTCGGAGGTCAGAATGTAGAGAGCTTAAAAAAAGATGAAAGGAGGTGGAGGCATTGGTTATAGACCATCTTCTCAAGGAGTTTACCCACAAGATGGAAGAAATCTATGACAATAGCTAAAGGGATGGGCAGATGGATAAAGGAAGAGTATTTAAGGATGGTAAAGACATAGGTTTGTAGGCAGCAGGGAAGGACTCAGTAGACAGAGAGAAATTGAAGGTAAGTGAGAGAATAGGGATGATAGAGGGTGCAGTCTGCTAGAGAAGACAGAACAGAATGGGACTGCTTGTGCCTGTCTCTTCATATGAGATCGAAGTGAAGTAAGAGGAGATCATTGCAGAAGACAAGTTGGTGATACATGAAGAGGAGAGAAGCAGAGTACAATAAGACAGTCACCTCCATAATACTAAAGACCCTACATTTCTTAATGATGGCCATAGATTTCCTTAACTGTTTGGTTACCATGACTGACTTGATTCATATTATGACTGCAGTACATTAACACTTTCAGATCTTTGCCAGATGAACTTCTGTCTAACCACACCTTCCCCAGGTCAAACTTGTGAGGTTAAGGTATTCAGTACCAAGATGATGAAAACATAGATGGTGCATCTAAATAGGCGACAGCATGTTATCCTTAATGACTTAATTAGGTGGAAATAATCTTAGGGGAAAGGCACAAGAAATGAAAGAGATCAGGAAAGGTTTCCTAGAGAAGGTAGATTTTTAGTTGGAACTTGAAGGAAGCCCAGAGTCAGAGATGAGGAGGGAGAACAGTCCAGGTCTGGGGGAGAGCCAATGAAAATGTCTGGAGTCAGGAGACAGAGAATCTTGTTAGAGGAAGAGCCAAGAAGTCAGTGTCACTGGATCATAGCATATGTGGTAAGTTGAGTAAGGTGTAAGACTGTGAAGGTAGAAGCGGGCCAGGTTTGTAGCAGTGAGGTGGTCATCATTAGCACAGTAGATAGCGCACTTGTCCTGGAGTCAGAAAGAACTGAGTTTAAATCTGGCCTCAGACAATAGTTGTGCGATCCTAGGAGGGTCACTAAACCTTTGTTTGCATCAGTTTCCTCATCTGTAAAATGGGTGTCATAATTGCAAGGATAAAATGAGATATTTTAAAGTGCTTAGCATCCTGCCCAGCACATAGTAGGGGCTATACAAATCATACTGTATTTATTACACAGATATCAGCTATCACCACCATCATCATCATCGAGTACTATATGAAAGGAAAAAGAGGTGGGCACATTTGTAGTGAAGATCCAGGCTAAGATTTCATTTCACTTTTCTGGTTAAACTTCCGGGGCGTCAGTTTTCTTTTCTGTAAAATGAAGAGTGTGGATTCAATTAATGACCTCTGAGACCACTTGTAGGAATGGAACCTCACCACAAGTAAACCAAGAAGTAAAAAGGAGATAGTGTTGTCCCTTGAAGGGTCTATTATCATTATAAATAATAATAAGAATTTTTAAAAATATTTTTTGGCCCTTCTTTGAATTCCCAGGACTTAGTACAGTAGCTGGCACACAGTAGACACTTAATAGATGCTGGTTGACTGATACATGAATGGAGGCAATATGACCTAGTGGATAGAGAGCTAGCCTTGGAACTAGGATGACCTGGGTTTGAGTCCTGACTCTCACACATCCTGAATGTGTGATCCTGGAAATTTACTTAACCTCTCAGGGACACAGGCAGTTCTCTAGACCTATAGGCTGCAGAAGAGGGGTTGACTTGCATTGGTGGCAAGAGTTTCCTCATCTAGGAGTTCCCAATACCAATGAAATCACATATCCAATCCCCAATTCTTAATATTTCTATATCACTTTAAGGGTTGCAAAGTAATGTATGTTTATCTATGTGTGCATGCATATATACACACATATGTGTATGTGCACGTATACACATATATTTTATGTACACAGTATATAGTATGCTGAATTTTATGTTCACATACATATGTATATATACATGCATATATGCATATGTAGATAAGTATAGATAAATCATAGATTAAATGGATAGATAGACATGAATTCTCATTTTAAAGTGTGTATTACCCAACCCATTGCCTCTGATATCACTCCTAGGCATGTAAAATCTGACTTCTCTGGGGAAATCTCTAAGCTTGTGATTTGTTGAAAACAAGTTCCGTGTCCCTTACTTTCAGTAAAAGTAGTAGCTATAATGTAATTGGGCCCCTTTTCCATCCTGACTTGGGAAGTTCCACGGTTTTGTGGTCAGAAGAAACAGCTCTTAGAAGTCCCTAAACCAATGATGCGAGGCTCTCAGTCCTATTCTCCCCACCCCCACCCTGGGGCCCATCCAATCCCCCTGTGACATTCTGAGATGTTGTCTGCCTACATCCATAGAGACACCTCCAGGGATGGAAAAGTTACCCAAATGGAAAGCAGACTCTTCCACTTTTTGGATACCTCTAGTCATCAGAAGACTTTTCTTAAAATTCAGAAAATACGGACTTGAAATCTCCCTCTGACTTTCTAGCTGTATGAATGACCCTAGGCAAATCAGTTATTTTTTTTTATTTCAATTCTCCCTTTGATGATGGTGAGGATGCTGATGATGATAAATAGCTAGTATTTATATGGAATGTCCCAGAAGTCCTTATGCTTTTAATAGCTTAAAATGGTACTAAGACTTTTGGAACCCCTATTATAGAAATTTAAGGTTTGCAAAACACTCTATGGTTATTACCTCATTTGATCCACACAGCAACTGTGGGAGCCAGGTGCTACTAGCCACCCCACCCCCGACATTTTACAGTTGATGAAATGAAGACAAATCAAGGTTAAATGACTTTTTCCAGGTCCCAAGCCTAGTAAGTATCTAAAGCAAGATTTGAAATCAAGTCTTCCGGACTTCAGCCCCAGGTCACACAACTAGGAAGTATCTGAGGGTGTATTTGAACTTTAGACTTCCTGACTCTGGGCTGACTCAGTAGCAGCAATCATAAGAGCAGTACATATTTTGGAGTGTTGCTGTGAGGCCCCCATGACATATTAATACATACAAAATACTTGGCAAACTTTAACATGCCATATAAAGTCAATTATTCTCCAGACTAACTAGCCACAATTCTTTCAGTTGATGGTATGGTAGGATTTCTCCAAATGCCTTTTCTTTCCTTGCTGAGCCCAGGGATAGCAATAACTTTAATAATGCAGATCACAGGCACAGACATCTTTGTGTGTTGCACTGAGAAACTCTCTTCTTGCACATGACAAGAACACATGATAGGGAACTTGAGTGCCATCTCCTCTTTCTCTCACTCTCTCTTTCTCTATCTCTGTCTCTGTCTCTCTCTGTCTCTGTGTGTCTCTGTCCCTCTCTCTCTCTGTCTCTCTCTGTCTCTCTGTCCCTGTCTCTCTCTGTCTCTCTGTCTCTCTCTGTCTCTCTGTCCCTGTCTCTGTCCCTGTCTCTCTTTCTCTCTCTCTCTCTCTCTCTCTCTCTCTCTCTCTCTCTCTCTCTCTCTCTTTCTCTCTCTCTTTATGTGTGTGTGTGTGTGTGTGTGTGTGTGTGTCTCTTTCTTTCTCTTTCTCACTCTCTCTCTGACATGTTATTACTCCAGTGGGTAGAAATCCAAAACCATCTCATCTTGGAAACCTTCCCTAATCTCTTCCCTCAGCCCAGGTTGCTCACAAAAGAAAGCCTGCCCTGCATTTCAGATCCAAAATCTCAGAAGCCCAGACTAGTAAGCATTGGGAAATCAACACCTTATTTCAACTTTACTTCCTCAAATGAGGCTGTTACACAGGGTAATTACGTAATAAATTTGTTAGGGGAATATAAAGCAATAAAAATGTTGGTAATGGTCTACCATTTAATAGCAGAATTGTAAATGAGTTCTCAGCATTAACAGGAGCAGTTTTCCACAATTAGGAGACCATTGTTAGGGGTGGCTTTAATTTCTTTTTTAAAAAAATCAGTGGTAAGGTTCGGTTTCCTCATTTAAAGAAGGAATGTATTTAACCTCTGTAAGTCAGGGAGAATCGGAGGTCTCTTGAGCAAGGGGTACCATCTGAAACATTGGCATGTATTGGAATCCCAGGGTCATAGCTCTAGAATTCATCAAGTCCAATCCCCTTGTTTCACAAATAAGAAAACTGAGTCCCAAGGGGGTCATAGGGTCATAGATCCTAAGCTGAAAGGGACCCCTGAAGATATCAAGTCCAAACTGCTTCTTTTACAGTCTAAGAAACCCAAAGCTAGGCAGCTAAAATGACTTATCACAGGCCACACAGATTGAAAGTGTCAAGGACAGGATAATTGCAAAGATATTGGCCTGGGTTAATAACAGTAACAAATGATATTTAGATGGCATCTTCAGGCTTGCAAGCACTTTGTATACAATATTTCACTGTATCATCACAACTATCCCAAAGAGGCAGGTGCTATTAGTATCATCCCAGCTTACAGATGAGAAATTTGTTGCTGTTGTTTAGTCGTGCCTGACTCTTCATAATCCCATCTGGGATTTTCTTGGCAGAGATATTCAAGTGGTTTTCCATGTCCTTCTCCATCTCATTTTACAGATGAGGAAACTTAAGGTTAAGTGACTTGCCCAAGGTCACACAAGTGGTAAGTATCTGAGGTCAGATTCGAACTCAGGAAGATGAATCTTCCTGACTCCAGCCTGGGTGTTCCATCCACTGCACCACCTGTCCCACAGAGGAGCACATGGATGTTTAGAGCTTTAGTAATCTTTTAAAGTAGTAAGTGCCTGGGGAGGGATTTATAACTAGATTTTCTTTAGTCAGAAAGAGGGGTGGGGGGAAGGGAGGAGAGTAGAAGGGGCTCAGGGTAGAAGAAAAGTTACTAAATCTCTAAGCCTCAGTTTCTTCATCTGTAAAATGAGAAAAATCACACCCACAGTAGCTGCTTCAGGTCAACATCAAGCCCAACTGGGATCTGTATGTAAATCTCTTTGGAAAATGAGCACTTAAAACAGTATGCAAACGCAGTTATTATGATGAGATTCTCTTTATTCCCACCTTCTTTTTTAACCCTTCCATTTGCTGTCCTTCCTCCTCTCCAACACGAATCATGCAAATCTCTATTCTCATGCTTTGAGCATGTAGGCTTATACAAATGAGTTTTTAAAATTTATTCATTCTTTCATTCATTCATTTATTCATTCATGCCTGAATTCCCGGCCTCTTGAAATGAACAAAGCAGGGTAGTGAGGAGGCATGAATTCTCTCCTATCTCTCCCTTGATTAGCTCCTTGTCTTCCCTTGGGTAATCTATAGTTCTGAGACAGATTTCCCTCACTGATGAAATGGAATCAAGAAGCCTTAGAGCTAAGTGACCTGTGATATAGAGATGCTGTTAGAACTTCCACAGAACAGGCTTTGTGGCGGACTTTGGAGCTCTGGCATTGGAGGTACCATGTTTATTGGATTTCAGGATCATTTCTTTCCAGCTGGGACCTTAGAGATCATTATCAGGGTGTTGTAAGTTTCCTGAGAGCAGGGTCTGTTTGGGGTTTTGACATTGTACCCCTAGGGCCTTGAACAGTGCCTTTCAGGTAGCAAATGCTTAATCAGCCTTAAGAGAATTGAATTGAGTCACCTAGTCTTGTCCCCTCCTCCTCATGCCCCCATTTTACAGGTAGAGAAACTAAGGCTCAGTCAAGTGGTTTCAGTATTAGAACTTGGTTTATGTCTTTCCAGTAGGGAAAGGGGAAAGAGCACTTCCATAACCTAACTACAATCCCATCCAATTTTATTTCCTTCTGCTTTCCCAATCTCGCTAGTCACTGCCTTCTAACCATTCCTACCTCTGGGGGAAGAAATCCATACTTGATTTCATTGCATCCCTCAAGTCCACCCTTCTGAAATGTGGTCTAATTCCGTCAAGCATCCATACACACACACACACACACACACACATACACACACACACACATACATACACACACATCTCTTTCCCAGAAGTCATTGCCATCCATACCACTTGAATGAGTAGGGTATCATTGTAACCATAATCCTTCCAGGGAGATAGAGAACCACTGGGTTTTACCCTCTTCAGTGCCCCTATAGCCTCTGGTCCACTTGACCTTACCACCTAACCTACTACATCAAATTCTCAGGTATTGCCATATAGCCTACCAATACATTGCAAAGACCCCTGCCTTGCCATACATTCTGTATCTTCACCTTCAGTCCCAAAGATCCACCTATGTACCCTGTCATTGAAATTTCCAATGTATGTTTTCTCTCTCTGCTCCTTGAAATCAAGGACTGTCCCCATCATCTATACACATCCCCAGTCCTTAGCACAACATTTGGCAAATAGCAAGAGCTTGAGAAATGCCTTCTCCTTCATTCCTGACACATAGGCTGGCTCCCTCTATTGTACCACCATGCTGCCTCTCACTGTTCTTTCTCTCCCAGAAATCAACAAATAAAATTAAAACAGTTGGGAGACCTTGGAAAGTCTGTTCTCCCCCAGCTCACTCAAATACTAGGCATAGCATCCTGCGGTACAGTGACAAGAAACCAACTTTCGTATGAATTAAAGAGCTACGGGTAAATTTATTTATTTTTCAGCTCAGATCAGATGGATGTGCAATTTTAATATCCTTTAAAAGGGTAGATCTTTGGAGCTCACTGCAGCTTAAATACCAGGGCCTAATAGCTGCCAAGGAGAACATCATCTGCTTGTTATTTTTCAACATCGAAGTGGATGAATGGCTCCATATTTTCCAGCCACTATTAAGTAGAGAGGAGGAGTATAGGGAGATTGAACTGAAGAATTATGGGATCTCATATCTGAAAGGAACCTTATCTGTCATCCAGTACTTTCCTTACATAGATAAGAATCTCCTAAATTCCTGGCCAAGGTCATCACAACTCTTGCTCAAAGACCTCAAATGATAAGCCGTCAAATTCAATTTAAGCCTATTTGCTGTTTCTTGGAAGTAATGTTCTACCTCCTGCCTTTATGCCTTGGGTAGGTTGTCTCCTAAGTCTACTATATGTAGAATACATTCCCTTCTCATGTCCATTCTGCCAGTAGAATGTAATCACCTTAAGATCAGGGAGTACTCTTGTTTCTTTTTCTTTGTATCTCCTCAACCTACACAGTGCCTAGCACATAGTAATGTTTTTAAAACTGGAACCCCCTTGCCTCCTGAGACAACCCAGATCACTTTTGGATCACTCTGATTAATAGAAAGTTGTTTTCCTCCCTCTCATCAAGACTAAAACTGGCCTCATTGCCACTTGTTCTTGGTTACTTGGGATCAACCAGATTCAATCTGAGCCCTTTTCCATACAACACGCCTTTAGATACTGGCACATAGTAGGGGATTAATAAATGCGTGTTAATTGATTAGTAGTCATCATACCCTCCAAACCTCCACTGGTCCCCAATCTTCTCAGAAAGAGACTAAATACCGTCAAAAAAAATTGGGGAATTTTACATAGGAAATAGGGTAAACTACCTCTGGATTGAATACTGACAGACAGCATTATTGAGACTTCAGGAGCCTTTTTTGTATGTATTATAACCAGAAAACTGAAAACAAATACAGCAAAACCTTATCAGTCCAGAGAAAATCATTCCAAAAACCTCAGACATGGCAAGGGAAAAAATTCTCTTTGTGTAGTGGATAGAAGAGTGTGTAAAGGGGGATAATATATAAGCCTGAAAAGTTAAATCAGAGCTAAATGGTTAAAGAGTTACATCTCTACTTTCTAATAATCAGTGCCAGAAGGCATTAAGGTATATTAGAAAGTGGGATGGATTGGAGTCAGAGGGTCTGAGTTATAATATACCCTTTGTTGCTTAGCTGTGTGACCTAAGACAAAGACCCCTACATTCTCTGGGCCTCAGTTTCGTCATTTATAAAATGAAGGGGTTGGACTAAATGACAATAGTATGGGTCAGTGTATTGGATGTTGGACTTGAAGTCAGAGTTACCTGAGTTTAAATCCCAGTTCTATATACTACTTGTATGGCATTGGAAAAATCATATGACCCCTTCAGGCCTCAGTTTCCTCATCTGTAAAATGATGGATAGTCCTATACAGCCTATCAGGTCCCTTCTATCTATCACATCCCTTCTAGTTTGCAGTCTTAGATTCCACGTTCTTAAACATGACCCTGACTCAAGAGAAATAGATTAAATTTTCTTTCAAGAAGTACATAATTCATTTTAGAAAGATTTTCATTTTTTTTAAAAGCTGAAATAAACAAGGTCTAGTACATAGAAGGCTTAACTTTTGAATCACTGGAAATTTTAACCATCCCATGCCACTGGGTTCTCTGAGGACTCCAGATACAATGAATATTCAGTTCAGCAGACATTCAGAAAACCTTTTCATGGATCAAGTTTTGGACTGAGGATACAAAGAAAGATACATGAGAGGACCAAAGAATGTATGATCTAATAAAGTTGAGGGTAAGGGAAGATATATACACTAAGAATTATGATTCAGAGAAGAGTGAGCTCATGAGATCATCAGTCTTGACTTGTCAGCCAGTCCAACTGCATCATTTCACAGATGGAAATGGGGTGGCCAAAGAAATGATTAGGAGAAAAACCACCAGACAGTAAGTAGTTGCTACTACAGAGGAGGGACCAGGCAAAGTGCTTGGAAAATCTGAAGGGGTGAGAGTTGGGGGGGAGGCGTAGATCACTTTCATCTGAGAATGGGGATAGAAGTGGTTGGGGTAAGGGTGAGGAGAGAAAGTATACGACTTCATAGTAATTTTCTTTGGAATTCAGATACCTACTAGAATTTCCTTGGGTCTGACACAGTGGATAGAAGGCCAACTCCAGAATAAGGAAGGTCTGGTTCAAGTACCTCCCAAGACTCACTACCTACGTGAGCCTGAGTCAATTACTTATTATTTTGATGCTCTGGGAAATTCTATGTAAGTTACAGAGAAGCTGCCCATCTGCAAGTTTCCAGCCAAGAGTTCCCTGAACCACAGGTCTGGACAAAAGTAGGGGAAAGATGCTTGGACACCTGCAGGGTAAGTAGATGGTCCCTGGTCGCTAAAGCAAATCCAACATTTCTAAGACCAACAAATCAGAGAAAAGCTTCCTTTTTCAACACTTTACATTTCCCCTCCTTGGAAATATCAAACGAACCAAATTCCACCAGTCAGAAATGATCTCTCCTTCCTTCCCATGGTCTCGTGACTCTCCTTCCTTGAACCTCTCTTACATTTATCATGTTTTATGTTGTCAGTGAAATATTCTCCTTAGAGCTTGTACTTTCCATCTGTTCAAATTATCCTACCTATATTGTGTTTATAGGGAATTTTTTGGATGCTTTTCTTCCTATTATGTACACCACAAGCTCCTCAAGAGCAGACTTGGTCTTCTTTGCTTTTCTTTGAATCCCCAACTAAACTTAGCCCCTTGCCTGGCATTTAGTAGGTGCTTAATAATTGCTTCTTGACTGAGAAATTAAGGTGTATCTATTAAATTGCTATCGGAGGAAAAGAATTCAAGTTAGGAACTTGGAATTGCATATTTCCTACTAGACACATGGCGGGGTCTGAGAGTATGAAGAACATAAGGAAAAAAAACAGTAAAGGTCTGTGCTACTGAGTTAAGCTTTTTAGGAAGCTGGGATTCTTCAGGGCGGATGTGAGGAGAATAGGCATTTCAGGTAGGGTGAACAGCCTTTGTAATCACAAAGAGATGGGAGATAGACCATCCTGTTAGCAAGGATTCAACAACAAATTGTTAAAGATATACTATTTGCAATGAGCACAATATTAGGCATTATATTGAGTCAAGACCCCCTCCCTGCAGGAAGCTTATAGTCTAGCAGGAAAATAAGACACCAGTGCAAAAATCTATGATGTGTTAGAATGCCAAGTTCAGGGAATGACAAGTGTGGCTGAATGCTAGAGTGGCTGAATCCCCATGCTAGTGCGGCTAAACTTAAAGTAGATAAAGATAAACAGAGAAACAGAGAAAGGCAGGCTAGAATCTAAGGGTTAAAGATTTTATGCATTCGTCCACAAAAAAATATGGGCTACTAATTCCCACACCCCAGGATTAGAAAAGTGCTTACAAATCATAAAACATTTTATAAATGTGAGCTGCTATAATATCAATCAACATGTTTCTTGAGGACCTACTACATGCCAGACACTGTGTCAGGAGCCAGGGATATAAAGACAAAATGAAAAACTGATTCTGACCTTCAGGACTTACATCCTATTGGAGGTGAGGAAGTACATATAAATAGATACAAAAGATATGAATAATAAGATATGAATAATAATATGAAGCAGGGATGCCTTCATGTAGGAAGTAATGTTTGAAATGAGCTTTCAAGGAAAGGAGGAATTTTTAGAGGCAGAGTTGAGGAGGAGATGTATTCCAGATAGGAGGATCAATCTGTGCCAAGATGTAAAAGCAGGAGACAGAATGAGGTGTCTAAGGGGCAAGCAGGCTAGTTTGACTATACTAGAGGGTATAAAAGTAAATAAAATGACGTCTATACATACCCAACTCTTTGTGACCCCATTGGGAGTTTTCTGGGCAAAGATACCAATTTACTTCCCCAGCTCATTTTATGGATGGGGAAACTGAGGCAAACAGGGTGAAGTGACTGCCCCAGGGTCACATAGCTTGGAATTGTCTGAGGCCAGATTTGAAATCAGGAATATGGTTCTTCTAAACTCTAGGTCCAGTGCTTTATGCATTTCATCACCTACTTGCCCAAAGTGAAGTAAATCTGAAAATATCTATTAGAACAAGACTGTGAAAGGCTTTAAATGCCAAATGCATTATCAAGAAAGAGCCAATGGAGCTTCTTGAGCAGGGAAGTGACAACATCAGACCCATGCTTATGTTTATTATGTCATACTCCATCTCCTCAATATTCTATTAATTGGAAGCACCAGGACAGGAGTCAGTTCAAATCTTACATCAGACACTTGACACTCACTAACTGTGTGACCTTGAGCAAGTCACTTCACCCCAATTGCCTCATCCTGGGTCATCTCTAGTCATCCTAATGAATATCTGGTCACTGGATTCAGATGGCTCTGGAGGAGAAGTGAGACTGGTGACCTGCACAGCCCTCCCTCACTCAAAACAAAGTCAAGTGCAAGTCTTGTCATTATTTCTCTGATGGCATGATCTTCCTTGGCAACGAAGGACAAACACACATAATCGGAAACCCTAAAGAGTCAACTCATTTTTCAGCATCACACAGCACATGTCCTAAAACCAATCCCATGCCTAGTGCCCTAAGACAGAAATATCAAACACATTCTTTCCAAACTGGCTCCCTGAGAACTGGGATATTTGCATCTTCCATGGGCTCTTTATACAAAGCAGACACTCATAAGTATTTATTGAGTGAATACTGAAATGTAACCAGACCCAGGCATCCCAATATCCTGGAAGCCCACTTTTTACTCACTTTTATTCCCTTAATAGAGGCATCAGATCCTGCTGGGGTCTCTCTGTCGGAAAGCAACATCTGGCTCAGTACAATGGCAGAAGATAAGGAACACGTGGTATGCCATGCTCTGGGCTTGTTGGTGGGTTTTTTTTAATACTGCCTTTGCACCTCCTACTCACACTAGCACTTTGCAGTCAAGTAGGCCAATGCACAGATGGGATAAGGTATGTTCATTCCCAGGGGTCAGCAAGGTTGCTACAGAAATCTACTGGAGGAGGGAGGAATAATAGTGGGTGTTTCTTTCACCCTACTTTGGGGGGATGAAAGGAAAAATGGGAAAAAAAGACGTGTGTGTGTGCATGAGAGAGACATAGATAGGTAGAGAGAGAGAGACAGACACAGAGAGAGAGAGAGAGAGAGAGAGAGAGAGAGAGAGAGAGAGAGAGAGAGACAGAGAGAGAGAGAAAGAGAGACACAAACAGACACGGAGAGAGAGAGAGAAAGAGAGAGACAGACAGGGAGAGAGAGAGAGAGAGAGAGAGAGAGAGAGAGAGAGAATGGGGACTCATGCCAAAAGCTTCTCTTGCATTTGGATCCTTTGCCATCTCCCAAACGTCGCTCTTCATCCAGTCAGTATTGAATTAGGTCCCTTAAGGGACACCTAGGTCCTGGAACAATCCAGTTGTCTAATCCTGACAGAACAGCTTTTTTAAGGAACCGAGCTACTGGACAGTTATCTGGCCTGAACCAAGACAGCACCTGCCTCCAAAATAAGGGGAAGGAAATGAGGGTTTTCTGAGCTCAGTATCCAAACAAGTCAACATTTTCCCCAAAATGTGATGATTACTGTACTTAGAGTTTAGTCAACACTTCCTTCTTTCAAAGCACTTAGCAGGGATTTAATTACTCCTCACAAATGAGATCATTAGGCATTATTAGCCTGACTTTACCAATGATGGAGCAGACAGACAAAATAGGACTTGCCAAGGGTGTAGTACCACTTTCATTTGATCTCAGATTTAGAGTTGGAAGATCAAAGACTTCCAGAATCTCAGGGTTGGAAGAAACCAAAGATACCATCCTGTCCAATCCTGCCCCACCCCACCTGAAAAGGGATCCCATCTACAACGTATTTTAAAAAATGACCATTCTGCCTTGAAGATTTCTACTCTCTTTGATGCTCTAATCAAAGTAGCCAATGTGTTGTTCTTGGTACCCATGGCATTCCATCTACCACCTCCACACCCTTCCATTATCTGTCCCTAGTGTGTAGAGCACTCCTTCCCCATCCCTACCTTTTGAAATTCATGGTCCACTAAGTTCAGTTCAAGTGACACCTCCTTCAAGAAACCTTTCTAGAATCCCTCCAGTTGTCAATCTCTCCCCCAATAACTGTATTTTAAAAATTTATCCTGTATTTACTTATCCTTGAATATTCTATAACCCCTCAAAAGAATGTAAGATCCTTGACACCTGAGACTTATTTATATCCCTGTGTTCAGGGTAATCCAGTAAATAATAGATATTTTATGACTGCTTTTTGATTTACTGAAGGCTTCCAGAGAATGAAAACTCACTTTCTAAAAAAGCAGTTCATTTCAATTTGGAATAGTGCAAATTATAGGCATTTTTCTCCTTACATCAAACCTAAATTAGTTTTCATTTTGGGTTACAGCTTTAATTCATATTTCCTTTATTCATTGCAATTTTAATTGTGTTATAGCTTATAAATGATGTACTAAATATTTCTGTCTCAATACATTAGTAATGTTTTTCAAAATATGCCATGTTATGCTGAAAAATAAGTATACTTCTTAAGGTTCTCATTCACTAGTCACTATTTTTATTCCCAAACTAGTTTTCCAGCTTTCTTTTCAGACCCATTGTTTCCTTCTTGCTTTCCTTTTGTTTGATCGTCAGATTCTAAATTTTTTTAAACTTAAAGTTCAAACCTTATATGACCTCCTCATTTGACAGATGTGGCTCAGAGATAGTGCTTTTCCCAAGGTAACATAGATAATAAATAGAAAAGCTGGGATTTGAACAGAGGTCTCTAATTCCATATCTGTCCAGTTTTCTATTGGGCCACCCTTTTTCTCATTGAGTTTGGGTTCTTAATACCCCACAGCTGCTTAAAATCTAAAGCTTTGGGGAGGAGCTGGGTGATGCAATAGATAGAGCATCTGCCCTGGAGTCAGAAGGACCTCAGTTCAAATCCATATCTATAAAGATACTTGACACTTACTAGCTGTGTGACCCTGGGCAAGTCACTTAACCCCTGATTGCCTCACCAAAAAAAGATCTAATGCTTTGCTTGAGTGGTGGTGATGGTGGTGGTGGTGGTTGTTTATTTCTAGAGTTTTCCTAAGAAAGCAGAGTTAGTCTGGGAATGGATAGTCAACGATTCAGGACTGGACTGGGTCTAGATTAAATGTCTACAGCTAGCAGATTGATTTTCCTAAAACAAAAATATAACCATCTTACTAGACTACTTAGAAATCTTCAGGGGACAAGTTTGAACTGAATAGTGAGGACATAACAGGGAGTGATATGAAATACGATTGCAGAGGTATGTGGGAGCCAGATTTCACGGAGCTTTGAATGCTTTTAAATTTTAGAATATTTTATTCTAAAAGTGACAGAAAGCAGTACATCTCCAACTTCTGGGCCTTTGCATGGACTATCCCTCATACTTGATATATATTCCTTCCTCAACTCCATCTGTAAGAATCTCCATCTTTAAAATAACAGTCCAGATGCCAACTCCCTATAGGCATCTTTTCATGGTTCCCTAGAGATGATAATTCTCTCTTTCCTAAAAGTATTTTACATCATATTATATTACTTTGTTTTTATTTATCTGTGTTCAAAAAGTAATGTTCTTTCTCTTAGAAGAAGGTGAGCTCCTTGAGAGCAGGATCTGCTTCATTTTGCCTTTTTTTTTTTGTCTTTGCATCCACAGAGATTAGCATGGGGCCTAGCACATAGTAAATATTTAGTAAAGGTTTATTTAACTGAGGACAGCACCTGATGCTTTGTTCTTGTCTTTATAGCCCTAATACTTCCTAAATTGCCCTGAATATTTAGGTATTTGAAAATTGTGTATTGTTTTGGACTATCCGTTGATAGAGCTCTGTATTTGTACATTCAATTATAGATATATGTTGGCATAAAATATATGAATGTGTGCCTATATATAATGTATTAAAACATCAATAAAATTCATTTCAATTCAATAAGCATACATTCATGAATATATAGTATAGTGCATAGAGAATTGGTCTTACAGTCAGAAAGAGTTGGGTTTAGTCTTGACTCTTATACGCACTTGGCTATGTGACTCTGGGCAAATCACTTAACCTCTCAAAACTCCAGGCAACTTTCTAAGTCCCTAACGTACACAGAAGGTGTTCAGTGCATTGGTAGAAGGAGTTTCTCACCTAAAACTCACTACACCAATAAAATCACAAATCAGATCAAAACTCTTATCACATATAGACATGCTTATAGAGAGATATGATATATGTGTTGTATTCTATAGATGGGGTCACAGATCTCATAAATGGCAGGGATCTAGGAACCAAAGTCATCCAACCCGTTATGTCACAGATAAAGAAACTGAGTCCCAGGGATTTTGAGTGCCTCATCACAGGAAGCTGAACATCAGAGGCAATTCTTGAGCCTTCAAACTCTTAGTTGAAAGCCAGTGCTCTTTCCATATATCTTTATATGAATTTTATACAGAGAGAGGGAGAGGGAAATATTAGGGACATATTGACCAATAACCCAAACAGTAAAGACTGATTAAATATCAACTATGTTTGGATTAAGTGCATATTGTGGATACAGATTCCTATATACAAAGACATATATATTGTGTAATATATGTATATGTAATTTTATGTAGTTTATAAATATATGGAAACAAATTCCTATACACAAAGACAAATACACATTGTACATAACATATATGTATACATATATGTATATAAAATCAGTTATGTATATACATATATGTGAATATGTATATATATGCATATTATATATGTATGTAATTTTACCCAATGTGCACTGAAAGCTGTATTTTTTTAGCAGACAAAAATGCAGAGCAGAAAGAAATTCCTGTTTGCAAGAATCAGCACATTTCAGCAAATAGCTCTGTTGGACAAAATGGACATTTTTTTTGTGATTTCTAATGCAGATGAAAATTCCCATTTCAGACTGAACATTCTGCTTCATGATCCTAAACATTTTACCCAGGCAGTTTTTATCTAGAATTTTGTATTAAACATTCTTAGTTGACAAAAACCATCTTCCCTTTCCCATGCAAAAATCAATCAATGAATAAATCTGACCTGACCTTCTCTCACCTAAAGTTAATTATATAAGCCCCATCCCCAATGCCAGCACCAAAAAGCTTTCCTCTTATATCCCATATTCATTCAACATCATGACAAGTTATAATGTAGTAGAAAGATAATTATTTTGGAGTCAGTGGCCCAGAATCAAATCCCAGCTCTGCCACTTGAGACCTGAGCAGGTCTCTTCTTTCTAAGACTTTCTTTTCATCTGTAAAATGGAGGTCAAAAGAATGACTGAACTACCTTCTGCACTGGGTTATTTCCAGGACAAAATGTAAGGACAGACTTTGCAAATTGCAAGTACATAAATTCCAGCTCTCTGGTGGTCTTGGCTTATCCAATGAGATGTTTAGCTTATCGTGAGATCATAGATTAAGTCCTGAGGAAGGGGGAAGCTCCTATCTCATATAGTCATAGAAATGGCATCTCAAGAGTTGAAAGTACCTTCTGAAATCATCTAATTACTCAATCAGGACACCTAGGTGATGAAGTGGATAGAACACCAGACCTGGAATCAGGAAGACTCATCTTTCTGAGTTCAAACCCAACCTCAAACCTAGTTATTTGACTCTGGGCAAGTCATTTCACCCTGTCTACCTTAGTTTCCTCATGTGTAAAATTAGCTGAAGAAGGAAATGGCAAGCCATTCCGATATCTTTGCCAAGAAAACCTCAAATGGGGTCACAAAGTGTCAGACACAACTGAACAACAACAGATTAACAGTTTAGAGTTAGAATTGGAAGAGACCTCAGAGGAGACTATCTAGTTCAATAGCTGAGAAAACTACACATCAGGGGAGTTAAATGACCTCCCAATTTTCACACCTAGAAAGCAAGATTTGAACACAAATCCATTGGTTCCAAAGCCAGTAGTCTTTCCAGCATCATGCAGCATTGGGCAGGAGACTAGAGATGTGAGCAGGATCTTACTTATCATCAGTCTCCTTTATTTCTATAAATCTCATGATTAAAGGGATCCAGAAGGAGCCTTTTCTGAGTTTCACCAAAACCTTTCTTAACCATATGGTCCTTGAAAGGTTCCAAGCCCAATGATCTATAGCTGCACCTCCTTGCTGCCCCTGCCCACTCCAACCCCCTTGAATTGTTTTCAAGTCTGACTTTAAGCATGTGGTAAAAAGCAAGAAAGACCTTGGATGCAGTCATGTGGACGGTGCCTGTCAAGGAAAGATGCCTGATGACTAGGAATATACTCTTTATCACTCTCCAAAGTATATTCTAGGCATTTTTGATCAAACCTGTATGGCTATTTTGTTGAATAAGCCATGAAAATAGTACTGCCCCCATTTCAAAGGTAAGAAAACTGGCGTGACTTGCACAATGATGGAAGAAAGATTCAAACTCAAATCTTTTCAAAATTTTCTTAAAATCTTCTGTTTTTATATCACCTACATTCCCACCAACCATCACTCCTACCTATCAGTGAACCATCTCTTATAATGAAGAATAAAAGAAAACTTTTTTTTAAAAAAGCAGATTAGTTTGGAACTAAAGATAAAATAAAATTGAATTGAATTGAAAAAATAAATTAAATTAAAAGCAGCTTAACTAAGCTAAGGAACATATCCACTGAGTCTAAGAGTGTATTCAATGTCCAAACTCCATTGCTCCCCAATGATTGAGAAGAAGATACATTTTCTCATCTCTTCTATCGGAAGAAATTTGGTTATTATGTTGTTACACAACATTCAAATTTTTTTTTCCAAACCCAGATTTTCTTATTCTAAGTTCATTCAGTGTAACAGTGAAATCTTAAAATGATGATGCAGGGAAATTTTTAGCAAAGCACATCAAATGTTGAAACACTATATATCAATCTAATATGGCGCAGAGAAAATGTGGCTCTGTTCCCAGATGGCAAAGTTGTACTTTATTGTAGGGGGAAAGGTGGAGTGGGCCTTTCTCTCTTCTCTCCAGTATCCAAAAAGGAAGATCAGTCTTGACTTTCTGATCTATACTTAAGAAGGACCTGGGTTCAGATTCTTGCTCTGTTTCAAGGTCTAACTTGCCTGGGCCTCAACTCAAAGCCCAAATTTAAAGATAGAAGGGACATTACAGAAATTGTTGTTTTTGTTCAGTCATTTCAGTCCAGCTGACTCTCTGTGGTCCCATTTGGGGTTTTCTTCACAAAGATACTGAAGTGGTTTTCCATTTCCTTCTCCATCTCATTTTATGTATGAGGAAGCTGAGGCAAACAGGGTTAAGATACTTGTCCAGGGTCACACAATGTGTCTGAATCCAGATTGAATTTGATGAGTCTTCCTGATCCCAAGCTCAATGCTCTATTGGCTGTACCCCCTTGCTGCCCTCCCCCACTTTAACCCAAATTTTTCAGGTAAAGAAACTAAGGCCCAGAGAAGGTATGTATCTAGCCTGAGTTCACACAGGGAATAAGTGGCAGGGTCAACATTTGAATCTATGTCTTTAGACTCCAAAGTCTTCACATTTTGCATTTTCTTCCCAGCAACTTTATGAAAGGGTTAGGAGAGTATTTGCCATCGTATTATAATCTGCTTGTTTAGCACAGTGCTGGGAACACAGTAAGTTGCCCTTAATAAATGCTTTATCTCTCTCAACCGATCTTAACGATAAGGAACCTAAGTTGAGTCAATGTCAGCAACTGCCATTGGTCTTGAACAAAGATGGCACCCAGAGAAGTGACTTCCTAATAGGGAGTCCCATAACGGCTTCCACACTCTTGTGAAAGACTCAGAATCTTTCTTTCTTAGCTCATATTTACATAAACTTTTTGACAGAGGATCAAGAGGAAACTGCCATTCATAGGAGAAGATGGTGGTTGTTGTTGTCCTTGGTGCTGGAAGAGAATCAAAATAATGTCACTGTATTGAGTTCAAAGTGCAATGTGTGTAACTGTGGCTAATCAGACCAGTATGAGCTCAGAAGCTCTGCCACAGGTCAGGATGAATGTTTTCTACGTTACCTGATCAGGAGTGAGGAATGAGGGACAGAGAATTTAAATTTCACTGTGCAATGCAACAGGAGACTCGAGGGTATGTGGGGTGTGTGTGTATGTGTATGTGTGTGTGTGCATGTGGATGTGGATGTGGGTGTGGGTGTGGTTGTATGTGTGTGTGTGTAAAGCAATGTCTTGGTTCTGGGATTACCCTCCTTAGCAGATAAACATCTAGTGAGTTGAGGTCACACTAGGCAAACCAGTCAATGTTGCCCAATTCGCAATGATGCTCAAGAGCAATAGTGTAATCTGCTCAAGGTCACAGACTATTAAGTGCCAAAGCACAGCTCTGAGCTCCTGCTACTGGACTTCATATTCAGCCTACTTTCTACCACACCACATATATCTAATGACTCTCTAAAGGAGATTTCTGAGGCTAGTTGGATTACTATTGCCTTTCATAGACTTCTGTGCACGTAAGAGTCAAGAGACCCTTTGTCACTTGAATATAGAGTCTGTAGGAAGCAATGTAGTGTAGCAAAGAAGAGTGAATTTGAAGTCAGAGGGTATGATTCTGTCACTTGCTCACTGAGTGACCTTGTGCAAGTCACTGAATCCTTTCTGGGCTCCTGTTTCCTCCTCTGAAAATGAGGGATGTTAGATTGGATGTTCTAAACCCGATGATATAGCCAACCTCTGACATTTTTTCACAATGTGACCTGACCCTGCCTGAGCAGGTCATTTAACCTTTGTGACTCTCAATTTACTCATCTGTAAAATGGGGACAAGTTTACCCATCCTGCTTACCTCACAGGACTGTTGTGGGAATCATATGAAATAATCTATGTAGAATATCATTTAATAATCATATTTAAGTTGCATTGTGAATGTCAACAGTTGTGGGCATTAATATTCCCTCTTTCAGTGTTTGACCATGTGTGTATCACTTAACCTTAACTTAATCTCAGTTTCTTCCTTGGTGAAATGAAGAAATTAGACTATAAGGTCTTTGAGGTCCTTTTCTGTTGTAGTAGTCCTTGATTCTAATACATTCTCCCCAAAGTACTCCATCCTCCTTGAAAATTTAATGTGGATTGATAATTCCCTGATGCCATCTTTTCCTTCTATTATCCAATAGAACATAAGTTTCTTGAGGTAGGAACTGTCTTGCTTTTCTGTCTGTATTCTCGGCACCTGGGACAATGCCTGGTGAATGACAGGGGCTTAATAAATGCTTGAGGACTGGGGAGAGAAAGAAAAGGGAGAAAGAAGAACAACAAAAAGAAGGAGGAGGAGGAAGTTGAGGAAGAGAAGGAGGAAAAAAAGAAAGAGGAGCAGGAGGATGACAGGAAGGAAGGAAGGAAGAAAAAGAAACAAAGAAGGAAAGAAAGAAAAAAGGAAAGGAAGAAGGAAGGAAGAAAAAGAAAGGTAGGGAGGGAGGAATACAAATCATGGCCCTACAAAATGTAGATTGTTTTTCTTAGCTGCTTCTCCTTTATCCTTGTTTCTTCTTGTTTCTCTCCTGTCACTTTCTCTGAAATCCTCAGAGGTGACATGAAAAGTAACAATGCCAGATTGGACTTGACAGTGATGAGGAAGGATGCTTAGTATGACCAAGATATTAAGTCTGAGACCAGAGCAAAAATTGATATCAGTCATTGGTTCAGATAGAAAAATTGTTAGTAACATTTTCACTTGATGCCGAAGCATTTTGGGGGAAGGAGGAGAGAGTGGCAGGGTGGGGTGTATAGTGGAAAGTCCCATCATGGTTGTAATTATATCAGGAGATGGTCTCAGACAGTCTAGGGGTGGGGAGGAAGGTGGCTCTTCCATGAAGGCCATCATACCTTAGGTGGGGAGAAGGAATCGAGCATTGTGGATGGAGAGCTTGAAGAGGCCTTAGAATCCAACCTCATCACATTGCAAATGAGGAAGTCTAAGTCAAGAGAGGTTAAGCAATTTGCCCAAGGTCACCCAGAAGGGATTCAAAGTCAGATTCTCTGACTCCAAATGGATCCCTCTTTCTGTTGAAGCCCACCCAGAGCAGTTGTCAGTAGGGGATGCATGGGGGAGCCTCAGCAGGAGACACCTCCCCTCCAAGTCAATCCTCTAGGGCCATGATTCTTTGTGCCCTATGATAGTTAATGGCTCTGACCTCAAGTTCCAGTTTCACTAAGGGCTGAGGATTCTGGGAAGCAAAGAACTGATGCTTAGAGGCAGCCCGAGGGCACAGGCCCCAGGAGCTGGACTGGCCTGGCAAGCTGGTAAAAAATGCCACTCAGGTGAGATCGATTTCACAGCTCATGAATGGCCAATAAAAGCAGCATCCTAGACAGGCCAGAGAGTCTCACTGTATATGGCATTGTGAAGCATTTCATGCGTCTTCTCCCCGCACTGTCTGCTATTATGAAATACAATTTTATAGAGATTAAAATCACTCATGATTATTTAAGAGAAGGACAGTCCCACTGGTAACCTTTGAGCAATCTGGGTGGCCCTGAGTCTGTTTTTACTGTTGCACTCTGTAAAAGTCAGCATACTTTATGTGGATTAAAGTTTAATGACAGACTATGGGTAAGGGAGTGGTAGAAATAGAAGCAGGGGCTAGGAAGAGCTGGGTACTTCCAACTTGGTTTTCATATTGAAGATAAATAATCTGTGCCCATATCTGTGATAAGCACAGACTCTGAAAACCAAATGCCAAATAGGGAGGGAGATGGGAAGGAGGCAGAGAAAATTTAAAACCTATAGAAGTGAACGTTGCAAACCAAAAATAAATTAATTTGTTTAAAAAAGAGACATAAAATACAGATCTGAAAATGTTAAAAAAAAAATTAAAACCACGAAAGAAGAGAGTTGACATGAAAAAAGAAAACCAGAAACCTACCCAAGATTCTTATACTCCTTGGGGAGACACAGCATGAGCATAGAGGGCCAGACAGAGGGCAATGCTCCCAACATCAGTAGATTCTTTACCTTCCAAAAGTCCTGCTTTCTATATTATTTCTATATTTCTATTATTAGAAATATTATTTTATTAGAAATAATATATTTCTATATTATTACCTGCCAGGTAATAATAGGTGTTATTTTTCAGCTGTGTCCAACTCTTCCCGACCCCATTTGGGGTTTTATTGGCAAAGATACAGAAGTGGTTTACTATTTCCTTCCTCAGCTCATTTTACAGGTGAAGGAACTGAGGCATACAGGATCAAGTGACTTGCCTAGGGTCACACAGCTAATAAGTGTTTGAAGCTGGATTTGAACTCAGGGAGAAGAGTTTTTCTGACTCCAGGCCTAGCATTCTGTCTACTGTACCACCTAGCTGCTGCAGTAATATTAGTAGGAGCAATAGAAGTAGTAGTCGTAGTGGTAGTAGTATTAGTAATAGTGGTGGTGTTGGTGGTAGTAGTAGTACAATAACAACTAATATTTCCATAGTGTTTCTTTTTACTTTTTAATATTAATTTATTTGTTTTCAGGTTTCAACTTCCATATGTTTTAAATATTCTCCATTTTCTTCCCCGCTCCCTCCCTGAGAAAACATGCAATCTTATATGGATTCTATACATACGTCCTTATTAAACACATTTTCACATTAATCATGTTGCACAGAAGAATTAAAATGAATGGGAGAAACCATGAGAAAAAACAAAACAAAACATAACAAAGAGAAAATAGTCTGCTTCATTCTATGTTCTGATTCCACAGTTCTTTCTCTAGAGATGGATGGCATTTTGCATCGAGTCCTTTGGAAATGTTTTAGGTCCTTGCATTGCTGTGAAGAACTGTCTATCAGAAACAGTCCTCACACACTGTGGCTGTTACTGTGTATAATGTGCTCCTGGTTCTGCTCATTTCACTCAGAATCAGTTCATATAAGTCTTTCCAGGTTTTTCTGAAGTCTGCCAGTTTGTCATTTCTTATAGCATGGTAGTATTCCATTACATTCATATACCACAATTTGTTCACTTGTTCCCCAATCAATAGGTATTCCTTCAATTTTCACTTCTTAGCCACCACAAAGAGAGCTGCTATTAATATTTTTGTACATGTGCGACCTTTTCCCATATTTATGATCTCTTTGGGATATAGCCCTAGAAGCATAATGCTGGGTCAAAGCGAATGCACATTTTTATAGCCCTTTGGGCATAGTTCCAAATTGCTCTCCAGAATGGTTGGATCATCTCAGCTCCACCAACAATGAATTAGTGTTCCAATTCTCCCACATCTTCTCCAACATTTATCATTTTCCTGTTTTGTCATGTTAGCCAATCTGATAGGTGTGAAGTGGTACCTCAGAGTTGTTTTGATTTGCATCTCTCTAATCAATAGTGATTTAGAGCATTTTTTCATATGACTATAGAGAGTTATAATTTCTTCCTCTGAAAACTGCCTGTTCATATCCTTTGACCATTTATCAGTTGGGAATTGATTTGTATTCTTGTAAATTTGACTCGGTTCCCTATATATTTTAGAAATGAGGCCTTTATCACAGACACTAGTTGTAAAAATTCTTTTCCAGTTTCCTGCTTCCCTCCTAATCTTGGTTGCATTGGCTTTTTTGTGCAACAACTTTTCAATATAATGTAATCAAAATTATCCATTTTATACTTCATAATATTCTCTGTCTCTTGTTTGGTCATCAATTTCTCCATTCTCCATAAATCTGACAAATATACTATTCTTTGCTCCCCAAATTTGTTTATAGTAACAGCCTTTATACCTAGATCATATACTCATTTGGACTTTATTCTGGTGTATGGTGTAAGGCACTGGTCTCTGTCCAGTTTCTGCCACACTATTATCCGGTTTTCCCATCAGTTTTTGTCAAAACCATAGTGTTTAAAGTTTACAAATCCCTTTGCAGACACTGTCTCACTTGACCCTCACAATAACCATGTGAAGTATGGTTATCATCTCCATCATCTGGGGGGGTTGGGAACTGAGACTAAGAAAGATTAAATAACTTACCCAGGGTATCATAGCTATTAAGTATCTGAGGCAGGATTCAAACTCGGGTCAGATCTAAAGTTGGAGTGTCAAAGAGGACTCCAGTCCTTTAATTTAAAAAATAAGTGAATTGAGGACCAGAGAGGAGAAGGGACTTGATTAAAATCTTGCACATAGAAAGTAGCAAAGCTAGATCAAAATCAGATGGAATTTTTGTTTTGTTTTGGACTGGATATTGGTGGGGGAAGTCCAAGGCGGAATGTCCCTCTGCTAGTACAGATAGACTATAATTCTGCCCCAGTTATTCTTAGAAAGTTGCCTAGAACACTGGAAGCTAAATACCCAGGGTCACACAGTCAATACGTGTCCTCAAACCCCAGACCTACTCTCTCTCTCTGGGAGAGGTCAAGGGACAATAAGTATCTGGGATAGCTCTGAAAGGAAAAAGAAAGGTTATTCTAGGAAATTTTTAACAACTGAAATATTGTGCATTTATACATATATATATATACATATATATGCATGACTCACATCTAAGATTAATCTGAATTATTAACATTTCCCCATCATTTTCTTCAGTCTAGACAATCAATGAAACAATAAATTGAGTCTCTGAACCATTTTTTCCTCACTTGTAAAATGGGATTAATGACACCAGTGATAGTTAGATCACATTTACAAGGATTTCATGACATTATGTCATTACTTTCACATTAATGTCAAACACTCAGTAAATGTTAAAGCCTACAGAACTTGAACACTCTCATTTCTACAGATGAGCAATCTGAAGTCTCAAGATGTAGGAAGTAAATAACAAAACCAGGATTTGAACCCAAGTTCTCTGATACCTTATCCCTGCAATAGCACATTCTTCTCAGAAGAAGTTTAGGAGAGATATCAGGGGCAAAGGTTAAAATTTGTGTCTGAAAGAGCTAAAAACCTGAGCATTTGGTTCACTGACATGCTTTTTTTAAAAAATAGTCCAATTATATGTAAAGATATTTTTAACATTATATATATATACATATTTATATATTCACTGACATTCTTAAATGAGCTGGCTCCCCAATCAAAAACTTATTGGTTTTAAAAACAAAATTCTTTGCCTTTCCTCAGGTGAAAATTCAGTTTTAACTGTATCCTGGCACCTTGAGAAGCTGAGCATTTGTATGCTTCATAGAAATCTTCATAATACTCAGATAACCCAAAGTGCTGAGTTATGAAGTCATTAACATTTTAGAGATAAACATAATGCCCCTGGTCTGATCCCTTGGTGCAAAAGAAATGGAGGAATGAAATATACTAACCAGCCCCACCTAAAGAAACCAGCTGGGAGGAAAAGACCGCCTGAGTCTACTTAAAAGTAACCCAGAGTGGGTCTCTGGATGTACACATGTCCCTGTGCCAGCCAGTCAACTTGGCATATTGGATATTGGTGAATTTTTCAAGTCTCAGCAGCTTGGTGTCCCATGGCCAGCAGCAATCTTTCCACATTCATACCTCATGCTCTGCCCCAAGGTCTGTGGTATTTATGATTCTGTCAAAGGTGCAGTGGCTTCTCTTCCACAGGGAGGCTTAAGAGTCTATTTATAACTATAAGGGGGAAAAGTCCTCTGGCTCCATGGTTAGGTTTTAAATTAACAGGAGTCAGTCACATGGCCCTCCTGTCAGTCCCTTTCCAAATCCAAATGATCGGCCAAGATTCCACCCAAAGAATCTTGCATAAAATCTTCCAACATCAATAAATGCTAGAGAGAGGCTGGGTAGTAGAGTTAAGCAAATTCTGAGCTGGGAGGGCCCAGAGTTCAAATCCCTCTTTGAACACATATTGACTCATGTCAATGATCCTGATCCAGGCCAGTCGCTTAAGTTCTCCATGCTCAAGAGAGCTCCCTAAAACAAAAAACAGAAGCGACAGCCTCAGTTGATGATGGCAGACAGGGACACTTATCCAGGCATTCCCTAGACCAGGGATGGGGAATCTGTGTCCTGGAGGTCACATGTGGCCTTCTAGGTCCTCAAGTGCAGCCTTTTGACCGAGTCCAAGTTTTACAGAACAGATCCTTTTATTAAGGGGATTTGTTCTATGGAATTTGGATTCAGCCAAAGGGCCTCACTTGAGAACCGAGAGGGCCACATGTGGCCTTGAGGCTGCAGGTTCCCCACCTGCAGAGGTCAATGAAATCACAAGCCCAGGCCTAGCTGATACATTGGCTTTTGAATCAGGAAGCCCTGGGTTTGAATCTTGACTCAGACCCTTGCTAGCGCTATGACTCTGGGCACGTTGCTCATCTACAAAGTGAGGATGCAATAGGACCTACCTCCCAAGGCCCTAGCGATAATCAAATGGAGATGATTATTACACATTTTGCAAACTTTAAAGCACTCTATAAATGCTGTTTATTACTATAATTGTAAGCATCGCTTAGCTTAGATACTATGCTAGACATATCCTATATAAATTCACTATCTATCTGTATTACATATGCATATATAACATTGCATAGGCAGATGAATGCATGGATGGATAGACAGACAGACAGGCAGGCAGGCAGACAGACAGACAGACAGACAGATAGATAGATAGATAGATAGAAAAATGAACAGAAAGAGAGATGACCCATGCTCTATATGTTATCTCCTCACTTGAAACTCTTGCCCCTTTGTCTGATGGCTGCCTGTGCCTTGCCACACTCCAACCCTGGATTTCTCTCATCATCTGCTTCCTTTGCTTCTGTTTGTATATTTCTGAAGAAAGCCAGAGGAAATCGCTAAACTGTACAGATTGCATCTCCTAGAAATGCATATCCTCTAAACTCAATGGGCCCTTGTTTCAGCCTGACAATCTTTCCATTTCTCCTTCATCTCCCTCATTACCAGTTTCCAACTCTTCTATTCCACTCCTCTCCATAACCTCTTATCTGAGGGTCTCTCTTCGTCCTTCACCTAAAATTATAAAAAATGAGACCCTTTACAGTAAGTTCCCTCTTCTACTGTCTTGTGTCTATTGATAATAACACCTAGAATTGGCAATTAAAAGTTAGCAAAGCAATGCACATTTCTCTCATTTGGTCTTTACAACAACCCTAGAAAGTAGGGGCCATCTACTATCATCTCCATTTCACAAATGAGGAAAGTGAGGCAGACAGGAATTAAGTGACTTACCCAAGGTCACACAGCTCATTAGTGTCTGAAGTTGAATTTGAACTCAAGAATTTAATTCAATCAAAGAGTAGGTATAAAATTTCTGTGTGAATTCAGAGTTCTCTATCCCTCCAATAGAGGAGTCTGTCACAAACCGGCACCTGGCCTTTCAAATGTCTGAATTTCTCAATGATCATAAGCAAGTGTCTCCTTTCCTCATCTACTGTCAGGGGTCCTGATAATGACACTGAATATACTAGATATATCTGAAGTCATTTTAAAGGTGTGGAACATGTCTATTCATTGGGGAATGACTGAAGAAATTGTGGTATATACACTTGGAATGGAAAGTCATTGCACCATAACAAGTGAAAAATGTGAAGAATTCAGATAAACTTGAGAATGTATGAACCTGAAGCAAACAGGAAACCAATTTATTTGATGACTGTAATAATGTAAAAGAAAATGATACTGATAAATATAATTACTCAGATACAGTGACTAATCACCATTTCAAAGGACTGATGGTAGTGCATGCCTCCCACATCTCAGTAGAAAGGTGGTAGACTACAGGTGTTGAAAGAGGCAAACACTTTCAGGTCTTGTCAATATGCCCATTTCTTTTGCAACAAATCCTAATTTTTGATACCATGGAGGCTACTGTTAGGGACACATGGAGGAGCAGAAATCGTTGAGAAGAAACAGTGGCATTTTTAGAAGTGTGTCAAGAAACATTTATTTTATAAAGTAAATACATAACATAATATCAGACTTGGTTGATATCTTGGTTAGTTTTTCCTTGTGCATTTCTCTTTCCCTCTTAAATTTTTGTTGTATAGGATGGCTCTTTGTAGGTAGAGAGGGTAAGACTACGTTGAGAAGTATAAATAATACGAAGAAAAAGTATATCAATTGAAATGTATAAAATTAGTCAATAAAGCATCCATTCAATCAGTATTTAGCAAGGACCTATTACTATGTGTGAGGTACTGGGGATACAATATCACATTATCTTCCCTTTTTTTCATTCTTTTGGTTTTGTTTTGTGATTTCTTGGTTTCTCAGAAAGTCATTAGCCTCCATCTGTTCCATTCTAATTTTGAGAGAACTATTTTCTTCAGTGAGCTTTTGAACTTCTTTTTCCATTTGGCTAATTCTGCTTTTGAAAGCATTCTTCTCCTCACTGGCTTTTTGAACCTCTTTTGCCAATTGAGTTAGCCTATTTTTCAAGGTGTTATTTTCTTCAGCATTTTTGGGGTCTCCTTTATTAAGGTATTGACCCATTTTTCATGCTTTTCTTGCATCTCTCTCATTTCTTTTCCCACTTTTTCCTCCACCTGTCTAACTTGATTTTCAAAATCCTTTTTGAGCTCTTCCATGGCCTGAGCCCAGGGGATATCTATTTCGGATGTTTGGGATACAGGGGCCTTGACTTCTATGTCTTTACCTGATGGTAAGAATTGTTCTTCCTCATCTGAAAGGAAAGGAGGAAGCATCTGCTCACCAAGAAAGTAACCTTCTATGGTCTTATTTTTTTTCCCTTTTCTGGGCATTTTCCCAGCCAGTTACTTGATTTCTGAGATTCCTCTCCACCCCCGTCTAGATCTGTCCAGCTAGTGCTTGGGGTCTGAGATTCAAATGCTGCTCCCCAGCCTCAGGGTGGGCTCAGTTGCTATTCAGGGTAAGATTAAATTCAGGTTCTCAGGTGGGGACAGGGCTGCCTCCCAGGCTCATTTCCCTCAGGGGGTTTATGCAGAGACCTTCTGTAATGGACCCAAGCTCCTGCCTGCTCCGGGAGCCCCTGGCCACCACTGTCTCCCAAGGGGGCCTGAGTTATAGGGACACCCCACTCCCCTCTCGGCCAGCCCAGAAGTCTCTCTCACTGACCTGTAGCGCCTGTGGGTGGAGGGAACTTCGCGGCTGCTGGAGATTCCATCCCTGAAGTCTGCTCGGATCTGCTCCTCTCGGGCCATGTGGCCAAGGCAGGGCTGGGCTCCGCTCCAGGTCCGGTGAGCAATGGACCTTTGGTGTTGGTTTTTCGGGGCTCTCTGGAACAGAAATCTCCTCCACTCCGTTGTTGTGCGGCTTCTGCTGCTCCAGAATTTGTTGGGAGTTCCTTTTAACAGGTAATTTATGGGCTGTGGTTTGGAGCTAGCATATGTGAATCTTTCTACTCTGCCATCTTGGCTCCTCCCCCCACTGGGGATATAATATCAAAGGAGAACAGACCCTGCTCTCAAGAAGCTTGTATTCTGTTGAGTGAAATCTTCTTATATACAAACAGGTTTACACATAATAAAAATAAATACCAAATCTATTAATTTTATTTATTTATTTAATATTGATTCTTTAATTATTTAATTTTAATATTAAAAACAAAATATACAAAGCCGTGATATAAATAGAAGACAAGAAAGTGGTACCCTTTTGGAAACTGGGGCCTTGTGACTATTACATATGCCTCTGTATATTTCCAAACCCTTAATTTGAAGTTCTAATCTCCCTTAATTCCCAAATTCCAGCTTTGCAGGAAACAACAAGGAATGTATTTTCTTTTACCAAGGCAAGAAGGTTAACTGACTGCTCAACCTCATCTTTAAAAGTAGCAATCTCTGTCTCATTCAGATGGTTAAAGTGGTGACCAGTGGCATCTGATTATTTGCCTAGGCAGACATAGAATCACCCAGAGTCTCGGGCATGCCTGTGGTGGCATCTCTCAACACATTTATCACAGAGCTGTTTAAGGCACTGATGAACCAAGGAGATACCTCCAACCTTCTTCCCAAAAGAAGTAGCTTCTGGTATGTTCAAAGTCTTTTGGATTTGACAATTCACATTGCTTTCATACAGTCCTGCATGAGACACAAATGTAGAAAAATATTTTCTTTCAAAATTCATCCAGCAAATATAATCAATGAGTAATTCACTATGCTAAAGCAAAAGAAATTGACTCTGTCTTCAAGGAGCATACTTTTAATTTTTTTTTTTAATTTTATTTATCTTTCCCCTCCTTATACAGGATCATTATCCCAACTCAATGATGAGTTGGTCCTAAGCAAAAATACATCTCTGCAGGATTCGAAAAATTCAACTGAGAAGATGGGGTGTAGTTCTCTAATATAATTGATTCAGACTCTCATTCTAGTTTGTTCTCGCCAATGTTAATCTCTAGTGATATGCCCTATAAAAATTTAATCAATTAAAATCAATTAGGTTTTTTTGCAAAATTGTAGTATAGAATAGGATGGTAAGATTAGAATAGTAATATTAAGTTTTATATATATATGCATATATTAGTTATAATCTAAGTAATAGAAGTATAAGCATTTCCTTCCAAAACCTGGGGGTATATTTCCTAGAAGTTTCTCTTTTTTTTTTCTTTTTGGATCTCTTTCAGGAGGTGATCGGTGGATTCCTTGAATACTTATTTTACCCTCTGGTTCTAGAATATCAGAGCAGTTTTCCTTGATAATTTCATGAAGGATGATGTCTAGGCTCTTTTTTTGATC
>CM053771.1:40807141-40862287 GCA_028658325.1 Potorous gilbertii
CCTCTGACCTCCTGCTGCCTGCTGCTGCTGCCTCTGCTGCTGCCTCCTGAGGGGGCCTGAGTCCTGGAGACACCCTGCTCCCCTCTCAGCCCATCCAGATGTCTCTCTCACTGACCTGTGAGTCTGTGGGTGGAGGGACCTTCGTGGCCGCTGGAGATTCCCTGAAGCCTGCTCGGATCTGTTCCTCTCAGTGTCACGTGGCCAGGGCAGGGGAGGGCTCTGCTCCCATCTAGTGTGCGATGGACCTTTGGGATCGGTTTTTCAGGGCTCTCTGGAACGGAAATCTCCTTCACTGTGTTGCTGTGTGGCTTCCACTGTTCCAGAATTTGTTGGGAGTTCTTTTTAGAGGAAATCCATGGGCTGTGGGTTCGGAGCTAGCATAGGTGAGTCTTTCTACTCTGCCATCTTGGCTCCACCCCCGGTATATTTCCCCCATTCTACCTTTGTCCCTGGGAAAAGTATGCTCATAATAAATCCCCCACCAACTTTACTTGCAAATACACCAAAGCTCATAGAAGATTCCCCCACCTCATGTGAACCTGGAGTCTTAACAATGGAGTCAATGCACCCATGAGTTGGGTCTTAGATCATTCATTGGAGCTCTGCTGACAGATTGCAAAGTCTAAGGCTCTTGGACCTCCTTCAAATGAACCTTTCAAAACTCATTAGGTTGCAACCTAGTAAATTCGTCCTGTCATACAAGAAACAATAACTATAACAAAGAGCTAAACAACAGCAGGACTATGCACTCACAAGCCACACTGGGGAGATGAAGGCCCAAGCATCTCTCTCCACCAGAAGGCTTACAACAATTTAGGCTCCTCACTCAAACAAAGGCAGGTAGGAAAGAGAAAACACCTTGAACTGTAAGTGCCTTCTGCATGTGTTCTCAGTTCTAACTTGGGTCCAAAAGCCTAACAAAGGGTCCTTCTCATTCATACGGGTGATAAGCAGCCTAGAAACAATACCTGCTCATGCTCTGATGTCCCTGTGGTGATTGCATCAATGTGGCATGCAATGTATGCTCATAAGGATTGGGATTATTGACCAGTCCCCTTGTTGCAGTGCCTTTTGTTTTTACATAATTTTCATTTGTTTTTATATCCCTATCCCAAATAGCCATCCCTTATAATAAAGAATGAAAAGGAAAGGAAGAAAAAGTTCATTAAAACTAAATCAACTAAATCTGGTAATATATACAGTGTTACACACTAATAATTCCCTCCCAGAAGGATGTTTTAGGAGCCAATGAAGATATTGCCATGAACCACAGCTACTCATCAACTCTTACCTAGTTATACTTTTGATTGATTGACTAATCAATTGAGAAGCTTACATTAATTAAAGTAAGGTGGACATCCCAACTCTTACATTCCTCTGTCTCTTTCAAGGTCAAATTTGCTCATTGTGATTATGCAATATTGATTTTATTGTTAATTTTTTCCTTATTCTTATGCTTATATTTTTCCTTACATTGTATATGTTATTTTCTTGGGTTTGTTTACTTCACTCTGTATCAGTTCATATAAGTATTCCTATACTTTTCTGTATTCACTATTTCTTATAGAGTAATTGTATTCCATCACATCAGGGTTCCATCATTTTTTTAGCCATTCACCAATGAATGGATTTCTGCATTTCTCCTCCTTTCCAGTTTCTCGCTTCTAGAGAAAATGCTGCTAAAGATACTTTGATGTGTATGAAGACTTTTTTGTGTGTGATTAACTTCCATGATGTACATGTCAAACAGTGAGATCTGAGTCAAAGTACATTAACATTTTAGTGACTTTCTTAGCATAAATCCAAACTTCTTTCCAGAATGGTTGGACCAGTTCACAGAAGGGGCTTACATTTAATTCAACTTTCAATAAACATTTTTAGCACTAACTGCGTGCCAGATGCTACTATGATATAGATTTTTGGAAAACAGAGACAAATGTAAAGCAGTCCCTGCCTTCAGGTAGCTTCCAACCCCTGGAAAGATTCAGCATGTGCACAGACAAACGCAGGACAACTTGAGGAATGAGAGGACAGGCTCTGATTTACTTGGTGTTTGCATTCCCATGGTGGGAGAACAGGCATTCTAAGGAATGAGATAAGCATTTATTCCACATGCCATGTGCTGTGCTAAATGTTGTACAACTGTCCTCTCATGTAATCTTCACAATAACCTTGGGAAGCAGGTTCTATTATTTTCTCCATTTTACAGTTAAGGAAACTGAGGCAAACAGAGGGTAAGTCACTTACTAAAGGTCATACAGCTAGTAAGTGTCTGTAGCTAGACCTCTAAATGACATTCAAGTTTATCTATATCCAATCCCTTACTTTATGGAGGAGGAAACTGAGACTCAGATGAGGGAAACACATCAATTCAATTTTTTCAACCTGTGGATCATGCTGCTTTTTGTATGGGGTCCATGAATTCACATGCATATCAGCCATCTCATTAAATAAGCCATCATACTTTTTATAGACTGAATAAATAATATGCCTCTTAATAATATGTTTTGAATGTATGTAGGTGTTGCTGCAATGAATAAAATGCAAATTCATTGAAAAGCGTGACTGAATTTAAACCAGCTTTTTGTTTCAGTGCACTTGCCCCATCGCTGGACCCTGATGGCATAACTATTACCACAAAGGGAGTTCACAGGCTTTTTTGAGGTTAAAAGAAGGTCCTCATGCTTAAGTAGGCTTGGAGTCATTGCTTTAAAAGGTTTCTCTCCAGTGGGTAATAGAAGTAAATATAGGTTTTATGGGTTTCTGACGCATCTGATGAGTCTTTACTGATAACCTTGGTGGAAGCCAAAGACCTCAGAGCCAATGGAACAGCTTCTATCTCTAACAATTAATGAATGGCTAAATAAATTATAGTATAATAATGTGATAGATTATTATGGTACTATAAAAATGATAATGCTGAAACATCTCAAGAAATCTGGAAGATGTCTGCGAGAGGCGATGCTATGGAAGATCATTAGAACTCTGTATACATGAGCCAATGCTCCAAAATTTGGAAACTTAAATCATTCAATACTTCTAAGGATCTGTGGTTTCACTGATATTGGCGCCCTCTCTGGTGTCATGAATCACAATGCAACCAATGAGGCAACCATGGTCCATGTTTTCCCATGGAGCTTCCTAGGGAGTAGAGCCAAAGTCTCACCATAATTACAGTTCAATGTGAAAAAGAGGAAGGAGCAGACTAAGCAAATGAAAACATGAAGAGGAGGCAGGGGAAAGATAGGAAGGAAGGAAGGAAGGAAGGAAGGAAGGAATTTCATCTGGTCTAGAACAAAAGTACTTATTTGCTTGTTTTCCATTTGTTAGCTCTTTTCATTCATCCTGGCTAAAGGCTGGGAGGTTAGGGTGAGATTTTGTCCTTTGTTTTGTGCATTTACACAACTTATTAAGAGATAGAATGAGAAGCAGATGGAATCGCGTTCATTAGTTTTGGGATCTCCAAGTTTGAATCCCTCCTTAGACCTTTGCTTAGATCTTTATCACAGACAGTTTATTAATAAGGGCTCACTGGATTGAGATATTACTTACTAGCAAAATAGAGAATTTGTCACAGGAAAACCTTCTATCTCAACAGTTCAATCCATTTTGAGACTCTTTCACATCTGTTTCCTCAGGCACATACAAATGTTTTCTCAGGTACTACATAGCATAGTCACTGTTTTTGTGCTATGCAAGTCTGTTTGGATGAAATATCAATGAGCGATGGGAATAGAACTTCAGTTACCTAATCTATGGGACCTCTAGGTGGCGCCATGGTGGATAGAGTGCTGAGCCTAGAGTCAGGAAGATCATCTTCCTAAGTTCAAATCCAGCCTCAGACACTTACTGGCTGTGAGACCCTTGGCAAGTCCATTTCTTCTGTGGATAGTAATACCATCTACTTCCCAGGATGGTTGTAAGGATAAAATAGACAATATTGGTAAAAGTAAGCTACTCCATAAAGCACTACATGAATTCTATCCATTATTATGTTTTCAAAGCAGTTATCCATTGCTCTAAGATGGGACTCCATCAATCACTAGGCTATGACATATATGCGCTGCTCCCAAGATCAGCTCCCTTTTCCTGAGCCATTTCAATGCCAAACAGATCACACCCCACATGTGGGTCCTTGTGTGCCCGTGATTTTTATCTACATGAGATTCCTATATTTTCCAGCATTAGGTAAGTGGAGACAGCCATGCAATACACAGCTTATACATTAAAGATAAAATCCAAGACAGCCACATATATTAGAGACTTGTGTGTAAGCAAATAAATCAGATGGGGCACCAGATTATTAGATAACCAATTAAATGGAAGGAATACCCAAGCAATGCAAGTAAGACAATTAATTGCAGTATTCCACTGGTCCTGGTGCAATTTATTGCCCATTAAGGTAGCAAATTGATTCTCTAAGACTGTATCTAAAAACATGTTTAATCAGACCAAGCTATTCAGAGTATCAGTATTTTTATGACTGCATGGGATGCATATTTTACTAAGCCATTGTGAAGGGAGGATGTATCAACATAGAGGAAGGAAGATATGTCAATAATTATAATTTAAAATAATAATATTTTACATAGCATTTTAAGGTCCACAAAGCACTTTGTACATATTATCTCCTTTGATCCCTGTAACAGTACTGTAAGGTAAATGTTATTATTTCAGTATTATTCCAGTAAGGTACTGTACTGTAAGGTAAATAATATTATCTCAATTTTGCAGATGGAAAAATTGAGGCTAGAAAAGGTTATATGACATACCTATATTTACATAGCTAGTAAGTGTTTATGGCAAGATTTGAACCCGGGTCTTCTTGATTCCAACTCTAATATTTTATCTGCTCCACCACCTATCTCCCTATCCTTGCATAGGATGGTGCTATGTTTTAAGAGCCAGACTGGAGCTCCAAATTACAGCTCTGACACTGATTAGCTCTGTGGCTCTTAAACAAGTCACTAAGCTTCTCTAAATCTCAGTTTCCTCATCCATAAAATGGGTGACAATATGTCAGTATCCACCTCACAAGGTTGTTGTGGGATTCAAATGAAATAATGCATATACAATTCTTTCCAAACTTTAATGCACGATATAAAGGTCATTTATCATCTTCATGATTATAATTATATCACAACTTTGAAGTTACAGAAGACCTAAGAGCTATACCTCAACCCTTAACCTTGCATTTGCGCAGCAATCCAACGTATTCATAACAAGTAATTTTATATACGTACTGCTAAAAACTGCCCATACATAAGGAAATGGAGGTTAAGAGAAATGAAAAGACTTGTCCAACGTTGTCCTAGTAGTTAGTAGCAGGACCAGGTTTTGACCTTAGGTCTTCTGACTGAATTTAAACTCTCTCTATCATCCCACTTGACATCTCTTTTTTAATGGCACCATTTTGAATCAATAGTCTAGAGCAAGGATTCTTAGTTTGGGGGTCTATGTATAGATTTCAAGGGGATCCATGAACTTGGGGAAAATGCTACATCTGAGATATATATTATATATGTGTATGTATATATGCACATATATGCGTATATATTTTGCATCTGATATATACATACACACATATTTATATATATATATATATATATATATATATATATATATATGCATATGTGTGTGTGTATGTGTAAAATTTCCTTTGCAATTCTTTGTCTTCTTTGCATTTAAAATCATAATTCTGAGAAGGGGTCCATAGGCTTCACCAGATTTCCCAGGGTGGCCCAGGACAAAAAGAATTTGAAAAGCCCCCAGATCTAGAGAGTCTAATGACATAGATAGTTATTTTATATCTGGAGCAGAATCCAACAGGAGGGACAGAGAGGACTGGCTTGCCTTTGGGAAATTGTGCAGGACTATTAATGACCATACTTTGCCTGAAACAAAGAACCATCTGGTTAAAGTTAATATTCTCTCAGTGGGATGGTAGGGCTCTTGTGTACCATGGACAGTCTTCTAAGAGACCAACCCCAAGGACAACTGAGCAAGGTATGCTGGAGGTCACTCTAACCAACTTGATACATTTTAAAAAAATAATTTATTTACTTTTAGTTTTCGACTTTCACTTTTATAATTGAGTTCTAGATTTTCCCTCTTCCCTCCCCGCCCTGCTCCCCAAGACGTCATGCAATCTGATACAGTCTATGTGGGTACTGATTGTTACATTTTCAATGTGAGCATTTACATTTCAGAAATCAGCAATCACTACAAATCAGAATTTGTTTTATTGTTTCATTGCCTAGATGTATGACAGCGATGGAAAGAATTGTTGCTAGTGCAGGTCAAATTTAAGATTATGTGTGAAGATTTTTTTTAGAGAGAGCCACGCTGTGGAATACTTACCAGCCATCTTTGTAATTGCTTTATAAACACCATTTGAGCTCAGAGGGAGCACAGTAGAAGGTTCAGGGAACGAAGTGATGGATGTCTGGTGACTATAGGATAATCAAAAAAACAATAATAAAAGTGTAATTATAATAAATACAACTGACATTTATATTTTAATTTTATTTCCTTATTTTTTAATTTTATTTTTTATTATTATTTTTTATTTTTATTTTTATTGAGTCGCAGCGACTCATCCTGTACAGCATTTGTCAGTTTCCTCTTCTACATTCTTCATAGGATCCACTCAGCATTCTGGGGGTAACCTTCTTCTAATCTCGTGACTCACACAGAGACTATGGAAGCTCTCTCCCTTCTTTTCTTCATAGTTTTTTTCCTATTCAATCAAAGTATCATGGTCATTTCTGGGAGGGATGCTTTAAACTGTCTTATGTCTCCGATATCCCCAGTAATTTCCCGGACCCGGACCCAACACCCTGCCTGACCACCCTTATAAGTTGTGCCTTTTTGTATTAGAATAGAAGTTCCTTCAGGCTGGGAATTATCTTTTATATTTCTGTGCCCAGGGCTCAGCACAGTGCCAAGGACATTTTGGTGGTGTCGTCACTGCTGCTGCTGTTGAGTTATCTCGGTCGTGGCTGACTCTTCATGACCCTGTTTGGGGTTTTCTTGGCAAAGGTACAGGAATAGTTTGCCATTTCCATCTCCAGCTCATTTTATAAATATGGAAACTGAGGCAAATTGGGTTAAGTGACTTGTTCAGCTAATATGTGTCTGAGGCCAGATTTTAATTCAGGAAGATAGTTTTCCTGATTCCAGACCCATCACTCTATGCACTGTGCCACCTAGCTGCCCGCCAAGACCATGGAATATGCTTAATGAAGGTGCTTTCATTCATTCATTCAATCAATGAATATTTATTGAGTATTTATTAACAACAACTAATAGCCATTCATTCAGTCATGTACAAGGCATGATGCCAGGTACTAAAAACACCAACAGAAATGAAGCAGTCACTTTCCTCAAGGAGCTTATATTCCAGTCATATATTTCACTGAAAAGATCATGTTGGCGCTTCCCCAACTCAGTTCATCAGTGATAACATTCCACCTTGCACAACTTTTCTGTTCCCTCACTGCAGAGGACGGTTCTGCTTTAGGAGAGGAAAGTTCCACATTAAGGAATCATAGATCCAGCTCCCCTCTCCCAAAATAGATGTGTAAATAGATAGATATAGAGAGGGAGAGGGAGAGAGATGGAGAGAGAGAGAGAGAGATGGAGAGAGAGATGAATAGGTAAATAGATAGATATACAGAAATAGACAGATACATAGATGGATAGATAGATAGATAGATAGATGGATAGATGGATGGATGGATGGATGGATGAATGGATAGATAGATAGATAGATAGATTGATAGATGGATGGATGGATGGATGGATGAATGGATAGATAGATAGATTGATAGATAGATAGATGGATAGATGGATGGATGGATGGATGAATGGATAGATAGATAGATAGATAGATAACTGATAGATGAAAAGGTCAAAAATCTATTATTCTTATCAGGCCCTCTCTCACTCCTGCATCCCAATGACTACATAGCAAAATTATTAACATGTCTTTATTCATGCCTGTTTTTCCATTTCACCAAGATTACGCATTTTTTAGATATTTTTCTTCAAATGTCCTGAGGCACATGTTGACAGTGTGGTGCTGGTATTAGCATTAATAATACTGTTTGTCAATCAATTGATCGATTAAACAAGTATTTATTTTTTTCAATGAGAAAGCATTTATGAAGCACTGTGTGCAAAGCACAGCTCTGGGGGATAGGTACACCCATAATCCTTGTTCTCAAGGATCTCACACTCCAATTGAGAGAAATAATAATAAAATATTTCTTTGATACTATAAGGTTTGCAGGTATTATCTCATGTGAGCCTCACAATGACCTTGGGAGATAGGTACTACTATTACCTCCATTTTACAAATGGAGACACTGAGGCAGGGTGAGGTTAAGCTACTTTCCTAGGGTCACACACCAGGTAAATTTTGGAGATAGGTCTTGAACTTAGTTCTTCCTGACTCCAAGTCAAGTGTTTTATCCACTGCATCACCTGGCTGTTTACAATATATGAAATAAATCAAGCATTTATTAAGCACAGATTGTATACAAGGCACTATGCAGACCATTAGTTGGATCATGATAGAAACTCCTTACAAGATTGAGATGCTTTGACCCTGCTTGGTACTAGAGAAGATAGAAAATGAAAACTGGCCAAGTCTCTCCTGGATGTCCTGGCTTCCAGGAGCTAATAGGATTTCTAATAGGATTTTCTGCACTTTTAACATAATGGGGCAATGACCAAAAGACACAAATGGCGTCGGAGGGACCCCAGAGATCATCTAGTCCAACTGTCTGATTTTACAGATGCAGAAACTGAGGCACAGGAATATCCGGTGACTTGCCTAAGGCCACACAGAAAAGACCTATACACCGTGAAGTTAACAAGACCAGAACTGTGTACAAACTTATTATAAATCTACATAGAAAAAAAGAAACAATGAGGAGAAAGTAAGTTCTTCTATGCCCATGCTCAGCATTTTGAACATTATTTTATTGAAGACTTTTTGTTCATAAATGGATATAATCATATGGTTTTATTGTTTTTATTATTGATAAAATTTATTATAGTAATTGTTTTCCTAATGCTGAATCATCCTTGCATTTCTGGCAGAAATCCAACTTAGCCATAATGGATAATTTCAAAACTATGTGTTACTAAAATCTATTTGTCAGCATTTCATTTAATATTTCTGCATCAATATTCATTAGCAATTTTGGTCTACAGATTGCACAAGGGAGTGGTATGACCAGATCAATGTATAAAAAAAAAATCAACTCTGCCTTTTATAGTTCTGAGTTTCTTTGCAAGCCCTGTCTAAACGCGAACTCCTAATGTATTGAATCCTGTAGGTGCTAAGATACACATATACACACACACCACACATACACACACAAACATACACACGCACACCATCCCTTGTATTCATCACATATATGCACAAATATGTATGTGTGTATGTATTGTGTATAAATGTACATATATACATACACACATGTGCATATACATGTTTGCATTTGTTTATATGTGTACATGTTGTCTCTCAGATAACGTAAGCTCCTTGAGAAAAGGGAATGTTTGTTTCACTTTTATTTTTGTATTCTTAGCAACATGTACAGTATCTTGCACGTAGCAGATGCTTAATAATAATAGGGCAGCTAGGTGGTATGGTACATAGAATGCTGGAATCAGAAAGATTGATCTTCCTAAGTTCAATTCCAGTCGTAAATGCTTTTTAGCTGTGTAACACTGGCATGTCATTTAACCTGTATTTTCCTCAGTTTCCTCATCTGTAAAAGGGGTATAATAGTAGTAGCTGTCTCCCAAGTTTGTTGTGAGGACAAAAAAGTGAGATAATATTGGAAATTACTTAGGACATTGCTTGACACATAGTAAGTACCATGTAAATGTTAACTATTACTATGAGACATGTGTGTGTGTTAAATATAGCTCCAGCTCTGGAGACAGAAGGACCTTGTTCAAATCTAGCCTCAGATACTTACTAGCTGTGTGACCCAGGGAAAGTCATTTAACTCTGTTTGCCTCAGTTTCTTCATCTGTAAAAATGAACTGGAGACATTACAAAATATTTGGCATCTACCTGCCAAAACAAACCAGGATTTGTATGAATTTAATTGCAAAACACTTTTCACACAAATAAAGTCAGATCTAAATAGTTGGGAAAACATCAGTTGCTCGTAAGTAGAGATAACTCATATAATAAAAATGATAATTCTACCCAAATTAATTTACTTATTCAGTGTCATACCAATCAAACTACCAAAAAAACTATTTTTTAGAGTTTGAAAAATATAACGAAATTCATCTGGAAGAACAAAAAGTCTAGAATATCAAGATATCAAGGGAATTAATTAAAAGAAATGCTAGGGAATGTGGCCTAGTCATACCAAATGCTAAACTGTCAAAACTACTTGGAACTGGCTAAAAAATAGAGTGGTGGATCAGTGGAATAGTTTAGGTACACAAGACACAGTAGTCAATGACCATAGTAATCTACTGTTTGATAAACTTAAAGATCCCAGTTTCTGGGGAAACAACTCACTGTTTGACAAAATCTGCTGGGAAAACTGGAAAATAGTATGGCAGAAACTGGGCATAGAACAACATCTTACACGATATCCAAAAGAAAGTCAAAATGAGTACATGATTTAGGTGTAAAGGCTAATACTATAAGCAAACTGGGAGAGCAGGACATAGTTTACCTGTCAGATTTATGGAGAATGGAAGAAATTTATGATCAAATAAGAGAGAAAAAACATTATGAAATGCAAAATGGATAACTCTGATTACATTAAATTAGAAAGTTTTTTGCACAAAGTCAATGCAACCAAGATTAGAAGGGAAACGGAAAAGTGGAAAATAGTTTTTATGGTCAGTATTTCTGAGAAAGGCCTCATTTCTAAAATAAATATAGAATCAAGTCAAATTTACATGAATACAAGTCATTTCCCAACTGATAAATGGTCCAAGGATATGAACAAGCAGTTTTCAGATGAAGAAATTAAAGCTATCTATAGTCATATAAAAAAAGGCTATATATAGTCATATGAAAAAATGCTCTAAATCACTATTGATTAGAGAAATGCAAATCAAGACAACTCTAAGGTACCACGTCAAACCTATAAGATTGGCTAACATGACAAAAAAGGAAAATGATAAATGCTGAAGAAGATGTGGGAAAATTGGAATACTAATGCATTGTTGATGGAACTGTGAATTCATCCAACCATTCTGGAGAGGAATTTGAAACTATGCCCAATATGCATACACTTGGACCCAGCAATACCACTTCCAGGGCTGTATTCCAAAGAGATCATAAAAATGGGAAAAAGACTCACATGTGTGAAAATATTTATAGCAGCTCTTTTTGTGGTGGCAAAGAATTGGAAACTGAGGGATACCCATCAACTGGGGAATGGCTGAACAACTTGGAGTATATGAATGTAATGGAATACAATTGGGCTATAAGAAATGTTGAGCAGGCAGACTTCAGAAAAACCTGGAAAGACTTGCATGAACTGATGCTCAATTAAATGAGCAGAACCAGGAGAACATTGTACACAGTTACAGCCATGGTTGACTTAGCTCTTCTCAGAAAGGCAAGGATCCAAGATAACTCCAAAAGATTCATGATGGAAAATGACATTCCACCTCCAGAGAAAGAATTGTGGAGTCTGCATGTGGATCACAGCACACTATTTGCTCTTTTTCTGTTTTGTTTTGTTTCTTCTTTCTCATGGTTCCTCCCATTGGGTTCCAGTTCTTCTTTACAATATGACTAAAGTGAAAATATGTTTTATATGAATGTATATGTAGAACCTTTATCAGATTGCATGCCATCTTGGGGAATGGGGAGGAGAAAGTAGTGGAGAAAATTTAAAACTCAAAAGCTTATGGAAGTGAATGTTATAAACTAATAATAAATTAATTAATCCCAAAAAATGAGCTAGAGAAGGAAATGGCAAACCACTCCCATATCTCTGCCAATAAAACCCCAAATGGGGCCATAAAGAGTTGGAAATGACTAACTGACTAAACAATGATGGTTATGGAAGACATGAGAGTGAGATTATCCCAAGTGAGAGTATGGAGAACAGAGAAGAGAGGACACATCCTTGGGGAACAGCTGTATTAAGGAAACAGAAAGAGCAAGAGATAAAAGTGAAGGAGAGAAAAGCAGGAAGGAGAAAGGCTGAGTGAGACCTCCCTAGGGCCACCATTTTGGAAAGTATCCCAACCATGCTTCAGCCTTACCTGTATCTGGAATCTGACTGGCCTCCACCTCCTCCTCCTTGCCCCATGGCCTCCTGGGGTATACTCATCTTTCTAGTTCTGTTTTCTAATTCTCTTATTACATTATGCGTTCCATTACAATGAAAGCTTTCTGGAGGTAGAGACTTTTGTCTGCTTGCATCTGCATCCACACGACTTGGCCCACCAGGTGACACACAGCAAGTACTTAATAAATGCTTTATCTATCAATCTATCTCAGGTCTTTGGGTTTCCATTTTCTCATCTGTGAAATGATAGAGTTAAATTTAATTTCAAGTGTCTCCTCCATTTATAAATCTAGGATCCATATTTCCTGGTATTTATTATATTGATCATTTTTTTCTCCTATTTGTTCAGCCATGTTCAACTGTATGTGACCCCGTTTGAGGTTTTCTTGGCAAAGATACCGGAGTGGTTTATTATTTCCTTCTCCAGCTCATTTTACAGATGAAGAAATTGTAGCAAATAGGGTTAAGTGATTTGCCCAGAGTCACATAGGTAATAAGTGTCTGAATTCAGACTTGATCAGACAGATGAGTCTTTCTGATTCCAAGCCCAGAGCTCTATCCATTGTTCTTACCTAGCTGTTCTTGTTGATTATTTTATAACAACAGAAATTATATTACCATAATATGGTATGGGGGCAGCTAACAAGGTGGCACAGAGGATAGGGTGCTAAGCCTCGAGTCAGGAAGACTCATCTTCCCAAATTTAAATCTGGCCTCAAACATTTACTAGCTGTGTGACCCTGGAAAACTCACTTAACACTGTTTACCTCAGTTTCCTTATCTGTAAAATGATCTGGAGAAGGAAATGGTAAGCCACTCTAGAATTTTTGCCAAGAAAATTCCAAGTGGGGCCATGAACAGGTAGACATGACTGAATTGACTGAAAGATACCAATATGGTATTCGTATGCCAAAATTCGTTTAGCCCTTCTCCAATCGTTATATGCATAGTTTGGTAGGTTGGTTTCTTTTTTGTTTGTTTCTTACAAATAAAGCAACTAGAAATATTTTTGTCCAGAGTTTTAAAAAATTAGGGATAAAATCCTAGCAACGGAATTGCTGAGGCAAAAAGTATGATGTGTTTTGTGGCACATTGTAGAGCAACATATTTCTCCAAAATATTTGCCCCACTCTATAGTTTCATCAGCAATGTGTTAGAGTGTCTGTTTCCTTCTCCTCAGATCCAATGACTCTGGATTCTACACACATGTATATAAAGCCTTATGTGTATAGTACATGTTCCCCTTGATAGAAATATATAAACATATGTCTATTATATGTGCTCTTTCCCCACTCTAGGGCATAGAGGATAGCATCTCAAAGTTTCTGACCGTGGGAAATGGGGGCATCTTTTCATGTGGTGATAATCATTTTGTACTTCTTTTGAAAATGTTCATCTTATTTCACAATAACAATAGCTAGCACTAATATAGCACTTTGCGTTTTGCAAAGTGCTTTACAACATTTACAAATTTTCCTGTATTTACAAATATTATCTCATTTTATCCTTGTAACAACCCTGGGAGGTAGGGGCTTTTATTAGCCAGATTTTATGCATGAGGAAACTGAGGCAAAAAGAGGTTGCGTTTTCCAGAGTCACACAGCTAGTGAGCGTCTGAGGCAGGATTTGAACTCTGGTCTTCTTGACTCCAGATCCAATGCTCTCTCCATTCTTCCACCTACTTTCCAAGCATTACAGCAGCAGCAGCAGGGCCTTCTTCAAGCATAAAGCAAGACCCATTAAATTTTAGCTTTATAAGGTAGGGGTCCCATTTGCTTTAATCTTCGTGTCATATATGTTGCCATATGTAGAAGCATAGCAGTTTGGAATCCAAAGGAACCTCAGAGATCATCTAGTCCAAAACTGTACTTGAATGAGAACCTTTCTAGGATGGGAAGAATTCTGGCATCCAGTGATTTTCCTGTAAGCTGAGTCAAATTGTTAAGAAGTCCTTATTTACACTGAGCCAAAATTTGCCTTTTTGTAACTTCCTAGCTCTGTCCTTTGGGGCCAAAAGACAAGCCTGATTCCTCTTCTACTGCTCTTTAAGTCCTTGAGGACACCTTCAGATAGTCTCTGAATCTTTCCTTCTCTAGGTTAAATATTGCTTCAATCTATCTTCACATTCTTGAGTTCAAGGCTCTTTACAGCATGGTCCTGCCCTGCTACAGGAAGTACAGAGAACCATGAAGCAGAATTCCGAAATAACCAGTCATTGATCTGTTAACCATAGAAAAATCCTTTGAACATCTGATAAATATTGGTTGAAGCTGACTTTCCAACTTTACACATACATTTGAATTTATTCTTCAAGACACATTTACTTTACTGTTTTAGGCAGAATGAGACGGTGGAATGAGTACTGACTTCATAGTCATTGGGCCTGAGGTTGAATCCCAACTCCCAATCCTAACAGTCTTTGGGCAATCACTTTCCCTTGGCCTCCATACTCTCATCTGTAAAATGTAAGGGTTGAATTACATAAAAGGTAAGATCCTTTCTAGCTCTAAATCTAGAATGACACTATGATAGAGAATGCTGAACTTAGAGTCAGAAATACCTGGGTTTATCCTATCTCAAATACTTACTAATTAAGTGTTTCTTCTCTTTTTTCAAATTAAGTAATTTATTTTTAGTTTTCAATATTCACTTCCATAAGATTTTGAGTTTCAAATTTTCTTTTCCTTCCTCTCCTCCCCCCTCTCTACAATGGAGTGCAATCTGATATAGGGTCTATGCATTCATTCATATTAAACATATTTTCACATTAATCATGATGTAAAGAAGAATTGGAACTAATGCAAGGACCCACTAGAAAAAGAAACAAATTGAAACAACAAAAGAAAAGGAGAGCAAATAGTATGCTTCCATCTTCAATCAGACTCTAAAGTCTTTTCTCTGGATGTGGATAACATTTTCCATCATGAGTATTTTGGAGTTGTCTTAGATTCTTACATTGCTGAGAAGAGCCAAGTCTATCAGTCAGTCATCACACGATGTGGTTGTTACGATGTTCCCCTGATTTTGCTCATTTTACTTGCTCAGTATCAGTTCCTACAAGTCTTTCCAAATTTTTCTGAAGTTCACTTGCTCATCATTTCTTACAGCACAATAGTATTCCATTACATTCATATACCACAACTTGTTCAGTAATTCCCCAACTGATGGATAGTTAAGCATTTCTGATCAGTTGCTTCAGTCACATCCCACCCTTCATGACTCCATCTGGGGTTTTCTTGGCAAAGATACTAGAATGGTATGCCTTTTCTTTCTCTAGATCATTTTATAGATAAGGAAACTGAGGCAAATAGGGTTAAGTGACTTGCTCAGGGTCACACAGTTGGTAAGTGCTGAGGCTATATTTAAACTCAAGTCTGACTGACTCCAGGCCCAGTGCTCTATCCACTGAGCCACCTAGATACCCTTCTTACGAGTTATGTGACTCTGGGCAACTCAGTTTATTTCTTTGGGCCCTAATTTCTTCATATGGAAAATTAAGGGGTTGTACTTAATGACTTCTAATGTCTTTTCAACTATAAATCTGTGATCCTATGATTTCTGGTACTTTCTTAAAATATAGTCTGGTCTTCAGAAACATTTCAACAAATTACAAGACCATATGCCGCTAGCAAATGATAGTGGAAAACAACGGATATTCTGTTTTACTCCGTAATTTTCCAAGCTGGATTCCAGCCATCTTTCCCACAAACCAGCCTTTGGCATCTTTTGTGTTTTTCTGTTCTCTCCAAGGTTCCCACTGGCAATTGTCCTTTCAAAGGCCATGGTGACCCATACCCTGTCAAACCTTTCTATTTATTTCCATGGTACCATTTCTATTCATATGAATCTTTGTACAGAGAACATGCCAGGTGAGGGTCTAAGGTCTGGATGCCAGTCATTGGATTAGATATTTTTCTTTTCTCCAATTTACCATATAGTTTAGTCAGAGAAATTTATCACCAGATAGCCAGTCCTCTTGTGAGATGCCTCTCTGGAATACTATGTTGGTCTTTGACAAACATACAGTCTAATGAAGCCCATACCTAAAGACTCTTCAAGCTGTTAGGACCTGCTAAAGCTTATGATGTAGGCTGGCATAACCTTTGAGAACTACAGTCACTTCCAGTGCAATAATGAGGCATGGGTAAAGATCTTTCACATAATTCACACAATTCATAGAAATTTACAGAATTTCAAGGGTAGAAAGGACTCTGTGGTCTTCCAGCCAACCCACCCCTGAACAAATAATTCCTTCTATAACATATTGAACCAATAATCATCCAACTTCTGCTTGCAGGTCCCCAATAGTTAGCATTTCTATTGCAAAGTGCTTTGTATATGTCATCTCATTTGATCCCACCAACAGTGGTGAGATAGGTGCTATCATTGTCTATTCTAGCTCTTAATCTATATTCCTAAGACTTTAGCACACATTTAGCCCACATAAGACATTAGCACACTCAGGTCTCCCAATCTCTGTATGAGATATGTTACTTCAGATATTATCATTCCAATACAAAGGAATCTCCTTGTAGACTTTTGTATTTGTATCACCAGTGCCTAGCACATGCAGTACATACTGGGGGAAAATTCTACCTTTAAGTGATGCTATTTGCATGGATGGACCTAATACTAATTTTTTTTTCTTTTGAAGTTTTATTAATGGATATTCTTACAATACCATCACATATTGATAATCACCCCATAATACTTTGTCCTAGAACAAAAATGGCACTCTGTTGAGCAAAACTGCCTTAAGACCAGTAGATATTAATAAATCCTTCTTGACATATTCCTTGATTTCCATTCTATAGATGAATAAGAGGTTAGAGAGAAGTTAAATGACTGATCCACGGTCACTCAGCTGTCATGTGTCAAAATTAGGATTTAAACACAAGTCTCACCTGGCTCCAAATCCATCCATTTTTTCCCATTCTATCATCTATTTTTGTCTACTAGGATGACAAATCAGGAGAAAAATATTCCAAGAAAAGAGTAGAAATGGAGTGGTACAGTGGGAAAAACACTGGCTGAAGAGTCAAGGAAAAATGGATTCAAGCCCAGTTTTTGAGCAAGTCACTTTATCTTTTATGGACCTCAGTTTCCCATTAATTAAAAGGAAGACAATAGATTAGCTAGCCTCTGAGGTCTTTTCAAGATCTAGAACAACATCTGATTCTTCCAAAGGATTATAACAACTGAGGAACTCTGAGTGTCTTCCATGAGCTGTTTGATTCTTCTGTGAAGGCAAATTAAGTCATCTTTTGCCACATTTCTTACCTAACCTTAATCACTGAAGGGTCATTGCCTCAGAAAAACTGAGATCTGGAAAAGATCCTTGTTTTAAAAGGTCAAGGTCTTCCACGGCATTCGGGGCATTGCCAGTTGTCCTGACCTATGTCACACAGGACTCCAAAGACTCTGAAGGAAAGAGTGAGGCTGGTGACTTTGCACAGTCCTCCTTCACTTAAATCCAATTCACTTTCAAGTCAAGACACCAAACTCCTGATGTCATTGGCCCTCTTTGATGATAAAGTACAAATAACAACAAGGAATAGTAGCCACAAAGGGGAAAGGACTATAAAAAGTAATTAATATATGCCTTGCTCGTTTCCTATTGTTCCTTAATTTTGTGCCCTCCCTCTGCTATTTTCTCTAGTTTATCCTATCTATATCTGGTTTGTACATAGTTATTTACAGATTGTTTACCTCAATTAGACTGGGATCTCCTTAATGACAAGAAATGTATTTCTACATTTCTTTGTGCCCATAGAACTTAGGGCAGCATAGAACATATAGTAGACACTGAACAAATGCTTGTTGACTTGACTTTACAGCCACCTGGACCCGAGGTATAAATGGAAATGTTCCCTATGCTGGTCATTGGTGCTTGGGCAAAGGAGGAGTGGTGGGGGCAGCAAGGAGCCTGGGCTCATTTTATAGGGTTTTCTGTGATTTTTGTGCTTTCTCCAGCCATAACTAGAACCTACAAGAAGTGGGTAACTCCTTATTTGATCTCTCCTGAAGAGAGACTAACATGAGAGGCCTTTTTTGCCACAATACTTCAGAACCTACTAAACGACTTTCTATTGATTTTATACTAAGACACTTTATCACTTGTGTTGCTTTAAAAAGAAACATAATCTGTGTCAGGAGCTAAATAGACTTTTTTTTTGGCTGAGCGATTGATTTTATTTTTTTTCCTTTTTGAAATTATTTATTACCTCATTTCTATATTCATTTTTATAAGATTTTTGTACTCCAAATATTCTGCTTTCCTCTCTCCCCTCCCTAAAACATCAAGCAACTGATACAGGTTATAGGTGTATCATCATGTTAAACATATTTCTACATTAATTATATTGTGAAAGAAGAATCAGAACAAAAGGGAAAAACCACAAGATAGAAAAAAGCAAAAGTGAAAATAGTATGCTTTGATTTGCATTCAGATTCCATAGTTCCTTCTATGAGTGTGGGTAGCATTTTCCACCATGAATCGTTTGGAATTTTCTTGGGTCATTGTATTGCCATCTATCATGGTTGATCATCACACAAAGTTATTGTTACTAACTAGACTCTCTTAGAAAACCAAGCCCTATCATCTTCTGTGAGTATCATATTAAAGGCATTCATCGATCCTGACAAATCTACTTCCTACATATATATGTGCATGCATATGTGCACACATGTGTATATATTCATATATGAACATATCTGTGTGTGTATCTCTAGGAAGCTGATTCAGCGACAGGGTTGATAAATTGGTATATTTCTGCACCTGTATGTATGTGTGTATGCATGTGTATAGGTAGGTGTTTAATAAATGCTTTTCCTGTCTTCTGATTCCTCTTAATACTAGTGCCTTTCCCCTGCTGATTATTTCAGTTCATTCTGTATTTATCTTATTTCTATGTAGTTGTTTTCATTTTTTCTCTCCCATTGGGTTATAATTTCCTAGAGTACAAGCACTATTGTGGCCTTTCTCTGTATTCTAAGTGTTTAGCACAGTGTATGGCACATAGTAGGTGCTTAATAAAAGCTAGTTGACTTGACTCTTCAGCTGTTATATTTCAGTCAGTGAAGGGGCTTGTTACTGGTCTTATGATTCCCTGGGGTCATGGAATGGGGGAATCCAAATGTGAGATCATTTAGCCCAGTGCTTGCTTTTGACCACAGGGTGCTGAAACCCAGAGAAGTTGAGGAATTTTCCCAAAGTTGCACAGCTTGGCGGCAGCACCGGGACAAACTCCCAGGTTTAAAGGCTCCTCCTCCAGGGTTCTTACACTGAGGCAGTGTAAGCAGTGAGAGAGCTCCCAGACACTTCCTAGCTGTGTGACTGAGCAACTCAACCATTCGGAGCCTTTAAAATAGGGATGATTTTAATACCTATCCCACAAGGCCATTGTATGGATCAAATAGGTTGATATATGCAAAGGCAATTCACAATTTTGACTATTACTAACAAGAATGTGAATGTCAGTTACTGAAATTTCTGCTGTTACACCCACCAGTCTCTCTCCTCACTACTTAGAGTGCACAACTTCCAGATTGCATGACAGGTAAATGAAGGAATAATTTTTCACTTTACAAAATGATAATGACTGAAAACAACTTTTAGACAGCACTTTAAGGTTTATAAAACACTTTATATACATTAATTTATTGGAACTTCAAAATAACTTTGAAAGAGAACTGCTTTAATCGTCATCCACATTTTTCAGATGAAGAGACTGAGGCTGAATATTAAGTGACTTAGCCCAGAGTCACAGAGCTAGCAAGTGTCTGAGCTCCAGTTCAGTGCACTCTGCCACACAGTGTTTTGAAAATCACTGACCAGGGGATTCCGAAGCCTGGAGTTCTAGTTAGATCATATAGAGAAAATGTAGTGATATATGTGACTTTCATATGGACTCTACATGACCTCAGATAGATCTCTATCACTATCACTAAATTTTCTCTGTATGACCTCAGATGTGCTGTTTAATTCCCCAGTGCCTTAGTTTCTTCATCTGCAAACCATGGATGTCCTCTACAATGACTTTGAGCCTCCAAAATTCGACAGAGACTATGCAACCAAGGTCATAGCATGAGGCAGAGAGGTACCTAGGAGACTTGATTTCTAGCCTCAACTCTTTAACTTGCTGGATGATCCTGGTTAAGTGACCTCACCTCTCTGACCCTCAGTTTCATCCTCTGTAGAATGGTGCCAGTAATACTCCCACAGTCTACCTCTCACTACAAGGAAAACACTTCACAAGTTTTCTAACAGTGGCAGAATATGAGTCATTTGATTAAGTCCCCCAAATGAGCATCTCTCGCCTTCATCAACATATGGCTGGACCACATCTATTGCTTAAGGTGAATGATGTTTGTCATGTCATTCTGTGTTGTTGCTCACTGATTACAGCCGCTGGTAAGCTGGAGGAACTCGCTGCCAAAAGAGGTGATTCATTCAGATGAGGGAGGGTTTGTTTTTATAAAATTACATTAATTACCTTCAGCCAAAACATGAGTAGCCCAGGATCTATTCATCTTTCTCTTTCTTAGAGTAATGGGAAGATAGTGTATTTTCCCAGCTCCACCATGCCTTGCAACAGTGTTTCTCAAAGTGCTGCTCACAGACCCCCAGTGGGGGTCCCTGAGACACTCTTAGGGGGGAGGGTTCTCAAGGTCAGAGCTATTTTCAAGATAACAAGATGTCATTTGTCTATAAAAATCTTCTTCCACTTTCTAACTACATATTTGTGCAAGGCCAGATTTTCTTCATGAATATACTTCAGCCAAAATAGCATGATCATGACAGACTGAGTGCAGAGGCAGATAGGAGAATCCAGCTGTCTGCCATTAAGCCAGTCATTAAAGAAACTCACAAAACTATGTAGAACAATGTCATTCTTCTCACTAAATTGTTTTTGTTTGGGAAAATACAGTTATTTTTCATTTTTAAATGTTATATTAACATACAATGACTATATCATCATTATCATTTAAAATCAATTAAATGTTTTATCAGATTTAATTTCTAATATAATAATTATCTACCGTTAGAACCCACATAAGCAAAATCTCTGTGGTGCCCTCAATAATTTTAAGAGTGTAAAGGGGTCCTGAGACCAAAAGGTTTGAGAAATACTGCTTTAAAATACTTCGGGTTATTCAGCCTACAGACAGCCATCCTGCTACAATCACAGCAGGAAGGCATTGAACAAGTGTGTTTTTTTTAAAAAATCCTTATATGTAGGGGGCAACTAGGCAGTGCAACGAATAGAACACCAACCCTGGAGTCAGGAGGACCTGAGTTCAAATCCGACTTTAGACACTTAGTAGCTATGTGATCCTGGGCAAATCATTTAATCCTGATTGCCTCAAAGAAAATGTACATAAGTAAAAATATGTATGGAGCAGTTAGGTGATGCAGTGCACAGAGTAGAGTCTCCTGAGTTCAAATCTGACCTCAGACATTTACTGTTTTTGCGACCATAGGCAGGCAAGTCATTTAACTCTGTTAAGTAAACTCAATTTCCTCATCTATAAAATGGGAAATGGCAAATCACTCCATTATCTTTGCCAAGGAAACCCCAAATGTGATCATGAAGAGTTGGACACAACTGAAATAACTGGAGAACAGAGCATGCTGGGAAATGCAGGGAAAGGGGAAGATCATGTAAAATTTCTTTGGAAAGACAAATTGGAGCCTGACTATGAAGGGCTTAAACTGTCAGGCTGTCATCCTACTGTGTTTATTCATCCCCAAGTCACATATTCACATGCCCCACATGCTCATCTCAGGAGCAATATCAAAACTTCTTGCTAGAGGCTCCTTTAACTATGGGACCTGCTGCATTAGTGGAGAATGGCATAGTATAAATCATACTGGAATGAAGGTTAGGAACTGAGATAATAAAACGAGCATTTCTGTAGTGCTTTAATGACTGCAAAGCATTTTGTATATGCTATCTCAATTTATCTTCATAACAACCTGGGACAGAGGTGGTAGTAGTAGTAGTAGCAGTAGTAACAGTAGTGGTAGCAGTAGTGGTAGTAGTAGTAGCAGTAGTAGTAGCAGTAGTGGTAGTAGTAGCAGCAGTAGTAGTAGCAGTAGTGGTAGTAGTAGTAGCAGTAGTGGTAGCAGTGTAAGTAGTAGTGGTGGTGGTGGTGGTAGTAGTAGTAGTAGTAGCATTTCCATTTTACACATAAGGTAATTGAGGCTGAGAGAAGTAAGTGATTTGCCCAGTCACACAGCTAGTAAGTGTCTCAGAATTCAAATTCAGGTTTTCCTGACACCAGGTCCAATGATCTATCCACTGTGCCACCTAGCTGAGATCCTTTGTATCCTCCCTTATTCCTTTGGGGAGGAGAATAATGAATCCTATGAGATCCTAGAAGGCTCTCGGTTTAAATCTTGTCCAATGGCCCTTAGTTTACAGAAGAGGAAACTGAGGCCCACAGAGGAGAAATGATTGTCCAATGTCATCCGTTACCTTTTCTCCATCTTCCTCCTTTATCTCAGTAGCATTTAATGCTGTTGACTCCCCTCATTCTCCTGGGTTCTCTCTGTTCTCTGGGTTTTCCTGACCCTGTTCTCTCATGGCTCTCCTCCTATTTGTCTGAATAATCCAATCCAATCCAACAAACAAGTACTTACAATGTACCAGATGCTGTGCTAAGTAAAAGGGATATCACTAACAAAGTCTCTACCCTCAATGAGCTTACAATCTAAAGGGAGAGATAGCATAGAAAAAGAGGCAAAAAAAACAATGGGGGTGCAGGAATGAAGAGAGAGAGTGGGACATCAGGAAGTACTAACACAGAGGCAGCTCATTTCATTGACATGAAACCAGACAGAACAGCAGATGCAAAGTCGGGTGAGCTGAGAGAGTCCTGTTCCTGCCCTCTGTAAAGCAAGGCATTGGGAGAAGCTTGGGGCTCCTCCTCCTGCTTTCCTGACAGGAGAGAGCAGGCTGAGAGACGCAGTGTCCATCAAGACTTGAGTTAGCAGCATGGGGACAAGTGTAGTGGTGTTGAAAATGAGGGAGGGATACCTTGTTCTATGGAGCTAAAACCAGGCATTGCAGCTGGATCTTTATCCATGCCATTCCACTAAATATGGATGAACTCCCCTCTGGGCCCTGTTCTCTTCTCCCTCTATACCATCATCAGCTTCCATGAGTTTAATTATCATTTCAATGTAGACCAGTCTCAGATCTACATACTGAGCCCTAGTCTCTTTCCTGAGCTCCAGTCCTTCACAACAGACTCACTGTCTATTGGACATTTCTAATTTGATGTCATGTAGGCCTCTCAAATTCAACACATCCCAAACAGAACTCATTATTTCTTCCCCAAATCATGCCCCCTCTTCTAAACCTTCCTATTTCTGCCAAGAGTGTCATTATGCTCCAGTCACCCAGGTTCACCCCTTTGGGGTCATCCTTAAGCTCTTTCTCTATAATCAACCTCATTCAGGTCATTGATTCTTAATTGGTATCCCTGAATCCAGATTCTTCCCCTCTACTATTCATACTGCACACTACTGCTCAAGTGATATTTCTAAAATACAGATCTAACCATGGCACTCACCTGCTCAAGACACTAGAGTGGCTCCCTAGTGATTAGAAGAGAAAATATGAACTGCTCCATCTGGCATTTAAAGTTATTCACAGCCTGGCTCCAGGTTTATATCTTCTTTTCTGTCTCCTTGTACTATATATGCCAGCCAAACTGCCCTACTTCCTGTTTCTCATTCATTATGTGTTCTCCCTACTCACCCCTGACTTTGAAGGAAGCTTGGTGGTACTCAAGTACCACCTCCACCAGCAGAATGCTCCTTCTCCTTCTAGGTGGTACTGCTGCATCCTGACCTTAGTAGTGTACTTTCCATGGGTGTACGCATCAAAAATGAGATTGACACACACATTGCCAGAGGTGTCTCAGTGTTTGGGAGGCTCCAAAGGAAAGTATGGAAGAGAAGAGGTATTAGACTGACTACCAAATGGAAGGTCTACAGAGCCGTTATGCCAACCTCATTGTTGTATGCCCATGAAACCTGGACAGTCTACCAGTGCCATGCCAGGAAACTGAATCATTTCCATTTGAATTGTCTTAGGAAGATTCTGAAGATCAACCGGCAGGATAAGGTACCTTGCTCAAACTAAACTGCCAATTAAATTCTGTTTCATAGAGCTCAACTCCTATGGGCTGGCATGTTTGAATGCAAAACGCCTGCTTGACAAAAAAATTATTTTATGAAGAACTCACATAGGGCAAACGTTCACATGGTGGTCAGAAGAAGTTATACAAAGACAATCTCACAACCTCTCTGAAGAACTTTGGAATTGATTGTGTGACATGGGAGACACTGGCCCAGGACCACTCAGCATAGTTCTGTGTTCTATGAGCTAAGCAGAATTGAAATAGCTCAAAAGAAATGTAGGATGCGCAAATTTAGAGAATCCACCCTAAATGTTCACATGGATTATTTATGTTCAACCTGTGGTAGAGCATTCCGAGCTTATATTGGTCTGATCAGCCATAGTCAGATTCACTGTAACTTGATTCTAACAGTGATGTCAGTAGTCTCTTCAAGAGTAAAGGACAACAACCAAATGTTGTATCCTCAAAAGATATACTATGTACATATTTTCAAATTACTTGTCATGTTGTTTCCCCCAGTAAAATGGAATCTCTTTAAGGGCAAGAAATGTTTCAGCTTTGGTTTTGTATTCTCAGCATCTAAGGTAGTGTCAGCAACTTAGGAGGGGCTTAATAAATGTCTTTAAATTATTCTTAAAAGGCTAAAAGACTTTTCCATTGTTTAATTGATTTTTTCAAGGTTCTTTGAGCAAGACTTACAGACACTGATAAAAATGGAGAATATCATCCCTTTGATACTGCTAAAATATAATTTGCACTTTGGGATATAAATATATTTTGATATTTTCAATGAAGGAAATGGGACAGGAGAGGGAATATTCTTGGTTTATCTGAGTGCCAGGATTCTTGTTCCTCTCTGTCTCTGATATTACAGGTAGGTAAGCCTTGGAGAAACCTACAGGTGGGTGAACCAGCTTTCAGACAAATCTCCATTCAGATTCTCTGTCTTCTCAGGGCTCCCCCACCCCACCCCAGTTGACAGCTTGGATTTTCACCCAGAAATCACACCAACCTGAAGTCATGGGTTACCTGGGAAACGGATTCTGTGTCCTTCTGAGTAAATCAGGAAAGTTATAGTGGGTTGGCTGCATGGAGAGAAGTAAAGGAACACAGACAAACAATGAAGGAGGGAGGTTTCATCAAAAGGAGACTCGGGAGAAAAACATAGAAAGGACCTAGTAGAGGAATATTCATGAACAGTCTGGACAAAGCAACTGGTCCTTCCCCAATCCCTCAGCTCGGATATAACATTAAAGTGCTTGGAGTCAAGAAAACCTGAGTCCAAATCCTATCTCTCAAACTAATTAACTGAGCAACTGAGCTAGTTATTTACTCATCTAGAAAATGAAAGGATGTGTCTACATGGATTTCGCAGTTCCTGCCAATTCTAACTCTATGGTCTTATGAAAGGGATCTATCTTGTTCTTATCAAATCTACCTCCTGCACTTTGTGTGGATGCCCTCAGAATCTCAGAGATAGAAAGGACCTCATTGGCCAGTTGGTCCAACCTGTACCCACATGTGCTGTTTTCCCCATTAGAATGAGATCATATGGAACGGAATCTGGTTTTCTTTCTGTTTGCATCTCTTTTCCAGTACTTAGAATAGTGATTGGTACACAATAAGGTCTTAACAAATGCCTGTTTCCTTAAAAATAGGATAACATGTGAAAAGTGATTTTCAGTCCTCAAAACTCTGTATAAATATTAGCTGTTGTTGTTACTGTTGTTGTAAAATGTTGTTTTCCTTTCATTCTTGAAGAAGACTAATGACATCACTAATGACAAGATGATGTCTTGACTTGCCTATGAATTGGATTTAAGTGAGGCAGAGCTGTGCTAAGTCATCAGCCTCTCTCTTTCCCCCAGACTCATCAGAATCCAATGGCAAGACGTAAGCCAAGACAACTGGTGATGGCCAGTTATATTTTTGAGGAAGGATCTTTTTTTTCCATTTTTGTCTTGATATTCCCGATACCTAGCACAGGGCTTAGCTTACATAAGATACTTCAGTCAATCAACATTTATTAAGTGTCTACTGTGTGCCATTTACTGTGCTAATCATTTAGTAAATATTTGTAGATTGATCAACTAAACTGGGATCCATTCTATATCACACTAATAAATGGTAGTCTGCCTGCTTTATCTCTAGCCTTATATAAGTCATGTATGTATGACGTAGAGTAAAAATTCTTTGAGAGAAGGGATTCTGAGACACTGAATGGTGTAGTGGAGAGAGTGCTAGGGATTGAAGGCAGGTGAACCGGCTCTTAAATCTCACCTTTGATGTTATGTAGCTGTATGATACTGAGCAAATCACTTAAACTCCCAAGACTTGATTTTCTTATCTATGTAATATAAATAATAATACATATCATTTAGCTTCTCCAGACTCAGTTTACATCTCTGTCAATTGCTAATAATACTTAGAGATAGATCAGCTAGGTGGCACAGTGGATACAGCACCAGTCCTGGAGTCAGGACTAGAGTTCAAATGCAGCCTCAGATATCTACTTGTGACCCTGGGCAAGTTAACCCCAATTTTCAAACAATAATAATACTTATAGAAACAATCTCATAGTGTTCTGGTGAGTGACCATGTAATTGTTCGGTCATTACAGTGGTAGCCAATTCTTTGTGATCCCATTTGGGATTTTCTTGGCAAAGACACTGTAGTAGTTTGCCATTTCCTTCTCCAGATCATTTTACAGATGAGCAAACTGAAGCAAATGGGGTTAAGTAACTTGCACAGGGTCACAAAACTAATAAGTGTCTGAGGCCAGACTTGAACTCAGGAAGAGGAGTCTTCTTGACTTCACGCTTAGTGCTGTATCTACTGTGCCACTAGCTGTCTTAGGGTGACCATAGGCTAGCCCTTTAGTTTCTCTGAGATGCCCACTTCTAACCAATGATCCAAAGAAAGTAGGACTTAATGAAGACCAAAAGTATTAAGCACTTACTATGTTCCATGACCTGTGCTAAGCACTGAGAATAGAAATACAAGCAAGCCAGAAACTTCCTTCCCTCTTTAAGCTTACAGAGGAAGACAATACACTTAGATGAATTTGGATGGGAATATCAAAGGGGTGGGGAGAGATGTCATCAGGCAAATGACTGGCATGCCTTTTCTAGGAGAGATAGTATTGTCTTCATTACAGTTCTCAGAGCTAGAATTGTAAATGAAAATGGCCGAGGGAAGCCTGAGCTTGCTTTGCAAACTTTAAAATGCTAAAATGGTACCCCTTAAAACTACCTATTGTACCTATTTTACAGGGTTGTTGTGAGACCCAAAAGAGATTATCTGTAAAGCACTTGGCCTGCCTTAGAAGACTTGTTTTTATTTTCTATCTTTGTATCCCCAGGGCTTTGCACACGGTAGGAATTTAAGATATGTTTGTTAAATTAAATTGGAAACAATGTACTAAGAGAATATGATAGTAGAGAAAGAAATATTCTCTCAGCTGTGTGTATGTGTGTGTGAATGTATGTGGTTTGTCCTTTGTTCTCGTAGAGGACCATGACATCAAGGAAATGATGACAGGACTAGCAATTGACTTTGAGTTGAGTGAGGGAGGGAGGGCTGAGCAAGGTCACCAGCCTCACTTTCTCCTCGAGAGCCATGTGGGTTCAGTGGCCAGATACAGATCAAGACAACTGGAGGTAGCCTAGGATGCAGTGGGAGACCCTGACCCTTTTAGGCTAAGGTCTTTAAAGATTATCACTTCGAGTGAGACAATGAATTGTCCTCTTTAAGAAGTGAGTCAAGGGATGGCCCCTTTAATTAAAAAAAAAATCAGACAGGAAAGTGAAGATCTTCAAGGTTGCTGGGCTTTACTATTTAGGCAAAACATTAATCCAGTTGCCCCATTGTACCTCTAGAGAGGCACTGTGGTATACAGCAACATAAACACTAGACTTAATCTGACATATTGGGATTAAATCCTAGTTCTACATTTATTAGCTATGTGATCTTGGACAAGTCATTTTCAGTCCTCTCAAAATTTGCTTCTCCCTCTATAAGATAGGGGTGATGATGCTGTGACCACCTTTCTCAAAAGGTGGTTATGAGGGTCAAGTCAGGAAATTACACATATGTTAGCTATGATCACTGTTATTTAGTATTTCTCTAGTGTAGGAGGTCTTCAACACCTTTGTCTCAGGACCCTTTACACTCTAATGAAAATTATTGAAGATCCCAAAGATTTTTATACCATTTATTTCTATGGATATTGGAAATTAAAACATGTTAGAATTACTATGAAAAATACTTTTTACTTTGCAGACAAAGGGTCTCAGGAACCACACTTTGCAAACTACTGCTAGAATGGTAACCTACATGTCATTGTAGGTACCCTGGACAGCAACCCTCCTTGCACCACCTATATGAAGTTAAGTTGAGAAAACATACTCCAAATTGTAACCAAACCCATTAGGTTTCCATCCTCAAATGCCACAAATAAAATGACCTATTACAATAATATATCTGTCCCTATACATCTTTTCTCCCTCAACACAACTAATCCCCTCAAAAGGATATGAGCCCTTGAAAAAGTCCCTAAGACTTCATGCCTGGTGCTGTATTACTCAGGCCCCTGCACCTAATGTCAAATTCACAGCTAAATGCATGATGCCTCAGGAAGATTCTCAGATTCTGCTTGACTGGGGAAACTTCTTTCCCAGAGGAGATGTCTTGAAAGATATCACTCTTTTTCGTTCCCCCTCCTTTAAATGGAAGGGAAAACCTTAGAGGATATGTTAACCTCTGTAAGATATTTTCGCATTTCTGCATTAGGACAGACATAATTTCTCTCTCTCTCTCTCTCTCTCTCTCTCTCAGCATTTTTTGTCTGTTTCTCTGTGTCTCTCTATCTCTTTCTCTCTCTTTCTCTCCTTTCCTCCCTCACTCTTAAAATAAAATTTGAAAGAATCCAAGACAACTCATACATATTATATCCATATCAATCTAACACTTAAAGTTTCTGGAAGATCTACACATTTGATTGCATGTTTTCTTGCATAGATAATCACTTAAAATTAGGTAAGAGTCCACTACTTCTGGTTTCTATCACTGAATTTTCTAAAGACCTCTCCTCTTGGCCCAGGTTTTCCAGCAGGGTTTGAGTAATGCTAGTATTAATAACCAATTATTGTTGCATGAATACTAAGTCCCAAAGCCATCCAAGAACCGGAGGAGCCAGAGGGATGTCATTCTATTTGAATGTACCTAGTGAAGTCAGAGTAGTCATTCTTAGCTAACTGGGCAGATGGTCACTAGCATCACTCATTTCTGTGGGTATCTATATTCTAAAGAACAAGGTACTCCTCTCATTACATTATAGACATGTTGGAGTGATTCCAAAGTATCCATCAGATGAAACCCTACAAGTTGGAATGAGGTCCCCTGTAGAATTCTCAGGGACTTGTGCTTGGGCCAATACTATTTAAAATATTGACTTAGATAAAGGAATAAATCATAAACATATCAAGACTACAAATGATATGAAACTGAGGACAACAGCTAACACATTGTATGACAGGGTCAGCATCTAAAAAGCTCCAGACAGGCTAGAACATGAGGTCAAAGTTAATGGCATGAAATTTACATGGGATATATATAAGTCTTATACTCATGTTCAAAAAATCATTTCACAAGGACAAAACTGGATGGCACAGTATAAAGAGCCCTGGTCAGGGGGGTCAGAAGATTTTGGGTTCATATCTCACTTCTGATGCTTACTACCAGCTTGACTTTGGGCAAGTCACTTAATCTGTGAGCATCTTTTTCCAGTCATCCTCTCTGGGCCACAGCTTCCCCTTATGTAAAATAAGGGGGTTAAGCTAGACAACCCGTATCTACAATCTTGGACCCTTAAAGTGGGGGTCATTAAATTATGTCCTGTTATGTGCAATATTTTTTATCAATGGCTCAGAAAAAGACATAGCAAACTTGTGCATAACATAGGCTTAGGAGAGGAAGAGCTCCTATGTTGGATGACAGAAACAGGATACAAAAAGACCTTGACAGGCAGGAACAATGATTGAAATCTAACAGGAAGAAATTTAATAGGGAAAAATGTCAAGTCACACATAGGTTAAAATAAAACCCAGCTGCAAAATCCCAGGTTGGAGTAAGCAGTAGACAATTCTTCATGTGAAAAAGGCCTGGAGGTTTTAGTGGGTTACAAGCTCAGTACCAGTCGTGAGTATGACATGGCAGCCCCCTCAAAAGTTTATGTGATCTGAAGCTGAATTAACAAAATCATATTGAATGGAAAAATAGGAGATGACAATTACAGGGGGCTCTGCTGGCATACCAGTTCAGGTATGGTTCACATATTTTGGTAATGTGATATGGTGGATAGAGAGTCAACCTGGCAGTTAGAAGGACTTGGGTTCAAGACCTACCTTTGGTACACATTAGCTACCTACACATTTGGTACACCATGGATAAATCATTTAATCTCTCAGTCCCTTGGACACCTCTCTTAAAGTCTTAAGTTTCAAAGAAATGGTCAAATTGCATCTGCTGGTAGAGTTTTCATACTGGGACTTCCTCACATCAAAGAAACCACATGTATGAGCCACCTCTTCTGACAAGATAGAATGAGAGTTATTGGTTTTGGGGGAATTTTTTTGGTTAATGGACCCCTTTGGAAATCTGATAAAGCCTCATGGCTATATTTCAGAAAAATATTTTATATGCATGATATAAACATATAGGATTACTGAGGAAACCAATTATAGTTAAATAGTCATCACAATACTAAAAATTAAAAGGAGTTCATATTCTCCCTCAGTTAAGAATCCTTGAGCTAGAAGACTGACCATGATAATGAGGGATCAAGAACCTGGCCATATGACAAACCAGTCACATTGACCCTGGAGAAGAGATAATTTCAGAGGACAAGATAGGGTTCACCTTCAAGTATCTTAAGGGTAGTCTAATTATTAGAAGGTAGATTTCACCTGCTTTGTTTGGCTCCAAATAACAGATCTAGAATTCAAATCAAAGTCAACTGCAAGTCATGTCATCATCTTGATGTCATGGTCCTCTTTGAGAACGAAGGACAAACACAATCTGTGAGTGAGGAGCAGCTCCTCTCCTCTCCTCTTCTCTGCTCTCCTCTTCTTTCCTCTCCTTTTCTCTCCTGGGGTGCTTTACCGACAGGGAGGTATACTTCCACAGCCAAAAACTTCCTTTTTCCTTTGGGTTTGCTGGTTAAATTTCTTGCTCAAAGAACAAGCCTTAAACCCAATTCACTCTGGAGCTTATAGACTGGACAACAGGACCCCACTCATCTAGCACAGAGTGAATGTAAATACTAAATAGTAACTGTTTCTCTTTTACCCAGGAATCCTGAGAGTCTTCCCCTCCCAGGGTGATTTTTTTAATTAAAAGAGGCCATCCCTTGTGCAACTACTTAAAGAGGCCTATTCATTGAATGGGTGCCTCTCCTTCAAAATCAGAATGTAATTAGACCTTAGCCTAAAATGGCCAGGGTCTCACATTTAATCTGGGCCATCTGTAGTTGGCCTAACGAATATGAGGCCACTGAACCCAGATGACTCTGGAGAAGAAAGTGAGGGTGGTGACCCTTACTCAAATCAAGATCAATTGCAAGTCCTGTCATCATCTTGATGTCATGTTCTTCTTCAAGAACAAAGGACAAACACAACAGATCTAGAATCAATGGGTAGGTTTTACAGAAAAGTATTGACTCAATTAAAAAAAACTTCTTTAACAATAGTGTTCACTTGAAATATCAGCTTGGTGTGAACTGGATTTAAAAATGACCTCTAAGTCAGAAAGACATGAGTTCAAATCCCCTCTCTGGTTCACCATGGGTGTGTGACTTGAGAAAATCACCTAACCTCTCAGGACCCCAGGAAACTTTTAGACAGTAAGGTGCATATCCTTCTCATTAGTAGAGGGAAAATTCCCGAACCTAATGAATTCACAAATCCAATCCCATTTTTCTCCCTATTCTCAAATAGCATAGACTGCCTTGAGAAATACCAAGTTCTCCATTACTAGAATTATACGAGCAGAAGCTCAGTGGACAGTTGTCAGGAATTGATGCTTTACATAAAGATTGCCCCACATCTCTATGGTCCCTTCTAACTCCCAGATTCAATTTATTGTGAAGTTTACTTTTATATATATGTTTGATGGGGAAGGATGATTGATTTCAGTGTACTAGATACAAACTTAAATTTTCTAAATGAAAAAGTTGAGTTTTTTAAAATCAGTTTCTGCAATACCTTGCAATATCTAAGACAGCAATCATATGACCCCCTGAGTATTCTCGTGTTTAGATTAAGCATCCCCATTTCCTTCATCTGATTCTCGTGTGGCATAACTGACCTTGAAGATCTTTGCCTACTGGCAACCTATCACTGTTCTTCTTAAGATGTAGTGCCCAGTTCTTGAAGATAATTACTAGACCATATCCAGTAGTTGATCATCTAATTTGGGGGTCAAGAAGGAATAAAATGAGCTCCTCCTTCCTCATGCCAGTCAACTGAGATTGCATTTCTCACCTACTGCCATCCCTTAACATCCCCAAGAAAAAGGCAAGCAATATTAATAGATTTTTTCAAATTTATTGTAATCTATACACTAAAAGAAATGTTGGCTTACCACAAAAGAAGTAGTAATATTTTAGTATCCATCAATACTGGGAAGGAGGGAGGGAGAGACAGAGAGATAGAGGGAAAGACAAAGATAGAGACACAGATAAAGACAGAGACAAATACATCTTTCTCTTTCAAATAATGAATGCAAGACAGTGCAGCACAGTGATAGAAAACTGGCCTTGGGAGTCATGAGGACCTGATTCAAATCTCACTTGTGACACATACTTGAACTGCATGACTGTGGGCAAGGACCTGACCCCTCATTGCACCACCCTGCTCTCTGAAACTAGAAGTTGTGATGCAGATCTGATATACATCAGTAGGGAGAATTTCCTCACCAGGAGGTTCCCTATACCAACTAAACCAGAGGTCCAATTCTTCCTCCTGTCTCTACACACACATACACACACACACACACACACACACACACACACACACACACACACACCCCAAACCAAACAAATGGCACATCCAGTTAATAAATTCAATAAGGCTTTTAGTACTAACTTTGTATAGAGTTCTGTGTTAGGCAGGAACTAGGGGAAAATGATGTTCATTAAAAAATACCCTGTGCTCTTCTGGTAAAAGATACCTTGGCATAAGGGGTGGAGGGCCAGTTGGAGCCTGGAAGATCTAGGTGACAAATGCTACCTTGATGCATGCTAGCTATGCAAATCATTTGACCTCTCTGAGCCTCAGTTTTCCTCATCTGTCGAATGAATCCATTCATATCTATGGTACTTGACTTTACAAGATCCCTGTAAAGTTCAGACAAAATGACACTTAGACAATGCTTTGTTTCTTTTAAAGGACTTTGTTAAAGTCAGTTTTTATGGTAATAAAATAAACACCAACACAGATGACCCTGGTACAGAAAGTATAGCCTAAGTGTATTCAAGAACTCTAGGCCAAAAACCTTTCATTATATTTAAGAGAGAGCTGTTACCCACCAGAGATTCAGAGGGCCACCCACAGGAGATGGCATTTGAGAGCAGCATTAACAGATGGGCAGACATCCAGCAGCTGGATTCCTGAAACTGTTGGTGAGTTTAGCATGAACAAAGGCACAATACTTAGAAAGCATTGGGCAAATTCAGGAGACACAGGGGCTGGACAGAGTACATGGAGGGAAGTAGAGGTTAAGGCTGAGAAGAAAGGGAATCTGGGGACAGATGGTGGAGAGCCTTGAATGCCAGACAACAGATGAAGTTCCTGAATTATGTGACTTAGGATCATAAAAGCAGAGATGTAGAGCTAGAAGGACCTTAGAGGCCATCAAGTTCAACCCTCTCATTTTACAGATGAGGAAACTGAGGCAATGAATGATTAAGTAAGTTGCCCAGTTCACACAGCTAGTAGGAGTGTGAAGTAGGATTTGAAACCAGGTCTTTCTGATTCCAAGTCCAGTATTCTACCCACCATACAACTAATTCCCTTCCTCTCTTCTAGAACATAGTTAAAGATGGCATTGATGAGCAATTAAGACGAATTCATACTAATCCCAAATTGACAATTGTCTCTTAGCAATCATCAGAGGTCTCCACCAACATCTAAATCCAACCCATACCTAAACACGAATCCCATCTGGATTTTCTTTAATTCATCTCAACAGTTCAAGGGTGGTGACTGTGCTAACCATTCAGCCAACCTTACATAATTAATTATCTGTGATATATGTGTGCATACCAATAGAATGGAAGTTCTTTGAGGGTAAGGTCTATTTGCTTCTATCTAATTAACTCTGGTATTCAGCAGAAAACCTGGCACACTGTAGGTGCTTAATCAATTGATGGAATGATTTACTGGGGCCTGGATTTAGGGGGCCTTGTAGAGCTCCCCTATGTGAAATGTTGCTGTATAAACTCTTTCATTCATTGTTCAGTCATTTTCAATTCTTTATAACCCCATTTGGTGTTTTCTTGTCAAAGATACAAGAGTGGTTTGCTATTTTCTTCTCCAGTTCATTTTACAGATGAGGAAATTGAGACAAATAGGGTGAAGTGAGTTATCCAGGGTCTCCCAGCTAATAAGTATGAGACTAGATTTGAACTCAAGAAGATAAGTCTTCCCAACTCCAGGCCCATCATTCTTTCCACTGCAACACCTAGTTATTTCTGCTTGGCAGACCCAACAGTCTAAATCAACTTCTCTGATCACAGGATCCCACTTGGAAGGACTTCTTAGGGCACTAACAACAGTACCTTTTTTCATTTGAATATCATTTAGCATTTTGAAAATTCAATTTGACCTGCCTGTCCAGAAAATGTCAAATACTCTGAGGCCAGGGAGAAAGGGAATCCACCCAGGCACACAAGGTTATAATGACTGCACACTCATCTTACCTTGAAGTCAAACTTATCTACTCACTACTCACTACTCAGAGTTTGTCTCTGATCTCAGTGCTTTCGCACAGTGTGTCTCTCCCCATACCTGGAAAGTCTTCCTTCCTCACACAAGCTCTTTAACCATCCTGCATCCTTTAAGGCTCTCCCCTTTGTAAGGATTGCTTCCTCCTCAAATAAGCATATTCTGTATATACTTATCTTTGTCTACATTGTTTAAAAAAACATACACATAAGCTCCTAGGGGCATTGTTTCTGTCTGCATATCCCAGAATCTTGTACACTGCTAGCGTTGGTTTGCTGCAGTCAAATGGTGTCGATTTAGAAGTCAGCCTTGAAATAAAAAGAGCACATTCATACTTACAAACTGCCACCAGCCCTCAAAATTACAAAGCCAAGTTTCCCCCGAATGAAGAGGTAATGCCAGGGAATTTCACAAAGTAAACAGCCAGTGAAGGCAGCCTATAGAAATATTATGTGTTTGCTTCTGGAGAGGGCCAAGACTCCGGGGGGAAAGGGAGCAGGTAAATAGCTTTATTCTAACTCTTACCACTTGTCACTCATCTGCTGCGTAGGAGCTTAGGAAGGATTAATATTTGCAAGGACTCCTAGGATGAAATGGCAGCTGAGGCAGATACCAATTAGAACGGGAACCCTGGATAGACTTCCCAGTATTTTCTCAGTGGGTGCTAGTTCATTGGTGTGGCTCCACCAGGACACTCAGGGGGCCATGCATGGCTTGCCTGGGCAGGGGTTTGGGATAATCCCAGTTGCCTCCATCTTCACAGTAGGTTTGAAAAGATGGAAAGAAGTCCAACCGACCTGGATTTCTTCATGTTGGTGAGGCGAGGGCATGAACCCCTTCTATTCAACACTAGCTACCAAAAGGATGTATTTCCAGACAAAAAATGTCAGGGTGAAATGTTGTTTTTTCTCCTCTTCTAGCTCAGATATATTTATTATGTGCCATGTATGCTTGCATGGGTCATCTTATCAATACTATCACTCCTGGAAAGAGCATGTCAATCATATGCTTTACTATCTTAGCCATCGCTCCTTCTGACAGGGTTCTTGTTACCAAGACAGAATTGCAATTAGAAACCTTGGGTCCACCTTAGGTGAAGGATTTCATAGCATGAGCTATGGAACGTTGGCCAAGACACACTTAATCCAGCTGATTGCTATTTCCTCATCTGTGAAATGGGGGTTAATAATATTCATATCTTTTTTGGAGGGAGGAGGTAAGGTAGTCAGGGTTAAGTGACTCACCCAAGGTCGCACAGCTACATTTATACTTTTTAATGTTCAATCATTTCAGTTCATGATCATATTCTTAGCAAAGATACTGGAGCAGTTTGCCATTTCCTTTTCTAACTCATTTTACAGATGAGGAAACTGAGTCACACAGGATTAAGTGACTTGCCCAGGGTCACCCAGTTAGTAAGCATCTGATGCTAGATTTGAACTCAGGTCTTCCTGACTTCATGCTTAAAGCTTTATCCACTGGACCATACATGAAGATGGAAGGAGATTCTAAGTAAAATTACAAAAGATAGTGAAGAGAAAAGGGATCTAGAAAAAAACTGAAAATTTAATTGAGCCCATGAGATTCAGTTAAACTAGCTCAACCCAAGAGCACTTACAAATTGAGTTGGATGGAAAATAACAGATGGAAAAATGAAACAGATTTGTTAATTTCTATAACAAGATTCACATCCTCTATTACAATGAAAGTCTTATAAGCAACTATTAACCAAGGAGTTGTATGAGGAAATAGAAATAGTCTTAAAAAGCTAATATTGGAAGGGATTCTTGAACTATGTGCAAAAGAAATATGAGTTAGATAACTTGGTATTAAGGTAGTGGTATCCATCGTGCTGGATGGTGTAATGGGTAGAGTACAAGACCTGGAATCAAGAAGACCCATCTTACTGAGTTCAAATCTTCCCTATAGTTATACCCCTCCCCTCAGATCCTCAGGTACTCCCTGCCATCTGATCTGTCATATCCTAAGGACTCCGAAGCCACACATTCACCCTGCTAAAGCACCCTTAGGACATGGAAGTTGAGTGACTTTCCCAGGGTCACACAGCTAAGAAGTATCTAAGGTTACATTTGAATTCAGGAAAATGAGTCTTCCTGACTCAAGATCTGGCCTTCTATCCACTGTACTACCTAGCTGCCCCCTATATATTTGTTGATTGCAGAAGAGATTTTGCCTATTTGAGAAAATTCAGTCCTACAAGACTCTTGACGGATGCTGTGGCAGAGATAACTTTGCCTACTGCTCCTGTAATGATTACTACCAAGTAAATCATAGAAGAGAGAGACATATGCTCACCAAAGGAATCCTGTGCCGATGAAAGAGAGAAGAAGGATTCTCTATGGATCCCTATGGAGGGGGAAGTCCTCCAGATGCTCCTGTTTGTGAGCAGAATGGAGCTGATTTTAGCAAGGCCCATAACATTACAAGGTCTCCTTGATGAACTTCATGACCAATCCCAAGAAGTCAACCTAGTAATTCACACCAGAAAAATAAAATACATGAAAACTGACTGCTCCTCACCCTATGCCATGGAGATGAATAGGAAGCCCATTAAGTTAGTTTAGATATCTTGGATAGGCATGGCAGATAGGCAATGAGCTGAGTGCAGAATCATATTAAAGAGAAAAAAATGTTCTGAATTGCCTAGGAAAGAAATAAGGAAGGATGGAAGGAAGGAAGGAAGGAAGGAAGGAAGGAAGGAAGGAAAAAGGAAGGAGAGGAGGAAGGCTTTTTTAAAAAAGTATTTACAATGTGCTGGGCACCGTTCTAAGCACTTTATAAATATTCTATTTGAAAAAGTAAAAAAGAAAGAAATATCACATTTGATCCTCACAATGTCCCTGGGAGGTAGATATTATTTTTATTCCATTTTACAATTGAGAGAACCGAAGTAGGCAAAGATTAAGTGACTTGTTTATGATCATACAGCTAGAAAACATCTGAGGCTGGATTTGAACTCAGGTCTTCCTGACTCCAGATCCAGCACTCTAGGCACTATGGCGCCACCTAGAAAACAAACAGCAAGCCTCATCTTCTTAAAACAAATGGAATCTCTTTACCTCCCTCCTAAGGCAGCTTATTCCACGTTTTAAAAAAAAATCAAATACTGTAAAAAAAAAAAGGGGGGGTGGTTTAGATCAAACTTAAATCTTCCTCTTTGCAACCTGCCCTCACTGGTCATAATTCTACCCCTACAAATCTCGATGGACAAATTGAATCTGCCTTTCATAGGACAGGTCTTCTGAAATGTGAAGACAGCCTTTGTATAACCCTGAGCTCTCATTGGTGAGCATTCATTTTATCTGGCCTCGTCTCAGACCCACCATGTCAGTTCCGGCCATCTTCACATATATCACTAGGGATGTGTCCTCTACCTCTGTCCTCATCCCTTCCCAGCTCTGAGAAGAATAATGACAAAAATAGCTAACACTGTTACTGTACCTTATGAGTTGCCAAGTACTTTATGTGGGTCATCTCAACAATACCACCATTCCTGGAAAAGATATGGCAGTCCTTTGCCCTGTGACCCTAGTCATCACTCCCTCTGACTTCCTTGTTCAAAACAGTCCTATCAGGCCACCATTCCCTCTATGGATTGTTGTCTTTTATTAGAATGTAGGTTCCAATGGGGTAGGGGCTGGAGACTAGGTAGTTTTCTTTTGTAGCACCTTCTCTGGGCTCATCACCAAAATCCCACTGTCATTGGCAGATTCTATAGGGCAGTTGACTATTTCTCCCCTCCAGATTCCATCATTGGGTAACCCTGAGGGTTTCTAATACTCTCCATCCCCATCCAGTGTGCTCTCCATTATCAGGTAGCTAGATTTCATTCATTTTTAAAAGAGAATCATGCCATCTCCCATGCCCTATTCAAGTATAGCAAGGGCAGTCTAGTAAACCTGGTTTTTTTTTAAAGAAAATATATAAGGTTAATTTGACCCAGTCTGTTCTTAGCTAAGCTCTGATGGCTGTTGGGAGGCTCACAAGTCATCTCTTTAATAATACATTCTAGAATTCAACAGTAGCCAAAGTCAAGCTCACTAGGCTGCCAACCTGAACCTGTTCCCTTTTTGAATACTGTACTGAGATGACATTTGCCCTTTTCCAGACTGAACCACCTCCCCCTTCACCATAATGTATATGAGATCACTGACAGTGTTTGCAAGTAAGCTTTTTTCCAGGATACAAGGCCCTAGGGAGATTAATAGTCTTTAACCATAGGCTCTGGACAAACATTCCCATCTCACCATCATTAGGTAATGAAATCATTTCCTCCAGTCTTCAGGGACACCCTGGGGAGCGGGGAAGGAGGTGGAGGGTAGGAAGGAGCACAGAACACCTTGGGTAAAATGGTAGACATTATGAAATCCTAGAGAGAGACTCTGCTGCTATCAGGAAATGAGACTTAAGAGATTTATCTTTGTAAACCACAAAGGATGTCACTTTCACTCTGGAGATAATAAAGAATATTAACTTGGTGAAACTGAGGACCCTCTTGGTATATTTACACACCAGCAGCAGGGAAATAAATTTGTCTGGGGCATAAATGTTCCCAATCGAACTGCTGTAAATTACACTGCTAATTTATTTTTCAATATCTGGATACTGGTCTTTTGTTTATTTTATCTCTGATGCCAGTCATGGGTATCTTATAATTTATGGTCAGATTAAGCCTTCCCTTGGGAAAACACAGGAGCAAGAGACAATTTCAGCCTAATTCACTTTGCATTCTTCAAATCACCGTCGCTCAGGAAATGGGCATATTCGTGGAGGTGGAAGATTTCTGTTCTTAACCCGTCCTGGGCCATGGGGTACAGCAGTCAGCAAAGCCTAGGAAAAGGAACCCAGGGCTTAGAGATTGAATCCAATCTCTGACACTGGGGAGGAGTCATTAATTAATACTTCAAGAGAACTCCATTGGACACAGCATTGACACAAATGTTTCTCCTTCCCATCACTGTATTCCCAAATAATGGAATCCACACAACAATGGATGCTCCCATTTCTACATGGCTGTATTGCAATTCATCAAAAGTTCATTAAGTGCCTACTGTGTGATAGGCCGTGTGCTTAGCACTTTTACAAATTTTATCTCATTTAATTCTCACAATACTTCTGAGAGGCAAAGGCTGTTATTTTCTCCATTTTATAAATATTATCTCACTTGACCCCAATAACTCTGTGTGGTAGGTGCTATTGTCATCCCCATTTTTACAGGTGAAGAAACTGAGGCAATAAATGTATTGATGGATTAATTGAGAGCAGCAATTGTCCTGCTTTTATACACTTAGCAAACTATCTGGTACATAGTAGGTGCTTAATAAATTTATTAATGAGTTGGTTACTCACTGTGTGACTGGGGGCCTTTATTCCTCGCCTTTAAATAATGATAGTAAGATCTGTCTTATCTATCGCCCCAACAACATTGTGGCGGGGCTCAAATGAGAGGATGTATATCAAAGAACTTTATTAAGGTGTAGTCTCCCTTTGTCAGGGGAAAGGGATACATATTTAAATATAGTTTGTTGACTTTCAATTCAGGGCTCAATATGAGTTTATTGAAAAGAATGCTGTCATCTTTGTGGGGGAAGGTGTCTCTTGAACCGTTTCAGAATACATGAGTTGTTGGTTTTATACTGGTCTGTAGGCCCTTTTCTCTATGCATAGGAACTCCTGGCTTTGTGTAGCTAAGGCAACTTATCTATGGATGGATTTGTGGAAGACGGTTTTGTTCATCATTTCAGAGGCCTTACAGGGTCTCTGCTGACATATACTAATCAGCAGCCACAAGAGAAATCAGGGGAGCTGTCAAATTAGCGATGTTCAAGGATATTCACCATTAACTTGGGGGAAAATGGCAGCAATACTATCTATGAAAATTGGAAGCTTGGCAAAATTAGTCATTGATGTCAGAAAGCATCAGAACCTACCTGTCTTATGGGAGCCATGGGAGACCTTGGGACTTGCGATCAGAAAACTTGGATTCTAATTCTAGATCTGCCACTCACTACCTATGTGACCCTGGGCAACCTGAGCCCTCTCTGGACTTCCGTTTCTTCCTCTGTAAAATGTAAACTAGATGGTCACTTCTACTCTAAATTCCTTTGCTGCTATGATTCATCCCTCCCTTACCTCAGCCAGTATCAGAAATTTGGTATAATCCTCTCAACAGGCTAGCGACAGTCACTCCACAGCGTGCTCAAGCTTGCCCATGCCCTGGCATGACCTATGCCTTGGCAAGAGGTTTATATGTCAGGCATGGCTAGGCATGCCCTGAAAGGAATAGGCAAGCCCCTTTTCCCCTGTGATTTCCCCCAAACTAGGTGTAAAACTGCCTGGGTCCGACTGCTGCCCCCTCCTCTCTGACCTTTGGCTCTGATCTGATGATGAGGTCCATGGCAACAAGAAACAAGAAATTGACAATCACTTTGATGATCAAGGTCTCACACCAAAGCTGGCTAGTTTGGGGTCAACCTTTACAGGGAGACAAAAAGAGGTTCGGGGGGGAGAAGGGGCAGTGTCACTGCCCTTGGAGAGATCAGCAGAGAGAGCAGGGAAGGAGGCACAGAACCATCAAGAGGGAGGAGTTACCAACAGAGCAACATGGCACAGGAGGAAAACTGGCCCCTCCTCACTTAGAGGGCCCAAGTTGGAATCCTGCCTCCTACTCTCTGTGCGACCTTGGGCTAGTCATTTACCCTCTATGGGATTCAGTTTCCTGATCTATAGAGGTGATTGGACTAGATCTACTCTGAGGTCCCTTCCAGTCCTAAATCTGTAATTATAGGATGGCCTACCCATTAGAGACACAGAACCAGGGGACAGGATTTCTTAGAGCAGGTATTCTTTGTATATATGTGTGTGTGCATGTATGTATGTATCATGAACCCCATTAGGTAGTGTGATGAAACGTATCATGCCTTCTCAGAATGCTTTAAAATGATTGAGTGAGATAACATTTGTAAAGCCCCTGGACTTGGCAGGTATAGAATATAAACTTTTTCCCTTCCCTTCCCATATAGAGAATGACTCAAGAAGAATTCAAAGTTGAACCTGGCCAATGGGAGCCAAGAACTTTACTTTTGGGTTACATACAGGATAACAACTGGAATTCACATAGCACTTCAAGGCTCCCAAAGTACTTTTTGCTCACAGATCTTTGAGGCAGACTGTGCATTGGTCTCCATTTTTCAAATAAAGAAACCAAGTTGCAGAGAGGAGGTGATCACATATTTATACACTCTCCACTTCACTGGAGTAGATAATTGTCAATATATTCCAGATTTTGAAAAATATGCCTGCTGAGCCGAGATTTCATCTCACACCCAGTAAATTCGCCAAGATGATAAAAGACGGGAATAGCAAATATTGAAGGAATTATGGCAAGATGGACACACTGATGCGTTGTTAGTTAGAAGAGCTGTGAATTGGTCTTACCATTCTGGAAAAGTAATTGGGAATTATGCTAATAAAGTGGCTAAAGCATCCATGTTCTTCCACTTAGAGATTCCACTAATAGCTATCTATTGCAAAAAAGGTCAAGGAGAAAAAAAAGACTCCACGGGCACCAAAGTAGCCAGTTAGCAAAGAATTAGGAAGAGTAGATGCCCATTGATAAGGAAATGGCTAATCCAATTCTGGTAAATAATACTAATATTACAATATTGTTATTGATTATTATATACAACTTTAAAGTTTGCAAAGCACTCTAAAGATATTAACTTATTTGAGTTTCACAACAATCTTATAAGATAGGCAGGATTATTTTTCCCATTTTGTGGATGGGAGAGGTGAAGTGATTTGCAAAGGGTTATCTAGTATATCTAGTAGTTGTCTGAGGTGGGATTCAAACTCAAGCTTTCCTGACTCCAAAGTCAATTCTCTGTCTGCATATATGACTTCTGTTGTTCTACTCATGTCCAATTCTTTATGACTCCATTTGTGGTTTTCTTGGCAAAGATACTGGAGTGGTTTTCCATTTCCTTCTCCAGCTCATTTCACAAATGAGGAAACTGAAGCAAACAGGGTTAGATGACTTGCCCAGGGTCACTGAGCTAGTAAATGTCTTAGATCAGATTTGAACTTGGAAAAATGAGTCTTCTTGGCTCCAAGCCCAGCAATTTATGACTACCACATGTCAATGGAAAGAACATGAGACTAATTGAAGCTGAATTCTGTGAAATTTTAATGAACTTGTTTGACCTAAAAACAAAGATATGAGATGGCCTCTCTTCTACTTATTTCCAAAGGTGTAAGGTCACAAGTATGGAAGGCTTCTATAAAGTCAGGTTTTCAATGAATCAGTTTTTTTTCCCATTTTATTTTATATGATATTTATAATATTCCCTGGAAGGCAGAATAGAGGCATACATTGGGATATATGTCATGCAAAAAGAAATGGTACCAATAACACTTATTTAAAACCAAAAAAATGCCTGTTGAATAAGAAAATTAAGTCTTTCCCTTTCCTTTCCCTTCATAAGAATGAAGTCTCGGTACTGTGAGACTGACACATTGGCTTAGTGCGTGTTTCTCTTAAGGTAATGCTGACACTAAGGAGAAAGAAATTAGGAGTTATCGACCCTGATTGTTGACTTTTTTCATTTATTGAGCTTTTTTTGTCTCTGCTCATGGAATTAACTAGGAAAAGATTTCTTCCCACTCTTAAAAGTCTGTTTCTGCATTTACCTAATTCAAGAAAATGCCCTTGTTGGAGCTTCGCTCTCTCTCTCTCTCTCTGTAGACCTCATTTGGAGACTACAGGTAGAATCAATAGCTGAGTTTTTAAAGGTAGAGTCATGCAGCTAATTGGAACATGAAGAAGAAAACAAGGAGGAAGGCCAGATCCAGTAGGTGAGGGGTGTTATGCTGATATCAGAACCTATGGTCATTTGGGAGAATCCAAAGTGTGATATAGAAGGTAATAAGCATTTATTAAGCTTGTATTGCATTCTCAGCACTGTGCCAAGAGCTAGAAATAGAAATGTAAGCAAAAAGAAAGACCATCCCTTCCCTCAAGGAGCTTATATTCTGAATGGGGAAGAGAACACTTAAAAGAAAGCTAAAAATGGACTGGACCTATGAGAAGTTCATTGCAATCTAATAAACATATATCAAGTGTCTACTATGTGCCAGGCACTGTAGCCTATGTAAATTAATTAATAAAATTACTACAATTAATAAAAAAGGCAGGCCCTGCCATCAACAAGTTTACAATCTTAAGGGTGAGATAGTGCACAAAAGAGAGTGGGGGGTGGGGGAGGAACACAACAGACAGTACCCAGCATGGGGACATCTTGTTTGATGGAGTTGAAACCAGGAAGAGTAGAAGGTGCAAAGTGGAGTGAGTTGAGAGGCCAGTTTCTGCCCTTTACAAAGGAAGGCATTGGGAGGAGTTGGGTACTGAACCCTCCAGCTCTCCTATCAGAGGGGAGAATAGGTTTAGGAGAGTGATATCAGTCAACTCCTGAGTTAGCAACCTGATAGTGAGTTTAGAGTTTATCCTACAAAGTACATCCTATTCTATGAAGCTAAAACCAGGCAGATGCAAAGTGGAGTAAGCTGAAGGATAGTTAGGTGGTGCAGTGGGTAGTACACCACCCCTGGAGAAAGGAGGACCTGAATCCAATCTCAGATATTTACTAGTTGTGTGACCTTGGGTAGGTCACTTAACCCCATTGCCTACAAAAAAAAGTGGAGTGAGCTGGGAATTTAGTTTTTGCTATCTATAATGGAAGGCATTAGGAGGAGCTGGATACTTCACCCTCTGGCCCTCCAAACAGAGGGTAGAGGAGGTTGAGGGAGGTGGCTACTTCCTCCTGAGTAGAAGTCATATTGTCGAATGGAGAAGTGAGTATACAAAGGCTTAGGAAAGGTCCTTCCCTTGGGAAAAAGTCCTATGGAGAGTTCTTTATATACAAAGGGTCTCTTTTTGAAGTGTTTCTGACTATCCCTTGAAATATCATCAGAAGCCAGGGATAGAAGGAGGCTTTCATTCATTTGGTACTAGGAGACACAGAGTTAATGACAGACCCAATCTAATTACTCTGACTGAATAGTAACCAAGATGTCAGAGTCTCCATCTGCTCCTCTTCAGAAGTATCTGAATGTTATGGTCCTGGACATGTTCCCTCTAGGGTCTGGGAGACCCTACGGTACTGCGGGGAGGTTGACCCTACCTATCTATTGGGGGTTATTTCCCCAGTCCTTAACTGCACCATATCTAGAGCAAGAGCAAGGAAGCTAAATTTCTAAGGATTTAAAACTGAATGAGTTAGGTTGCAGAGCATCCAGAGGAGAGAAATTAGGATGATGTGAGGCCTCAGATTCATACCTGAAGAGGAATGCTTGAATAAATTAGGGATCTTTAGTCTGGAGGAGAGTTGTAATGGGGGAAGAGAGAGGATTGATAGCTGTTTTCAGGTATTGTTACCTAAAAGATGGATTCAGTTGTTCTGTTTATCAGCCAAGAAGTATTTATTAATCATCTTCTGTGCCATCTCCAGTTGACCTGATCTAAATCTGGCTCTGGAGGAGAAAGTGAGGCTGGTGGCCTTGCACTGCCCTTCCTCACTTAAATCCAATTCACTTGTATGTCATGACATCATCTTCCTGCGGTCATGATCCTCCTTGAGAATGAAAGACAAACCACCTGCTATGTGCCAGGCATTGTGCTAATTGCTGAGACTATAAAGTAAGGCAAAAGATAGTCCTTACTCTGAAGAAGTTCATAGTCTAATGAGAGAGACAACATGCAAACACCTATGCCCATACAAGTGATATACAGGGTAAATTGGGGATAATGAACAGCGGGGAGATATTAGCATTAAGAGGTATTGGGAAAGGATTCTTGAAGAATTGATATTTTTATCTGGGACCTACAGGAAGCTGAAGAAGCATAAGTCAAAAGTAAGGAGGGATCTTTCAAGCCATAGGGGACATACTTAGCTAAAATAAATGCACTCTGTGCAAGGGAAAGATATCTAAGGTATGGGAGGGAGGAACCCTCAGATTTTATTAAAACCAAAAGAAAAAAAGATTTAGGGATGAAAAAGACCTTAGAAACAAGGCCAACCCTTTCATTTTACAAAGAAGGAAACTGAGGCATACAGAGAGAAAAAGACTTGCCTAATGTCATACAATTGAATGTCTGATGCAGGATTTGAACCCAAATCTTCCTGACTATATGTCCACTACTCCACACTCTTTCCATCCCTATATTGTCACAGTATGTAGTCCAGCTAGCCTATGAGGGCTTCATATGTCTTAATTCACATCAGTAATGCAAGGGCTTACATACATTATACAGGACAATGACTGGGCTTTTCATGAGGCAGCCAGCCAGACTTGGAGCCTCTAGCATGGGTTCGGAATGTAGAGGAAGGAAAAAAGAGACTTTACAATCCATCCCCTAGTCTCTAACCCTATGTTTGTAAAGATGGGCCTGAGCTTTAAAAGCTTTCCCTTCTCCTCTAGGTCTCCTAGGAAATTGGTTAATAGAATATCTCAGTATATCTTGGACCTGTAATTAGCACAGCCTAGGCACAGAACTCAAGCCCTTGGACTCAGGAGTCAGAGACTCTGGCCCTATAGTAGATAGCAGCCAACTGAGGCTTGGACAACATGATGCTCCCCAGCCTGGGCTAAGTCCTTACCCCCTGATGCAATACAGTAATAGGAAAGGAACCCAGGGCTATGCTACGAGTATATGTGTTCAGAGGCACTCAAATTATGGCCAAATAAGAAGCACAAGAGTGACAGCTTAAAAAAAAAAGGGGTGTGTGTGTGTGTGTGTGTGTGTGTGTGTGTGTGTGTGTGCGTGTGTGTGTGTGTGTGTGAATTTCATTTGGGAAACCAGGGTGTTACCCGGCATTTCTAGGAATCTGAGTCACACAGCAGATAGACTTCAAGGCTTGGAATTGGAAAAACATGACTCAAAAATTTACTAGCTATATGACCCTTGGCAAATAACTTAACCTCTCTTAGCCTCAGCTTTCTCATCTGTGTAATGGGAAAAATAGCACCCATTTCTGAGGGTTGTTGGGAGGGGCAAATGAAATTAAGGTTGTACAGTCAAACATTTTATTAAACCATAAAGCACTGTATAAATGCCAGCTAGTATCAGGATTTGTAGTATTACCATGCCTCTGTATAAGCTGTATTCCATTCTTGGCATATTCTCCTTTGTGATCACCAACTCTTGGAACCCTTAACTCCCATCAAGACTCAGCTCAAAGAGGTCTCCCCTGATTTCCCCACTTGTTAGTGTCTCCCCATCCAATCAACTACTCGTATTTCTTTTGTTTATGTTTGTATTTGTTTAGCTTTGTATGGGTTGTGAAGCATGGGATGAAAGCACAGGTAAAGAAGGCTTGGCAAGACATAAAGCTAAACCAAGTCATTCCAAAGGCATTCCTGAATAAGGAACAAGTACTACAAAGAGAAGATAAGAGGGGGAAATTGAGGAAGTTCTGATAAGCATTTCCTCTATCAACCACAGGGCAACCACTACATGTGGACCCTAATGTCACAGTCCCAGATGTCCTATAGAAGAGGTAGAAATAGTACGGAGAAGAACAGACAGGAAAAGCAGCCAGATCAGCACAAAGGAGACCTGTGCTAGAGGAAACATGATTGCATTTGTAGAAGGAGAAGATGCTAAAGGTGTGGAAAAAACCTTGGACCTTATTAGTACTGAAAAGAGGTAACCAAGACAACATCAACTACTGACCGACAGGCCTACTCTACTGGCTCCAGAAAATCTTTGTGAAGGTCATCTACACACAAATCAGGGGCATTCTCAATGAGAGCGATGGTAGGAAACAGGTCACCTTTCTCAGGTATAATTCACCAATGAACCATATCTTTGCCATTTCACAATTAACAGAAAGATAGCGAGAACGTGTACCATTGTATCTATTGTTTTTAAGACTTAGAAAATAGCATTTTATTATTATTAGAACAAAATACCACCTTCCAGGAGTTTTGACAACAAAGTTAGACATCAAAACCATTCAATATTTCTCGGAAGACAGAGCCACAGAAATAGCACCGTTCAATCATTCTCTGATAATAAACATCAGGTGAAGCTCAGAGCAGAGAAATGTGCTCACCAAAGGCGTTTGCCGCTAGCAGAGGAGATCTGGCACTGAGTGCGGGTCAAATAAGGAAGCCCTAGCAACAGTGAGATCCTGTTTGTAGATGACTTACAGGGTGGTGACATAATCATTCTCATTATAGGATCATAGTTTTAACAATAGTCAGCATTTATATAGTATGTAAAGGTTTGCGAAGCACTTTATGTGTGATGTCACATTTGGTCCACACAATAAGGTAACACTTCTATGGTGTCTATTATGTGTCAGCCACTGTGCTAATTATTTCACTTAATCCTCACAAAACCTTGGAAGGTGAGTACAATCATTAAGCCCATTATACAGATGAGGAAATTGAGGCATACAGAAATAAAGTCATTCCCTCAGAGTCACACAGCTAGTAAGTGCATGAGGCATTATTCAAACTTGGTTCTTCTTGACTCCAACTCTAACTCGATCTACTATATCCTTTACTGTCTAGTGCTGAAAGGGTCCTTAGAAGCCATCTGGTCTAATTCCCTCATTTTTTTAAATGAGGAAAGTAGATCAAGAGGTACGAACTGATTTGTCCAAGGTCACAGTTCATTTCTCTGTCATATTAGGTAAGTAACTTGCATTTCTTGAATTACTTACTAATGAAACATCAATTCTGGCAAATCCTAACAAGTCAGAAATGAATAGCAGAGAGCCTTCTTACTAATGCTTCAAGTACAGGTCCAGGGATGCACTTGTCTGTATCTAAGGATCAGACAAGCTCAACACAAAGAGATTGGTCTTTGAGGGAGGAAAGAGTAGAAAATAGCTACTTTCAAAGAATATCTACTAAAAGAATGTAAGAGCCTTGAAAGCAGTTCAGTTTTGATTTTCTCTCTGTATCCTCATCATCTAGTATGGTGTCTTGTACATAGCAGGCATTTTGAAATGAATTGTATACTAAGATACAAAGGAGTTGTTGTCTGTTTCCACTGAGATTAAGTTATAGACCCTGGAATTTTAGAAGTACAGTTGCTGTTATTGGTGTGGTATTTGTTGTAAGAGTACATTAGTATTATGCAGAATGGCGGCTTTCCCATCATGGGAACTAGTCTTAATGAAAGTTTTTAGATAAATGCTACATGATCATTTATTAAAGATTCTGTAGAAAGGATTCATATTCCCATATGGATTGGGCTGGATGACCTTTTGGCTCTTCCAATTCAGGGATTTTTATTACTCTAGTATTTAAAGAGGAGTGATAATTAGAAACAGGCTTAGCTATGATTTGGGGGAAAACACTGTAACAGTAAGAGCTATTCAAAATTTGGACAGGCTACCTGCAGAAATAGCAATTATCCCCTCAGCTGAGGTAATCTGACAAAGGCTGGATAGCTTTGTCTTGGGTATGATGTCAGGTGTAAGATGGTAGAAGTCAGGCATCATTCTAAGATTTGAGGTTTCTGGGATTAGGACATTTTTATAATGGATTTCATTGACATGTTATATTTTTTTTTACATTAGCTATCTGTCTCCCCTGACTTCCTCCCCAAAGGTTGCCTTATAACAAAGAATTTTTTATTTTAAAAAAAGAAAGATAAAGAAAGATTCAGTAAAACTAACCAACACATCAAAACAAAACAAACAAACTCATTTCACATACAAAATTGCATACCCATGGACCCTGCCTGACCTCTGCCAAGGAACAGGTGTCTTTTCATATGATTCCACTGAAGACATCTTGTTCTTTACAGTTTCATAACATTCAACTCTTATTGTTGTGTGTCAATTGTTCTTTCTATTTATGTTGTTATAGTCATTGTGTGCTTTGTTTTCCTGGCTCTACTTATTTTCACTATGTCAATTCATGTCTTTCCATCTTTGTCTGTATTCGTAGGTTTCATGGTTTCTTACAGCATGGTAACATTCCATTCCATTCATGTACCACAATGTGCAAACAAAACCATTCCTCCATCCACTTTGTTTCCAGTTCTTTGCTACCACAAAAAAGTGTTGCTATAAATATTTTGGTATGTATGGAGCCTTTCTTTTGTCATTGACCTCCTTGGGGCATATGTCAACAGTGTGGATCTCTGGATCAAAGGGCAAAAACTTTAGAAACTTTATTTAGAATTCTTAAAGCATGGAAATCTCTCCCTATAGAAGGCACAAAACTCAAAAGTACCACATTACTGCTACTCCTTACATCTGAGAGTGAATGCTCCAAGGTCAGCCTCCAGGTGCTCATAAAACAGCGTAAATCAAAAAGCTAAAATGATGCCAGACCTAAGTTCCTATGAGAGACGAGTGGTCTCCTGTCATCAAATATCCTCTCCTCCTATTTTCAGTTAATTATAGCTACCTCCCTAAATAAGAACTATGTTCATCTGCAGGTGTTGCTTAGGGCAGACTATACTTCTAAAGTAGTAACTGATGCTGAGAAGCCAGTAGTGAGTGGGGCCCACTGAGACCTAGGTCCCCATGGCATAGTCTTAGTTAATTAGTTTGCCATCCTGATACCACTATTCACTAACAAATCAAACAATCACCATGAGGATATGAAAAATGACATACATCTTGTCTAACTTCCAAACTGATAAGTGGATTCTACTTTTGGTGATTGGAAGAGGCAGCCACACAGCCCAGTGGCCTGCTTGACTTATCAGAAAGTTCTGGGATTCAACCTGAGTCCAACATTTTCATTTTACAGATGAGGAAACTGAGGCACAGAGGGATGAAGTGATTTGCCCAGGGTCTCACAGTAAGTAAATGTCAGACAAGATCAGATCAGATTCCAGGTCTTCCTAACTCTAAGTCCAGTGTCCTATTCACTTCAATTTGACTTCCATGAATACATTTCACCTGTATGGGTGTTCTCTACTTGTGCAGACTGAAGTCCATTTATGCCCTCTCAATCTGATCTGTCATGTCTTTCTAAACATAATTCATCCATAGAGTACTTACTAAATGCATTGGAGGTTTTCCTCTGAGTTTTACAATTTTAAATTTCCAATTTTCAAATTTGAATTTCAATTAACTATATACGTATATGTATTATGTGTATATATACATATATATGTATGTGTGTGTATCAGGGTTACCATGCCAGTGTGGCATAGTGGATAGAGCCAGTAAGGTCTTGGAATCAGAACAACCTGAGTCCAGTTAGAAAGACTTAAAGTCGAGTCCTGTCTTCTGTCTATGCTGGCTGTGGAACCCTAAGAAAGTCAGTTAACTCTCCTATTATCTCAGACAATTCTCTGCAACTTGAAGTCTAAGGAACACTTGGAGATCTACATGGGCATGGGACTTTCCTCCCTACGTTTTGATAAATGAATGAAATTCTAGGTCTCATCCCTCTAAGGAAAAAAAATAAAAAAAAATAAAAACCAGAATAGCACAAAGTCATCTGTCTGAGATCCCTCCTTCTCGCTACAAAACTTATCTCCTTTTCTGATCATATATCTCCAAGACAATTCTCTAATGGCACATTTTGCAAATAAGTCATTTTGGATGACATCCTATGGCTGACATGTACAACATGTGTCTTTTCATTCCCCTTCAGATTCTGTGCAATTTTGTATCTTTCTGAAATCATGCTGTTGCTACAGGATTGGCAGCCCTAAATCATCTCTGGTATTGATGAAACGCTTTTAATCACCCAATACAAAATACATCGAACAGTGTAAGATGCATGTGATGAGGGCAGGCATCGAGCCCCAAAATGAACACTCAAAAGAAATTATATCGAGGCTTTTTGTCACAAAAAATTGATTTCTGGCTCCTGTAGCGGTCCTGTGAAAGGTAAATACAAGCTGAATGCCAGCTCCGGTCCTTATTGGATTGTGGTAATTCACTAAGCCTGCAGTGGCTTGAATAGATCTAGCTATAAAGATTTCTTCCATAGACATGCTCGAGTTGGAAATGTGCCACTAAGCCAAGAGAGGAGCGAAGAAATGATTTCTTTGGCAAGGAGGTGAAGGATTGAAATGCATTCAGAAGTTTTCGGAGGGGAGGCTTTCAAAGTAGAACAATCCCCCAGCAAGATCAATATGAAATTACTGAGATGTAAGTGTCTGTGTATTCTCATGTGTGTACATATGCATTCATGAATGTATATATGTGTGTGTGTAGATGGAGGAGTGGGGACTTACTGTAGCCACTCTAAATAGAAGTCAGCTTGGACAAGGATAGCATCTTTAGACCCTAGATCAATTCAATTCAATTAATAAAATTATAGATACCGAGTTGGAAGAAGTCTCAGAGATCACTCAGTCCAAACCCTCCTTTAAGAGATGAGGAAATTGATGGCCAAGGAGATTGTGACTTCCTCAAGGTCATACTGTTAGGAAGCATCGAATTTGAGAAAGCCCAGGTCAAATGGAGTTGGGGGCAGTGGAGAATGGCAGACATAACTGGGAGGAAAGAAATGAAAGTAGGTCCCTGCAGCACTGGAGACATTCGCTGACCTGGTGATATGTGTAGTGTTCCTTGGATCTCTCCACCATTCCTCTCCCACCTGCTACAATTAACTCTCTTGATTAGGTTCCCTGCCCCAATTCTTGCCTCCACCCCTGGTCCATTCTCCATGCTACTATCAAAGTGTTTTCCTGAGACAGAGATTTGATCACATGGGTCCCCTACTCAATCAGTTGCCTCTTGGATAAAATGTAAGCTCTTCTGATTACCTTTTAATGCCCTCCTTCCTTATCTCTTCCTCATAGAATTCCTCTCTTCCTTCAAGATACAGGGATGCTTACTACCTATGAGACCTTGAGCAAATCATCATTCCTCTGTATAGTCTAAGTTTCTTCATCTGTCAAATGAGTGGTTTCGACTAGATGGCTTCCAAGGTCTCCTCCAGCTCTAATTTGATCCTGCATAGTAAGAAAGCACAGGTCATGTAGATCAGATCATAGGCCCCAAGGTCACACAGCTAAGAAATAACAGACCTCAGATTCCAAATCCAGTGCCTGGTTCATTACACGATAGGGAGGGCAAATATCATTGTCCCATTTTAAATAACAGGAAATTGAGGGGGGAGAGAATAAAATATTTACAAAAGAAGAGAAAAAAATAACAGGAAGCTGAGGGCCAGAGAAATGAAATGCCTTCCTCGGAGTCCTATAGCTAGGAAGTAATAGATTCAAGGCCAGATTTCCTGATTACAAATGCAGTCAATGTTTTTCACCTTCCCTTTGTGTTACTATTCTTGTAATTTTCATGGACAGTCTGTAGCTTTCCGTGTCTTTTTCTTGGGTGGGGGAGTTGTCAGTATTGCTGTCTATCACCTGGGGATGGCTAGTGACAGAAGAAAGGAGGGACAGGCCCCAAGAGGAGTTTGACCTTTGGGATTCCATTGCTCCACAGGACAGGGAAACACCAGCTTTGCTGTAAATTAAGCCACATTCACTAGCCTTTTCCCTCAAACAGAAAGCACCCATCCTGTTGGCACATGTTGAAAGAAAGTGAGTGATATTTCAAGCCCTTTCAGCTGGGAATCATCATTGTAAACAGAGATGCATTAAGGAGATGAGAAACATTAAAGAGACCAACAGGATTTTTTGCATGGAAGTGATACACAGGCAGATAAAACGCAATCAGAAGAATTTGCATAAGCTTTCATGGTCTCAAAGGTCATCTATTTGTGAAACCACTCCTGGAAATTTGTCATCTTGAATTCTGGGTGACTATTTAATTGAAAAGGAAAGGATTTAATTGAATCAAGTCAAAGAGACATATTAGATTACAGCCAATTTCCACCAAAAAGACATCTTTCTTTCTGAGAAATTAACATCCACATACATACAAATGAAAGTTTGGGAAGAAGGAGTAAAATCAGAGCTTTGTCAAATATCTCCACAAGTATTGCATTCATTAAGTCTTATTGTTATTAATAATAAGAGATGAGTGTATCATTGTGGATGGTGGGCCAGCCTTGGATGATTGGGGCCATGAAGGCCTGGGTTCAAGCCTGCCTTTGACACAAAATCAACATGTACATATTGGCAAGTCATTCAAACCCTTAATACCCTGATTCTGTCCTCTAAAATTAAGTTACAGCTTAGTTGCTGATCTGTACTGATGTAGGGAATTTGACCAAAGTGATGCTGCCATTTGGACCTGGGTTCAAATCCTACTTTGTCATTTACTGCCCTATTTCTATTAAAAAGCAACCCTGTTCTTTCAGTTACCCAGGTTCACAAATTAGCAGTTTTCTTGGATTCTTCTCTCTCACTTATTCTCCTCCTCCATAGTCAATTCACTGCTAAGTCATGCTGATTCAGCTCCCATATCTCTTGTTTCCACCCCTTTCCTTCTGCACACACCACAAACACCCCAGTCCAGGCCTTCACCCCTTTCCTGTCTGGCCTATGGCAACAGCCTGCTAACTGATGTTTTCTCTTCAGTCCCTCTCTTCTCACATCCATCCTTCACACAGCTGTTAAAGTGAGAAAGTACAAAGCTTATCATGTTACTCCTCTGCTCAACAATCATCATTGGTTCCTTACTGCCTTTAGGATAAATACAAGCTCTTCAGTGTTGTATTTAAAGTGTATCACAACCTGAAACCAGCTTTTCTTTCAAGGCTGACTATATGTGACT
>CM053771.1:40862387-40902388 GCA_028658325.1 Potorous gilbertii
GAGAGAGAGAGAGGGAGAGAGGGAGGGAGGGAGGGAGGAAGGGAGGGAGAGGTGTGTAAGACAGAGAGGTGTAGGGAGTACAAATACAAAAGTAAAATAGTTACTACCCTCAAGGGCTTATATTTTACTCTGATGATACAAATGGAAGGAAGGAAGAAGGGATGGAGGGAGGAAGAAGGGATGGAGGGAGAAAGGAAAGGAAAGGAAAGGAAAGGGACAAGGAAAGAAAGGAAGGAAGAAAGAAGAAGATGATTATGGGTATATATCTATGCATACATATACACATGCATACATCTACCTACACACATGCATGCATGCATATGTGTGTGTCCTAGGTGTAGGGGATACAAATATAAAAGTGAAATAGTCCCTATCCTCAAGGTGCTTACATTCTACTCTGAGGATGCAATGTATGTGTGTAGATATACAGACATGGACATACATACGTATGTGTGTGTCTATAGAGAGAGAGACACACACGTATTCTTAGAGTATACAAAGTATTCTTCTTAGAGGACTCAGTGTATTCACAGGTAAGTGTTTGAAGGATGTGTGTGTGTGTGTGTGTGTGTGTGTGTGTGTATATTCCTTGAGCTCTTATCTGTGAACACATTGTATCCTCATCAGAGCAGGGCAGGGACTATTTCGCTCCTGTCCTTGTAGGCCCTCCTCCAACACAGTGCCTGTTACATCCATGATGGGGCCTGTGACTTCATCAATGAAGAGTGGTCCCCTTAAGTAATTTCTTCTGCCAATGCAGATGTGCACCTGTGCTATAATTCATGGTCTTAGCTGTTTAGGGCACTGAGAGGCTAATTGAGATCATGTACCAGTATATTTCAAAATCTGGTACACAGTGGACTCTTAATAAATGCTCATTAACTGATCTTGTGTTCTTGGACAAGTCATTTTATATATCTGGAACGTAGTTCCTGGATCTGCAAACAGAAGAGGTCAGACTCAATGGTCTCTACATTCCCTCTTCTTCATCTACCCCATCCCCGCACCACCCCCAGATTTACATCTATGATCCTAAAACACTGTGATCACAAAATTAACACTGGCTGCCTTGGCATGCATGCCCAGCATCCGCAGCCTCTGAGAGAAATGGCCCCATAGCTTGCCCCGTAGTTCCTGCATTCATTAGTACAATACCAGCAAACACCCAATGTGCCAATGGAAATCCTTCTACAGGCTCTTGACTGAGAGATGAGAAGATAACTGAGCTTGGATAGTGTTGTTTCTCTTGCTGTGTTAGGGGGTAGGAAACTGGAGAGGGGACTGGACCAAAGTTACAGATCAGAATGCATGTGTTGGACAGGACTTGGATAACCATGTTTATGTTTATTTTTTTACCACTTTGATTAAATGCTTTTCTAGACTTCGATGATTTATATTTTTTGGTTCATGAAAATTTTGTTGTTCAATCATTTTTTCAGTTGTGTCTGGCTCTTTGTGACCCATTTGGAGTTTTCTTTTTAAAGATACTGGAATGGTTTGCCATTTCCTTCTCCAGTTTCTTTTACAGATGAGGAAACTGAGGCAAATGGAGTAAAGTAATTTGCCCAGGGTCACACAACTGGTAAATGTCTGAAGCCAGATTTGAACTCAGAGAAATGAGTCTTCCTAACTCCAGGTCCAGTGCTCTATCCACTGCACTACATACCTGCCTGATCATGATAATAGATGATGTGTATTTATTACATTAGGGCATATGAATCACTTTGCATATATGATCCTAGGTTTGATGTCAAGATAAAATGCCTCACAATGAAAGCTGTTCACAGACTGAATGGGCTTTGGGAGCTAGTGAGTTCCCCCTCACTAAAGGTCTTCAGGCAAAGGCTGGATGACCATTTGTGGGGAGTGGGGATCATAGAGGGGATTCTTATTCAAGTGTGAGTTGAACTAAAAATATAGCTTTAAAGGTTCCTTCCAGTATGGAGAGTCACATTCAGTTTTCTTGCAAAGTCAATGAGACAAACATTGTTTACCCCGTCCTAGAGTCAGAGTAATAGCCATAGCCAACTTTTCTCTGGCATTTTCTGGTTCACAATAAACCGGTATGTTTAATGCTAAGCATCGTTAACATCCATGTCTTCTATTTAAGCAAACTGAGACTCCAAGGGGGCAGTTGGCTTGCCTGGGGCATGCAGTTTGTACATGTCACAGCTGGGATTTGAACTCAGCTTTCCTGAATCCAGGTCCCACTGGCACCCCACTTTACCATACTGTGTCTTCTAAAACAAAGGAAAATGAGGGAATAAGCAATAACCAATGAAAGGGATGACTTACCTAATGCCTTTATTTTGCCAAGAAGGAAACTGAGGCCCAGAAATTGTAAGTCACTTACCTATAGTTTTACAGAGAGTGTCCAAAAAAGAGCTAAAATTTGAACCCCTTGAATCTCTTCTGGTGCTAAATCCAGGGCTCTTTCCCCAGCACTGAATTTCTCAAGGTCATATGATATAAAAAAGACAAAGTCTGAACTTGAACCCGTGGTCATGCCTTCAAGCCCCTTGCTCAAAAGAGCAAGACCTTAATTCATAAACTTACCATAACTGGCATTTGCACAGCTCAAAGAAAGTTTACAAAGTGCTTTCACATACATGATCTCATTCGGAAAGGACTCCTGCCTTGTCCTTGTTTCTCAGAATCCCTTCTCTTCTGCCCAATCCAGCTTGTGTTGCTCCCTACATCAGGATTTCCTAACCAATTTTTCCTAGCACCCTTAGGAAGTCTGGTAAAGCTTAGAGACCTCTTCTTAGAAAAATACCTTCAAAAATATGGAATAAAATACAATGGAAACCAATTAAGTTAAAATGTTTATTTCTTCCAAATTTGATATGAATCTCTGATATGAATCCATAGACCTGTAGATCCCAAATTAAGAATTCTTGTTCTATATGAAGTCTTTGCTAATTTCCCCAGCTGCTGCTGACTTTTCACCTCCAAATTACGGATAGCTAAGTGGCACCATCAATAGATTGCTGGATCTAGACTCAGGAAGACCTGACATCAAATCCAGCCTCAGAAGCTTACCACCTGTTTAACCCTGATTGTTGTTTTTTGGTTGTTTTTAAATCATGTGCAACTCTGCATGACCCCATTTGGGATTTTCTTGGGAAATATATTAGAGTGGTTTGCTATTTCCTTCTCCAGATCATTTATAGTTGAGGAAACTGAAACAATTAGGGTTAAGTGACTTGCCCAGGGTCACACAGCTAGTCAGTGTCTGAGGTCTGATTTGAACTCAGGAAGATGAGTCTTCCTAACTCCAGACCCAGTGCTCTAGCCACAGTGCCAGCCTAGTTGCCCTGTTTAACCCTAGTCTAGTCATTTATCCTATGTCTCAGTTTTTCTGCCTATAAAATGGGGAACATAATGGTACCTATCTCTCAGAGTTCTTGTACACATCAAGTGACATAATATTTGTAAAGCACTTAGCACAGTACCTGGCATATAGTTGGCACTTAATAAATGCTCTGCCTTTGCAAACTACCTTTCATATTTATATATGTGTGCATGGTCTTCTGAAATGAAATATAAACTCCTTGAAGACAAGAACTGTTTTCATTTTTGTATTCACAGCACCTGACATTGGGGAGTTAACAAATGTTTCTGGATTGATTGGCCCTCATAGCAATCCTGTGAGTAGCTATTATTAAACTGAGATTCAGAGGAGTTTGCCAGGGGGCAGAGGTAGTAAATGCCAGAAGTGGTATTTGAACCCAGGCCCTCATGACTCAAGGCCTGCCACCTCCATCCATTAGGCCATGTCATCTGGTAGACACATTGAACAAAGTCATATCATAATGACCCTAGGAATGCAGATCTAAGAATATTGGGTAGACACAGTGGAAATGAAAACATTCTTTCATAATGTGGTTCAGAAATAGCAGAAAGCAACATGACTGTTCTTGCATTTCAAGGAGAGAAAAACCCAGACCCCAATAGAGTGTTATGGAAGCCAGGCAAGAATTCTCGGGGCCCTAGTCCTTTTGTGAGAAGACATTTCTCTAATTAAATGCACTGCCCGGGTATTAATAAACGGCAGCAGTCCCCGTGTGAGGCTGGCTGCTATCTTTTGTTCCTAGGCCATATTCCTTATTTTTTTCTAGGATGCTCTGCAGACCTTTTGCCAACGGGGAAAAAAGGCATATATATTCTGCTCATTTAATTTCCAAGCAAGGAATAATTAGCACCAATCATGGTTCATAGCTGCACAAATACAACATCTTTTTCTGTGTCTGTTGCCTTATTAGGTTGTATGTGTCTTTCCTAATCCACTGGCTATTTCTGTGGCTTCCTCTGCAACAGAAGCCCGGGGGTGCAGCCCACTGGTGTTACACCGTAGTAAACGCATCACATTTCATGGCTGCCAACTTCTCCCGTCAATCATTCTATTCAATAAACATTTCTTAAGTGTGTGTTCTGAATCACAGCATCCAGGGGTAGGAAGAAACCTCAGAAGCCATGGGCTCCAACTGTTAAATGATGTTTAATTTTATCATTATTAATTATTAAAGGTTCATGTGGAGCAGCTGGGTGGTACAGTGGATAGAGGGCTAGGTTTTGAGGGAGGAAGACCTGAGTTCAAATCTGGCCTCAGAGACTGACTAGTTGTGTGACCCTGGGTAAGTCATTTAACCTCTGTTTGTCTCTGTTTTCTCATCTGCAAAATAAGGATACCACTTACCTCCCAGGGTTGCTGTGAGAATTAAATGAGATTATAATTGGAAAGCACTTAGCACCATATGCCTGGAGTGTAGTAAGTGTGGTATAAATGTTTAGTGTTGTTGTGGTTGTTATATTATTATAATATAATGTTATGTTATGTTATATTATACTATATCACATTATATCTTATGTTGTGGTATGGTATGGTATGATATGTTATGGTATGGTATGGTATAGTATGGTATAGTATAGTATAGTAGTATCTCACACTTGGAGATAGAAGAGACCTCAGAGAGCATCTAGTCCAGCTACTTCATTTAATAGATGCCAGGATTTCATAGTTGGAACAGATCTCAGTAGCTATGAAATCTAATCCATCCCCACCACCCCCCAAAAAAAAATAATCCCTGAACCAACATATCCAACAAGGTAGTCATCCTGTCTCTGGCTGAAGACCTCCAGTGATGGCCTATGTGGTATATCCTAAAGCACTTCAACCTGCTTAGAGAGAACTCAGTTCCAATGGGAGTGTTTCCTCATATCAAGTTTAAATGGGCATCTTGGATTCTTCCACTTATTCTTCTTCATTCTGCCCTGTGGGGCCAAGCAGAGCAAGCAGAATCCCTCTTCCACATGGCAGGTCTTTAAATACTTGAAGCCAGTGATCGTGTTCCCTAGAAGGCTTTTCTTCTCTATGTTAACCATCCCCACTGAGTTGTTGTTGCTTTTAACAGATTATCACATGGAATGAACTTTTATCCTTAATTTGCCTAGTTGCATTCCTTTGTACAGTCTCCAGCTTATCAACATCCTTCCTAAAATGTAACATCCATAACTGAGGATCACACTCGAAACGTGGTCTGACCAAGGTCTGACTATCACCTCTCTCGACCCAGACACTATGCCTCTCTTAATGCCACCTTAGCTCTCTTGGCTGTCATATCACATTGATGACTCATGCTCAGCTTTCACTACAAAAGTTATTTGCAGAACACGACACTTAGTGATGGAAGGGATGTGAGGCTAAGTAAATGACAGCAGTGTCTTGATTTTTAGATGCTTAAGTTTTTAACCCTTGGTTTACAAGCTTCCTACTGATATAAAGGGGGAGAGGGGAGACACAGGGACATTCTATTTTTCTGTCTCAGTGTCTCCACCCAGGTTGAACCCTAAATCTTCACATACGAAAGATATTGTATTTCACTTTCCTCCCTTACCCCCAAGGGTGGCTGTCATCTTTTCTAACAAGTATTTAATATCACATAGCTTTAGAGTTTATATAGTACTTCAAGTTTTGCATAATGCTATATATATGTTCTCTCATTTGATCTGCTCAAGAACCTTATGACATAAGTGCTATTATTGTTCCTATTTACAGATGAGAAAATTAAGATTGAGAGAAGCTGAGTGCTTTGCCCAGGGTCACACAGAGCCAGTACATGTTTCTGGTGGGCTTTGAACTCAAGTCTTTCTGTCTCCAATTCCTAAGATTCTTATTTATATAATAATGAATTCAAAAAAAGACTTATACTCTAACCCATTAAAGTTCTTCCAACATGTCAACTTTCCTTACAGAACATGATTTTATCCTCCTGGTAAATCCTTTGTGCTCTAATATTATATTTATCTGTGAACATGCCTGTAAGACAGATAAGCACAGCACAGAAGAGGTTTGCTAGCACAGGTTCGCTCTTGATTTGGTCAGGCAGCAAAGACACTAAGAAGAGGTTAATAATATTACTTAATTCTAATCTAAGTTTCTCAGGAGAGATTGCTGATGATGGGAACACAACTCCTACAGCATTCCCTAATCACCCTTCTTTCAGTGACTGATGAAAAGCAGGGAAAAGGAGTAACTAGCCCTATGTCTCAATTGGGTCAGCTTGTGCTTTCCCTAAAATTCCCTCAAGACTTACTGGGGAGCAGTTGAGGCAAACACAGATTCCCTTCAAGCCTTAATGGGAGCCGATGAAGGCACACACAGCTTTTCAGCTTGTGCACTCAAACCGAAGGATTCCCCAACCCTTGACCAGTGCCTACCTGCTTTATAGGGCAACAGACAAAGAAGGCATATTGCCAGCAATAGCCTCTCAAGTTTACTTTACCTCATCTCTATATCTCACTGCTCAATTGCAGTGAATGTTTACAATTTAAGCATAAATATTCATATTATTTATTATTATAGAATACTGCACAAGTGTGATGTAGATGTTTTGAACCATAATCCTGACAACTCATATCTAATACCTAGAAACAAGATTATCATGGCAATGGATCCTGAGAAACTGAACTCTATCAAATGATAACAAAAATCCACCTTACATACACGAAATTCTACCTTATTTATATTAAAATTCACTTTACTTACAATGCCATATCCATTCTAGTAGGCTATGTCTCATGGAATAATAATTCCTTGAGTAAATTCCATGAGACATATCCTACTAGAATGGAAGGTGCCTCAGTAGCCCTCAGATCTGACCCATCATTTAATGAGTGCCATTTACAAAATATCTTAGAAGTGGTCGTCTAGCTTTTCCTTGAAGATCTCCAGGGAAAAGAAGCCCACTTCTTCCGGAGATAGCCCATGTCATTTTGGCATATCTTTAGTCATTAGGAAGCTTTTCCTTTTATCAAGTCAAACTTAGCCTTTCACTCTTCCCCATGTGACTTCCAGTTTTTCCTTCTGGGGCCAAAGGAGCAGGTGCAAACCCTCTTCCCCATGATGGACCTTCCAGTACTCAGACACTTATCCTCTTCCAAGTCTTCTCCTGTTCTTCCACTCAGCCTCTCATAGTCACTATCATCCAGTGCCTGAGGGTGTGATGGGCATCCCCCAATCCATCTGATCCTCATTGTCACGATCCCAAGGTAACGGTGACCAATTACCTTCCTACATTCCTTTATCTCCAGGGCTGGCCATTTCTCTTAAGAAGTTTGAAATGAACAATATTCCATGAATCTTTTATATTAAGGTTATATGGGAACAACACTTTAGGTCTGTTTGGACTGAAAAGAATCAAATAAAAGTGGCTCAGACAGAGTAGAAACCCAAGATAAACAGGGAGATAATAAGAAAGAACATGTTTTCAAGTCACCAGCTCCAGATGAATAATATGCTATGGTACTGCAGAAATGGAAGATGTGATTGCTGTGACCTTTGGAAGATTGTGTGGGATAGGAGAGAAAGAGCAAGATTAGAGAAGGGTAAATGTCTCAATTTCCTTCTGTATAAAAATTGATTAATTGATTTTTACATGCATTTATTATCTCTCCTTCCCATTTTACATCATGAAAGAATAGCATGATCCTGGCACATCCAATACTAGGTGCTTAATAAATGCTTGTTTCCTCCTTCCCTCCCCACCTCCAACTGAACAAAGAATTTTAAAAAGAAAATGTTCATAAAAAATATGCATCATCCAGTAACACGAATTCCCACATCGACTATGTCAAAAAAAAATGAATGCCTAATTTTACATTTTAAATCTTTCTTCTCTCTGTCAGATGGTGGGGAGTATTTTTCATGATTAATCATCTGGAACTATTAGTGCATTGGTTGTTCAAAGTTATTTTTCTTTATAATATTCTCATCGTTGTATAAATTGTTCCGGTTCTGCCCAGTTCACTGAATTAGAACACAAAAGTCTTTCTAGTTTCTTCTGAAATTTCTGGTTTCATTATTTGTAATGGCATAATAACATCTCTTAACATCTCATATCATGTGCCACAATTTCTTCATCATTCCAAATAGGAGGGTATTTTCTGGGTTTCTAGATTTTTGCAAACATGAAAAGAGCTATAATAAACATTTTTTTAACTTTTCATCCTTCCTTTGATCTCTTTGGGGTAAAAAGACCTTGTAGTGTTATGGCTGGGTCACAGGGTACACACAATTTGGTAAGTTTGGGGGCATGGTTCCAAACTGCTTCCCTCAGTGACTGCACCAATTCACAGCTCCACCAAAAGTGCATTGATGTGCCTGTTTCCCCTCAGCCCCTCCTGCATTTGTTGTTTTCCTCTTTTGTTATCACTCATTTTTAAAATGTTTTACTTCAATTCTTGAACACATTTTTGCACATAGAATTAAAAGGATGACTTATGAATATTTGGAAAAAGAAATAGTGACTACAAAGAGCCTCCATGACTTCATCAAGGGCAAAACATGCCAGATTAACCTTATTCCCTTCAACTTCAAGGTTATGGGACTGATAGATCACAGGCCTGTGGTAGATACAAGTTATTTAGGATTATAGACATAGTACTGGAAGGGACCTCAGAACATCTTACCTCCTCATTTTATGGATGAGGAAACTAAGGCCAAGAGAGATGGAGAGTCTTGATCAGGATCACCATGCTGATAAGAGGTGGAATTGGAATGCAGGTCCTCTGGGTATTAATGATCACACAGACACATCTATCTAAAAACTCACTCATTCTATATTCTCCATATGTCACTCTCTCCTCACTCATTTTTTTGTTCCAACTGCTCAAGGATCTCTGGAAATCCTATCTCCTCTGCTAAATCTTCACCCAAACATTTATGCACACGTGTATACACACACATACACATACACATGCATATACACACATGCATGCATATACACAACAAAACCTTTTTCTCATTTCTCTTTTCCTAGTTCACCCCCTACTAAAAGTGCTCATGCCATCATGTACCTCATTACCATGAATTTTATATATCACAGAGTCTGTGAGTTGGAAGGAATCTTAGAATTCATGGAGGCCAGCCTGTACCCAAACACTAATCTTTTCTGCATTATCCCTGAAAATTCTTCACCCACTGCTGAGAATCTTCAGCCTCTCAAAGTAACCCATTTCATCTTTGGATAGATCCTACTAATAATAATATTTTTCCATGAATCCAATAGATGGATTGGCAAATTTCCCCCATAGCTCCTAGTTCTGACTAGGAACCAAGGTGATAAAGAATAAAGTTAATCCCTTTTCAGCCTGATTTCCCTTTAAACATTTGAAGAGAGCTATCGGAGTTTCCACTCTCTCCGCCTTCTACTTCCATCTCAAGTGTTCTCTTCACAGGGTTAATTATCTCAATTTCTTTTCATTGATTCTTATGTGGCTTGGTCTCCAATCCCTTTGCCATCCAAATTATTCTCTTTTAAATGTATTCTAGTTTGTCAATTTATTCAACAAGCATTTATGCCTTCCAAAATGGAATACAATACTGCAGATTTGATCTGGCCAGGGCAGGATAGTCTGCTTTATGCAAATTAGCTTTTGTGTCTCTGTTAGCTTGTGGTCTACTACCTCCTTGCCCCCCACCATCTCATCTTTTGCAGCTGTAGTTATCCAACTATGCCTTTCTCACTTTGTACTTGTTAATTCAATCAATTGTTTGAACCCAATAGTAAGAATTTACACTTATAGCTATTAAATTTCATTTTTTCTGGCCAATGTTTTAGCATTTCAAAATCATTTGTATCCTGAATGTCATTTGGTATAACTACTTAAGCATGTTACCAGGCATTTTTGTTAGGTGGCACAATGGATAAAAACTGGGCTTGGAATCAGGAAGACTCATCTTTTTGAATTCAAATCCAGCTTCAGACACTTACCTAGCTGTGTTATCCTTGGCAAATCACTTAAACCTATTTGCCTCAGTTTCCTCATCTGTAAAATGAACTGAAAAAGGAAATGGCAAGCCACTCCAGTACTCTTTGCCAAGAAATCCCCAAATGGGATCATGAAGAGTTGGACACAGCTGAAAAGACTGAACAACAGCAGAATGACTTGCACATTTGGCAAGGAATGCATCTGGACATCCAATCATTGATAAAAGCATCAGACAGCAAAAGATGCAATTGGCCTTGAACTGTCAGTGAAAATTCTTTGCCCTAGTAAATGCAAACAGTTCCAAATTCGCCTCCATATCTCCTATGATATTCTGGTCCTAAGGCACTTATCCACTCTGGGTCTCAGTTTCCTTATCTAAGAAATGATGAGTGCCTATAGAACTTAAGTCTTTAGACTAGTGTGGTAATCAAATAATCAATCATTCTAGACTTGACAGGAATCTTAGAGGTCATTTAGTTTAAGCCTCTCATTTCATAGATGAGGAAACTGAGACCCAGAGAGATCAAATAACTTTTCCAAGGATTCACAGATAATAAATAGTACAGCTGAGATTTGCATCTAAGCCCTACAACTCCAAATTTTCACAATATCCTGTTATCGCTCAGATGATCCGTGTTCAGTACATGTCAACTAGGAAGTACATTATAGGAGTGGTAGTAACAGTAGCAGCTGTAGTAGTAATAGTAGTTGAAGCAACAATAGTGGTAGTAGTAGTAGTATTACTAGTATTAATCGAAGTAAAAGTAGTGGCTTTCACACAGCACTATAAGATTTACACAGTGCTTCCCAAATACGATTTCATTTGCTCCACATAACTACCTGGGGTGGGAGAGTGGTGGTGGGGAAGGAGATACAGTTATTATTGCTGTTTTACACTTGAAGAAATTGAGACACAGACTCATTAAGTTATTTTTCCACGATCCCAAGTGTCTGAGGCCAAATTTGATTTCAAATCTTCTAGACTCCAGGTCCAGTGCTCTATCCACTACACTGCCCAGCTACCTCTCTCATAAATAAATACTAGTGAATATTATAGTAGAAAGAATTGAAACCCAGAATCTCATTGATTGGTCAGGATGCATCCAATAGGCTACATGTCTCCTCAAATAATCATGCTTATATTTACCTTTGTGCGTGTTGCATCCCTAAGTAGAATATAATGTCCCAAAGGGCAGTCTATTTTTTGTTTTGTCTTTATGTTCCCAATCAAGTCAAATCAGCAAGCTCTGATTAAAGGCTTACTATGTGCCAGGAATTATGCTAAGTCTAGGTATAGAAAGAAAGGCAAAAACTCAAGGAGCTCAAAGTCTAATGCGACAGACAAGATGGAAACAACAATGTACATATAAGATATAGACAGGGCAAACTGGAGGTAAAACCAAAGAGAAGGCATCAGGGAATTTGGATGAGGTGGGGAAATGGACAATGACATTGGGAAAAGTCCCTTGCGAAAGGTAGGATTTGTGCAGAGCAGTGCCCAGCATAGTATGTTAACATGTGTTTGTATGTGTGCACACATATAGAATGTTTCCTTTTTTACTAGACCTGTGATGTCATTGGAATTGAAAATGCTCATCATCATCATCTTCTTCTCTCATCACCTTCTCATTTGGAGAAGGTGTAGGCATAGAGAGTCTGGAGTAGGTGTAGGGAGTCACCTAGGGGCACTGTTAGACAACATGCCTAGGCTCAGACAGTATATGTTAGAAATGATGACTTAAACCCAGGCCTTCCCACATCTGAGGTCTTCTCTCTGGTCACTGTGCCACAATGATTTCTCACCTTCCCTATCATAGGGGCTTTTTATATGTTGAATAGATGGGATTGGAGTGGAAAAAAAGGTTATTTCTGAATCCTTGTATGGAGTAAAAAGTAGACCCAATCAACCATCAGTCTAAGTCAGTCATGTCGCCATGTTGCCTGCATGCCTGCAGACAGATTGGGAGCTGCTCACTTTCTGTCAGAATTACAGCCATGCCAGCTGCCCATGAACATCACCCGATTTCTGCTGTCTTGCACACACTGTCTCCAGGCGGCTGGCCACTCACTGTGCAGGAGAATGAAGCCCTACTCTGAGAAACCAAAATTCATTTTAAATAGACCCAGCTGTTCTCTAGTGGGAAGTGTTATGTAAGAGAGAAAAGAATGTCCAGGAAATATGAGAGCTTTTTATCAAGGGATGGGGTCTCTGGGTGAGGTTAACCAAATGAGATTTTCTACTGAATTATGGAAGCATTTGTTGCAAGATTCAAGATTTCTTTTTTCAAAGAAAAGAAAATATAAATTCAAGATGATATCTCATACAAGGATTTTAGCCTCATGGAAGTTAGGAAGATTTGGGTGGTACCAGTAACAGGAATAGATGGATAGATGGATGGATGGATGGATGGATGGATGGATGGATGGAGAGACAGAAAAAGAGAGAAACAGAGACAGAGAGAGAGAGATAGAGAGAGGTCAATTCTCTTGCACAGATAACTCTTTTGATATCATTTCACAAATAGTTCATGCTTTCTTTCAAATATTGATTTATTTTTCCCCCCAGAGAGGGCATTAACAACCTATCTACTGATTGTACTTCTTACCATTATTTTCTCTGTTGAGATTTGCCTAGTTTCAGCAGGGAGCAGTTGCAATATCCAAAAGTGATTCTAAAGAAAGGATTCTTAAACTCTTTCATATCTTGAGCCCCTTTGGCAGTCTGGTGAAACTTATGGATCCTTTTTCAAAATCAAGTTTTTAAATGTCTAAGGTAAAATACAAGGATTTACAAAGGAAACCAATTATATTGAAAAAATATATTTTTCTCTCCCAAGCTCATGGATTCCTTGAAATCTTTCCCCTGTTGGGGATCTTTAGACCTTAGGTGAAGAAGCCTTGTTTTAGAGAGTGGTCACACACAGAAATAGACCCTGCGTAAAAATGCTATAGTATTTCATTGGCTCATTTTTAGAGGGTCCTGCTCATCTTGAAAACATTGTGAAATAGAGTCCACCATTATCTTGTATTTTATTAATAAGAATTCTGGATTCTTATTAATTCTACATTATTATTCCACGTCAGTATGTCTAAAATACAGTGACTGATGTTCATAATGATGACCCTGAGGCACAGCAAGGTTCTGAAGTGCCTTGTGAATCATCAAGTTATTCAATTAGGTTCAGTGGAAATGTGGTTCTGTCAGATTCTGATTCTGGGGAAAGTGTGTGTGTATATATACAGATTATATATGTATACATGCGTGCATATAGATGTTTTATATATGTGTATATATACATACGTATACACACGTGTTGTTCGGTCATGTTGGACCTTTGGTGACCCCATTTGGGGTTTTCTTGACAAAGATACTAGAGTGGTTTTGTCATTTCATTCTCTAGCTCATTTTACAGATGGGAAAACTGAGACAGAGGATTAAGTGACTTGCCCAGGTTCATATGGCTAGCAAGTGTCTGAGACCAGATCTGAACTCAGGAAAATGAGTCTTCTTGATTCCAGACACAGCACTCAATGCATTATGTCACCCAAAAGTTCAAATACAGATATACATACATAAATGCATATATACATACGTCCATGAAGTGGGAACCTCATGCCTATGGGTCAGATTTGCCCTTGGCTAGTTTTTTCCACTCTATGCAGCAAAAAGCTGGTACTGTCTTTATTTATGTCTGAGATTGCAAAATTACAACAGTAATTTAAAAATCACTGAAAACAGTGTCCTAAAATGCCATAAGATGGATATATTGCTCCTTAAAATCTGTCTCATATAATCCAGTGAGAGATATCACCTGGTGCAAGTGGAAAGAGTATTGGATTTGGAGTCAAAAGACCTGGGTTTAGATACTGCCTTGACACTCATTACCTGTGTATCCATGAGCAGGTGAATCTTTTCACCTTTAAAAATTAAGAGATGGAATGACATGACCTTCTACAGTCTCTTTCCAGTTCTAAATTTATGATCTTATCATTTCTTGGAAATAGCGCTAGCATGGAATTCAGACAATCTGGATCTTGCCTTGGTTATGCCCCAGTTGACTGGGTAATCTTGACCAAGACCCTTAATTCATCTAGGTCCCAGTTTCCTTGTCTATAAAGTTGCTGGAGGATGAGCCAGGTGTCACAGTGAGTAGAGTACTGGCCCTGGAGTCAGGAGAACCTGAATTCAAATCAAGCCTCAGACACTTGACACATTTACTATCTGTGTGACCTTGGGGTTCACTTAACCCCAATTGCCTTGCCTTCTCCCCTCCAGAAAACAAACAAATAAATAAAACAAAATGGGCTTTTTACAAAAAAAGTGATAGGATTGGATTAACTCATAGGATTGTGAACGCAGAACAGGAAAAGACATCAATGGTCATCTTCTAATATAGCTCTCTTTGTTTTACAAATGATTATCAAGATCCCCTCTGTCTCTAGGATCCTACACATATGTATTTCCTAAATGAATTCCTTACATCTATGTGTAGTCAACCCCTAGGGTGGGTCAAAAATGTTGGTAGAAGGAAGAGAGGGGACTGTGACCTCAAAACCAAGAAACATATGGTTGCTGATGATTAGGATTTTAAGGTCCCCATTTTTTTTATTTTAAAAGTATAGGAGTACAGTATATATACCAAAACATGTATGTATATACATATATATATATATATTCCTATTCTGATAAATGGGATACATACAGCAGCAATAACAACTAGAACATCTATAGCAATGCTTTAAAGTTTACAAAGCACTTTCTCCTGAGTCTCACTGCAATCCTGTGGGTTTGGAGCTACAGAAGTCATTACCTGCAATTTACCGAATTGGGAACTGAAGCTTAGGGAGATTATTCTATGTGCCCAAGGACACCTAGCTAGGGTCAAAGGTGAGATCTGAGCTCACATGTTCCTAACTCAAATTCTAGTGCTTGATGTACCACATCTAATTTCAAAAGTGGTAAATCATAAAAGTGCCCTATCCCTTGATCATGCACATAATTTACTATACTTTTCCCAGATGGTTTCTACTGTAAACTAATTGATCCAAATTAGGCTGATATGTTCTGAAAAGGGTTCTTATTTCCACTTCTTGCCCTCATTCAGAGTAGTTATAGTCCAGCGCTCAATTATGTCATTCATCACTCCGCTAAACCTGTAGGGTTATCCTCATATGTACTTTTGGGGATGGAGAATGGGGTTAGCAAATGTGGGGTACCACTAGGAAACATAATAATTTTGTTTTGTGAGGGTTGGTTTTTTCTGAGGGTTTTGTTGTGAAGGTTTTCTGAACTCCCTATCATTGCTTCACTTAGATTGCTCTTCTGAAAAATGGGTCCACTCAATCCCCATTAGCAGATTGGCAGACAAGATTCTTAATTCCATCACGGACCACCCTTTTTAGGGGTTTGGACTCTCCATTCAAAAGAATCTAGACAAAACCCAGAGGTAATCACAAAATAGGTATGAGTAATCGTGAGTATGTTACTATAAAAAAACAATTTGGATGTCCTTGGGGAGAGGAAAAAAGAAATGTAGGTGGTCCAAAAAGTCATATTGTTACCATGGGTGTTGCAGCCTTTTAGATTACCTATAAAAACTTATCTGTAGGACAACTTTTATTTCTTGGAGCAGTTAAAATGATAGGTCCCTGGGGAGAGAAGGTGGGGAACTCTGAGAAAGCTGAAAACCAAGAGGATTTGGAACTGGTAACTTTCCAGTGGCAAGATAAGAATCAATCAATCAATTAGCATTTATTGATCCTCTACTGTGTGCCAGGAACTGTGCTAAGCTCTGAACCAGAGGTCCCTGAGACTATGGACTAAGGATACCTCTCCCTTCCTCATTTTCCCAAGAAGGAAGATTAGGTGTTCTCCAATGTATATTTGAATTTTGCCATTTTGTTCTAAGGGCCACCCCAGCTCTTACATTCTGTGTCCTGACATTCTATGTTTCAAGAGATCTTCCAGTTCAAATATACTCTGTTCTAAGATCTATTCCTAATCTGACATTCTATGCCCCAAGGCCCCCTCCAGTTCTGACGTTCTGTGTTCTAAGACTCCTTCCTACTTGGATATTCTATGAGTTTAGGCATGATTGACTAGATTCAAGCTTATTGTTCTATCTAGCCTTTACCCCAGGACTAGTGATTGATTATGCCACATCAGTCAGCTACATCCTAATACTACCTTGTTCTCAACAAGCAAAACCTTTTTTTTAAGTAAAGTAAGATAACTTCTCCTAAAGCACAGTCACAGTCAATTATAGATGTATAGTCTCATATGTTGGCATTTGTCCTTTATTCTTGAAGATGACCGATGACATCATGCGATGATGTCTTGACTTGTGTGTGAATTGGATTTAAGTAAGGCACAGAGTCATCAGCCTCACTCTTCCTTCCACAGTCATCAAAGTCCAGTGGTAAGACAAAGTCAGGATGACTGACCCAGGATATCTGACCAAGCTCAGAGCATTCCACAATGCCTCCTTCAGCTGCCTTCATTGTCACTGGAACAAATTGTTCTCAACTGTCCATTCTGCTGGAGGATCTCTTCATATGCTTGGATTAGATAGAGTCTCAAGAGTCTGTCTTGGGAATCAGCAAAATTTCTCATAAAGAAATGAGGAATTAATCTCTAGCCTCTCCACCATAGTCCTATGGGTCCCTGAAGGCTAGTGTCAGAGGTACATGAGCTCACTTTAGAATAGCCCAGTGAAGTGGGGAGAGACATCATCACATTGGCCACCAAGTGATGATTTTCTTTGCCACAGCAGCTCCCAAAGACCATCTGCTAAGGCATATGGCAACCTGGGAGTCTGTACCAATGTAGGGCAACACCAGAGAAACCAAGGGGATTTGAGGTGTTGAAGTATTTCCATGGGATTATTATAAGAATGTAGAATGAGTCATGGATAGGGGCAGAGAGTGCATCTAGTTGATCCCTCTCATTTTAATTTTTTAAGGATTTTTGACCCCTTTTCTTCTCACATCTCAGTCATTCCTGGACAGACCCTTTACCCCCTCCCCTGCCTGTTGAATCTTCTCTAGTAACAAAGATGAAAAACAAGCCAGTTAGAGGGAAAAGTATTAGCCCTGGAGTCACAACAGTGGGGTTAAAGGCCTGTCTCTGATAATCACCTCTCTGACCTCAGAAAGTCATTTAGCTTGCCTGAGCCGTCATCCCCTCAACTAGAAAAGAAGAGTATTAGAGTAGATGAGCTCTGAGGTCCTACATACACAGAAAGCTGGAAGGGACCCTACAGGCCAGCCAGTTCAATCTGCTCATTTTTTTGTTTATTTTATAGATGAAGAAATTAAGGGTCAAGAATGAGAAGTGATTTATCCAAGGTCACTCAGGCATGAAGTGGCAAAGCTGGGATTTGCGGAAAGAGTGCTGGATTTGGAGTCGGGAAGATTCATCTTCCTGAGTTCAAATCTGACCTCAGACATTTCCTAACTGTGTGACCCTGGACAAGTCAATCCACTCAGTTTGTCTCCATTTTCTCATCTGGAAAATGAGCTAGAGAAGGAAATGGCAAACCACTCCAGTATCTTTGCCAAGAAAATTCCACATTGGGGTCACAAAGAGGCAGATATGACTGAACAACCACAAAAAAAAAATAAACAGAAAACCTCTAATGGAGTCAGAAAGAATTGAACATGGCTGAAACGGAATGATATACAGGATTTGAACTTAGATCCTGACATTCTCATCTTCAACATATTGTTTCTTCCCAGTTCTAGATCCAACATTTCTGAAAAAGTAGAACTATGTATTGAGCTATTGTCCATTGATAACACATGCAGCATTCCATACCCCTAAGCCCCAACTTCTTCAAGGAAAGAGGGGGGTGAATTTCTTCATTTCCTCCTTGGGATCCAATTTTGTTTCATTGTTTTTATAGTTTATGCTTGCTCTAGCCGTAGTCTATATGGTATTCTTCATTCTACTTACTACCCTCAGCATGTGTTCACACAAGTCTCTCTACCTTTCTCTAACTTCTTTTTGTCTTCTTTCTTACATAGCACAATAACAATCTATTAAATTATACTCCACAGTGTATCCTGCTGTCCGCTAGTGAATGGGAGCCCTCTTTGCTTTCCAGGTTTTGCTTTCATCCAATTCTAGTGCCCTCTCTCTGTTGATGATCTCTCATTTGTCCTGTCTGTAAATGGTTGTTTGCATGTTGTCTCTGCCCTCTCCCCCTTTCCCACCCTTGCTAGTCTGTGAGCTCCTTGAGAGCAGAAACTTTGCCATTCTTTGTATCCTTAGCTCTTAGCACAGTGCCTGGCACATAGTAAATTACTATGGACTATTTATTCACCAACACAAAACTCCTCTATGAATATCGGGGTGGACAAATTTGGCCCTAAGAAAGAGATGAAAAAATTCACCTCCGTCTTGTCCCTAGAGAAGTAGGGGATTGTGGGTATGAACCACTGTATGTTCTATCACTGGCTAATGGATCAGTGCATAGTAGGGGACTCTTTTATTTATTATTATTCTTCACCTTCTTGTGATGTATGCTTAGTCGTACAACCCTCTTGTTTGGCAAAATCTCTCCGAGCTTTAGTTTCCTTAACTATAAATTGAGAAGAAGAAGAATCCTCACCAAACAGATTTGTTGTGAAGAATAAATGAGAGGATAGATATTTGGCAAAAAATTTACAAGTCTGAAAATGTTTTTATAAATATGGTCTATTATCATGATTAAAGGCATTCTTTTGTGTGTGTGTTTGTCCTTCATTGCCCAAGATGAGAAATAATGACATCAGAGAGATAATGACATGACTTGCACTTGACCTTGTTTTGAGTGAAGGAGGGCTGTGTAGGTCACCAGGCTCACTTCCCCTCCAGAGTCATCTGAATCCAGTGACCAGATATTCATCAGGATGACTGAAGATGACCCAGGATGGGGCAATGAGGGTTAAGTGACTTGTCCAAAGTCACACAGCTAGTGAGTGTCTAAGGTGAGATTTGTACTCAGGTCCTCCTGACTCCTGCACTGGTGCTCTATCCACTGCACCACCTAGCTGCCCCCAGTGGCATTATTATGAGGCTGAGAAAAGGAAACTAAGCTACCCAAGGTCATGCATATAGTAAGTGACAGAGTCAGGATTTAAACATTCAAACCTAAGTCTTATCACTCCAGTCCCACTGCTATTTTCACCTCACCATGCTGCATCCTGGTAACTGCAATTTAAGGAAAATTAAAAATAGCTTTATACAGATGTTCTTGGTATATATTCATGATCCTGAATTTAAAAAGCAACCCCCAAGAAAGGACTAATAAAAAAAGCTGGCCAGCTTAGGAACACATCTGAATTGAGACCTTGAGCATGCAATCACTGATAAATGACTTTGATCATTTTCCACTTCCACTTCCACACTGAACTAGCATACCATCCACGTCAGTTAATGTTGGAGACTGTATTGACTGGTTCAATAGCTACCAAAGAAAAGCATGCTAGGAACAAAGATCTTATCTGACTTGTTCTCCCAAGCTCACTAGGGCACTCACAAACCTTCTAGAAAGCTATAGTCACAGCTCCTTGGTTCTGTGTTATTGGCCTCCATGAGAAACATTAGCAGATTAGGGAAATAGTTCCCTTTGTCTTTTTTTCCCTATTTGGTCATTCTGAAATACAAATAAATTATCTTGTTTTCTATTTCTTCGAACGATTTCATCTGAGAGATGATGGCTCTTTCACAGCCCAGACCCAGACATCTCTATTTGTTCCTATGCTCTTAGAAGGAATTTGCAAGGTTGAGTGAGCCTTGGTCTAAACTGTAGCCTCACTCTGTGAATGAGGCAGATGGGAAAGCTGGCAGCCTGGATTGATTTGCTCATCATTAGGCAGCCTGGTCCTCCTTCGGACCCTCTGTTACAGGGTCTCACCGTATTAGTGTCAGACAGAACAGACAACCATGGTCAACTTTAGCCCACCTGCAGCTCAGAATTCCCAAACCCAAGTGATCCAACAGCCTCAGCAGGAACTAGAGACTCAGCCACCAGGACTGACCTCTCCTCTACTTTTCAGTGAAACTTTGTTTGCGGTTGGAAATGACCAATAATGTTGGATTTTGCTTTATTTCAAATATTGCTACTCTCTTAGAGACATCCTGGGAAAAGGATGCCAGAAGACTGGCCTTGAAGTCTGCAAGACTTGAGTTCAAGTCCTATGAATGGGAAAATCACTTCACCTCCCAGTGCCCCGGACAGCTTTTTTCTTTTGTGTGCAAAATATATTTCCATTATTAGCCATGGAGAGGTAGAGAGAGAAGGAGAGAAAGGAAGAAAGGAATGTAGGGAGGAAGCTAAGGAAGAAAGGAAGGAAGAAAGGAAGGAAATAAAGTGAAAAAATCATCTTCAATCACACTCAGAATTTATTTGGAGGTAGATAGAATTTTTCATCATGAGTTCTTTGGAATTGTCTTGGATAATTTTATTGATCAGGGTGTTTCACATTTCAATTGTTACAATTTTGCTGTTAGTGTATATAGTGTTCTTGTTCTAGTCACTTCAATTTGTATCAGTTCATATAAGTCTTCTCATATTTCCATAGCAAAATAATATTCTATCACAATCATGTGCCACAACAATTCCTCAACTGAAGAGCATGCCTTCAATTTCCAATTCTTTGCCACCACAAAAAAGAGCTGAATGTGTGTATGTGTGCATGAGCATATAGGTCTTTTTGTTTTTTCTTTGATCTCTTTGAAATGTAGACCAGTAGTTGTTCAAAGTATATGAACAGTTTTAGAGCCTTTGGGTTCTAAATCCAAACTATTCTCCAAAATGCTTGGATCAGTTCACAACTCCACCAACCATGCATTAGTGTCCCAATTTTTTCACATCCCATCCAACAGTTGTCATTTTAGCCAAACTGATTGGGTGTGAAGTGGTCTCTCAAAGTTATTTTAATTTGCTTTTCTCTAATTATTAGTGATTTAGAGTGTTTTATATGATTATTAATAATTGTGATTTCTTCTGAAAACTACCTGTCCTAGACAACTCTCTAAGACTGTTAGTCAATTTTCTGATTTGTATTAAAGGAGGGAAATTTCACATCAGATGTTCCCTATTGCTAATGAAATCATAGGTCAGAACCAATGATAAAGTTGTGGGGTGATAGTAGCAATAATGGTGGTGCTGCTGCTATTCTACACTAGTCCTGGCAAGGTTAACAACTACCTTCTTCCTCTGACCCTGCCTGACCAATACGGAAAGCCTTGTGGATAAAGATATTGTCTCATAAACTGAAATGAAAGTCTTCTCCTGCGAGAGAGAGAGAGAAAGAGAGAGAGAGAGAGAGAAGGGGATGGATGATGGATGGATAGATACACCAGATATATAGACAGACAGACAGACAGACAGATAGATAGATAGATAGATAGATGATGGATGGATAGATGGATGGACAGCCCAGATAAATAGATAGACAGACAGACAGACAGATAGATAGATGGATGGATGATGGATGGATAGATGTATGGATAGACAGACCAGATAGATAGACAGGTAGACAGATGGACGGACAGACAGACAGACAGACAGACACAGAGAGAGAGAGAGAGAGAGAGAGAGAAAGAGAGATAGTATTCCAAAAGACTTAGTGTAGCTTGGAGTTATATGATTTGAGGACTATACACATATACATATGTGCATATGTACGTACATGTTTGCATGTGTACATATATGGGTACTATACACACTGTACACACATGTGTGTATAGGCCATCAAAGTCTCATACACATGTATGTATATATTTAGATGTATGTGTATATCATGTATGCATATATATGTATACATTTATAGAGAGATTTAGATATAGGTACACATAAATTTTAGCCAGAGAAATAACATCTTAGAATCCATATTTCTTTTAATGCTCAAACCAGGTGTTGCCTCTTATATAAAGGTTCCCACCTCTCCCATCATCATTTGTATAGCTATAGGCTGCTTCCCTTCATCGAATATAAACCACTTCAAGGCAGGGCTTGTCTCACTTTAGTCCTTGTATCTCCAGGGCTTGGCACATAGTTGGCATTTAATGTTTCTTGACGAACTGGTTGGATTGGATATTGAGAGGGATGAGGGGCTTGGGATAGGCATCTGTGGCAGGAGCACTGTTCTCAGCAAAATCACCAATCCTCCCTATTTAGGACAAACTCTCTCAAGAAGTGACCCCCTATGACAGTGTACAGAACACAGGATTTTCAGTTGAAAAATCTGGTCCAAATCTTGCCTATTCCATTTACTTCTTATGTGATTTTTTAGATAATTTTCTTATCCTCCATCTACCTCAGTTGACTCATCTGTAAATGTTGGACTAGACTAGATCCTTCCTTCCCTGTATGCTCTTGTGGATGTCTACTCAATCTCAGAGATAGGGTAAATGGGAAACACATCATATATCATATCTTAAACCTACAAGGAACCCTAGAGATCCATTTTGCAGATGAGGAAAATGGGGCCCAGAGAAAAGAATTGACTCACTCAAGGCTGCACAGGTAATAAGAGGCAGAGTCTGTTTCTGATTCTGGTTATTCCCCATTGCAAAGGCAGCCTCTCAACCTCATAGGGTCTTGTTTTCTTCATCCGCAAAATGATGGCATGGGACTAAATGATCTCTAAGGTCCCTTCCAGCCAGGATTCAGTGACGAAGAAAATAGCTGTGTCCTAATTATGCATGCATTTGGACCTGAATCCAAAGGGGATCAGCTGTGAGTGCAGTCTTTTTTCCCTAAGATTGATGGAATAGTCAGTTTCATTTAGCTAATAAATATTGCCCCCTACTTTCTTATGGAGCCCCCAGGGCTCAATATTGACTCAGGGGGCAATGTGCCCAAGCAAGGTTAGTTCCCTGGGGAATTCCATTGTAAATACTGATGCTTGCCAGGCCCTGAATAATGACTTGTGTATCCCCCTTAAGTTTGGAACCCTCTTCTAATGAGTTCTTTTGGGACATGAGTATCTCAACTCCATTGGATGGTGTCCAAGAAAGATCTGCCTTATGCAACATTTTCTCTGTGGGGTTGCATAATGTTCCAGAGTATAACTTCCACAGAATTCTTGAAATGTGTAGGGGAAGGGGAAGGGCAAAAGGATTTGGGGCTACAAAGGAAAGAGCTATTGGTCTTTGTTGAAAGACTGGTAGAGGAAAGAGCAATTAGATTCAATAAACATTAATTAAGCAGTCACCATGTGCCAGGAACAGGGCTAAATATGAGGAAAACATATCAATCAATCAGTCAATCAACAAGCATTTATTAATTACAGCTTGCTACAGACTAGGCACTGTGCCCAAAGGAAAGCTATAAAACATACCTGCCCTCAAGAGCTTACCTTCTGACATGAAGGCCCTTGCACTCTAATGAGGAGTTTACAAAGACAGGGAAGCTCCCAGTCCTGAAGGAAATGATGTTCTTCTGAGGGTTACAAGAACACAGATACATATATAGGAGAAATCAAGGAAGAGAGTACCATGTAGCAGGATCAGCTAAGGAGGAGGAGGTACCTAAGCTAAGACTTGAAGAAAGCTACGAATTCCAGGAGGAAGAGGTGAAGAGCGGAGCAATCTTGTTTGAAACATGTCCTGCCCAAAGGGAGCTTCGAGGAACGAAATGCTGAGTTTGGGGAGAGCAAATATGCCAATTTCTTTGTGCTGTAGATTGTATGAAAGAGAGTAATATAATAAGGCTGTCAAAAATAGACTGGAGCCCAGTTAGAGAAAATATTCAATGCCAGACTAGAGAGTTTATACTTAATCCTTGGGGCAGTAGGGAGACATTGAAGGTTTTTGGGTGGAGGAGTGACATGGTTAGTTTTCTGCTTTAGGGAGAATATTTTCTCAGATGTGCAGAGGATGGATTCCACAGGGGAGAGAATAAGGAGGAGGAAAACTAATGAGGTAGCTAATACAAGAGTCTAGGGGAGAGGGGCTAAAGGTCTGGACTAGGCTGTCTGAGTCGAGAGAAAGGGACATAGTAAAGAGATGTTTCCCCGGTGGATCCTACAAGACTTTGAAATACATTAGCTCTTGCAGGTATAATAGAAAGCAGAGACAAGGATGGCTGCAGTACCAAATCCCTGCAGTACATATGAGCAACATAGTAAAGATACTCTGAAGATGAAGAAAAGGAAAAACATAAATGGGCTAAGGAAAAGGAGTGATGAAAGTTCATAAGAGACCTGATGTTGCTCAAATTTGCCCAGAGATCTTCTCGTTGGACTATCTCCCCAGTGCTAGGTACATAGTTAATTGATCTTATAGCTTCATGCTGATGTTAAAGCATTTGGAAGATTAATATTTAAACTAATACAGAAAAAACAAGCCAACTTTCCAAGGCCGGGAGCTATTGACTACCATGCATCTGAAAAGTCTAATCCTGTCTAGGGGAAAAGAAATAAATTGTCCTTTTTCGTTTTAATTCATTTGATAGGGGGTGGGGAATAGGGGATCCTGACCTCCATTAACTTACCAACAAAGAAAGTTTCATGGAGCCTTGGGAGATTAAGTGACTTGCCCAGGGTCACACAGACAGCCGGTATCAGAGGCAGGATTAAAGCCAGGTCTTCCTGCCTCCAAGTCTGACCCCTATCCACCACAACCTGCTGCTTCTCATTTTGCTTAAAACAATGAATTGTGGCTTTGGCAGCTGTAAAAAGGAACTTGGTAAATGGGCCCTCAGGGCCCAAAAGATTATTAACTCACTTACAGGAACCAAAAAAATCAGCTTATTCTTATTCTCTAATCAAATCAGTCTTTCCTTCCAAGGTATCTCGAATCTTAGTGCTAGAAGCAACCTTAGAAAGAAGGAAAGAAGCAACCATTTATTAATGCCAGGTACTTTGCAGAATGCTTTTCAAATATTATCTTGTACAACAACCCTGGGAGTGCTATTATTACACACATACCCCAATTTTACAGCTGCAGAAACTGAGGCAGGCAGAAGTGATTTGCTCCGGGTCACACAGCTAGTAAATGTCTGCGACAGGATTTGAATATAAAGGTTTAACATTCTACCTGCTGCATCACCTGGCTGCCTCTGAGCAATCCTGACTTTGCTCCCCTGACTCCACACAGAATTCTAAATTCTATGTTAAGCGCTATTTGACACCTTAATTACCATCCAAGCCTTGCCTCTTATAGAGGTGAAACTTGAGTCCCAATGAGGTAGGAAGTGGACGAACTGGGGAATTGAACCCTGATCCTTCAACTCCACGTTCATTGCTCTTTCCACTGTATACTAGTTAATTTAATTTGTGAAGTCAAAGAGAAGCAAAGATTTAATCAGATGACCCTGAACCCCCTTCCCCAACATTAAGTAGCAAATACTCTCTAAATGACCTAGAACCACCTTGAGGAAATGAAAAGCAGCAAAACTTGAAGTTACAAATGAACAAAACCATTGATGGTTAATTACGTATTAATAAAGTACCTTGGGCGTCCTTGTCTAATCTATGGAATTCACAAGTGCTATACCAGCCAATGAGTCAGTCCCCACAGAGCTTTCCTGTGTCCCAAGAGCAAAATGGCCCCCAAGTTTTCCTGTTATATAAAGAAAAAAATCCCCTCCCTAACATTTGCTAGTGATGTTTCACCAGGTTCCCTGCCTCTCAGGGTTTTTAAAGCAATAATCAGTAGAGAAAATATCTTATCTTCTGCCTCTGTTCCCAAAACTATTCTTTGACTTTTTTGAGTATTACAATTAGCTGAGAGGATGAAGAAAAGGAATGGAGTTGGGGGAAGGATTTCTGGCTCACTTTGTGACTGTGACCCTAAAAGTTGATCATTCAGCATTTGGACCTGAGGGCCTATTTTCATGGCCTAAGGGATGCATGTTCCCAGACTCAATAGTTTGGGGATATATCTGTGATTTCACCAACTTGAGAGGCAAAGGTAACAAATATTAAACAACAACGAAGATCCTGTTAAATTTGTTTCTGGCCTGAATTTATAAGTTAATCTTTAACATTTGGAGCCAGTCTCCTACTTAAAGCATGCTATGTAGATGTTGTAAAACAGGGCAGATATACTAAACTGGTTGTCATTTGGAGTTTTTGTTCTTAGGAATCCAGCTGCAAGCAGTGCCCGTATTTCCTCTCCTCTCACTTGATTCTAAACCCTGTGGATTGCTATATCATCATTCAACTGAAACTGATCTTTCCAGAAGTTCCTAGTGATCTCTTAATTAGCAAATTGAATTTTCTCTATCCTCATCCTTCTCTACCCCTCTTCATCCTTATACATTGTTCATCACCCTCTTCTCTTTAGAATTTCAAAATGCTTCTCTCTCCTGATTCTCCTTCTACCTATCCGACCACTCCTTCTCAGTCTATTTTGTGGATCTTCATCCTGGTCATGCCTACAAATGGTGGCTTTGCCCTGGGTTCTCTTCTTTTCTAACTATCCTATTTCACTCTGTAATCTCAACCATTCCCTTGACTTTCAGTTGCCATGTTTATGCAATTTCCAGGTCTATATATTCAGCCCTAACCTTTCTCCTGAACATCAGTCTCACATCACCAATTGCCTCTTGAATGTATTGAATTGAGTATTTCATAGGCATCTCAAATTCAACACATCCAACACATAATTCATTATCTTTACTATCAAACCCTCCCCTCTTCCCCACAGGGTTCTCTCCTGGGTTCCCTTCTCTTCTCCCGACACACTATTTCACTTGGTCATCTTATCACTTCCCAGGGATTCAATGGTCTCTCTGTTGATGATTCTCACATCTATGTATCCAGTCATAACCTCTCTGCTGACCTCCAGTTTCTTATCTCCAACTTTGTTTTGGATGTCTCAAATTAGATGTCCCATAGACATTTTAAATTCAACACATCTAAAATTGAACTCATTATCTTTACTCCAAAGCCTTCTCTTCCTTCTAAACTTTGATATTATTATTGAGGGTATAGCCATTATTCCAGTCTCCCAGGCTCACCTAGGTATCATCCTGGATTCCTCACTCTCTCCTACCTTTCCCCACCATATCCAATCTGTTACCAAAGTCTGTAGATTTTACCTTTATGTCATCCTCAAATATATGTCCTTCTCTCATCTGGCACCACCGCCATACTGGTCCATGTTCTCATTCCTTCAGAAATGAACTATTCTAATAGCCCAATGCTGGGTCTGCCTTCCACAAGTCTCTCCCCATTCTATTCTACCTTCCCCTCAACTGACAAATGAATCTTCCTAAAGTATAGGTCTAACCATATAACTATCCCTTCAATAGATTCCAGTGGCTCCCTGTTACTTCAAGGGTCAAACAGAAAATGTTGTTTGGCTTAATTTAAGGACTTTTTCAACCTGGTCCCTTCCCATGTTTCCAGTTTTCCTTGACTTTATTCCCTTAAAAGGATCTAAAGCTTGATAATATTGACTTTCTAACTGTTCTTCACCCTGGACCTTTGCCCTGGCTGTCCCCCATACCTGGAATGTTGCCTCTCCGTACCTGTTCCTCCTGGATTCCCTCATTTCCTCAAACCCCACCTGCTTAAGGAGGCCTTTCCCAGGTGTCATGACCCCTTCTAACAGCTATTGTCTCCCTTCTAAGATTTCCTTCCATTTACACTATATTCAGGGTGCTCTCAAAGTCTTGGCACAATTTTGAGTCTTAATATTTAAGTTATAAAATCTATTAAGCTTTCATAGATTAAAACTGTGGTAAGATTTGGGGGACACCTTGAATAGTGTGGAGAGGGGTCTGGGTATGCACACACTAGACACACAGTTTTACATCCTGGCTTTCCATTAGAATATAAGCCTCTTGAGGGCAAGAACCATGTTGTTGTTGTTCTCCACATCCATAGCACAGTATCTAACACATGGTAAGTGCTTAGTAAATGTTTGTTGATGACAAAGGTGAAAATACATTTAATAGGAATGTATATGTAGAACCTACATAAAATTGTATGCTGTCTCAGGGAGGGAAAGCAGAGGGAGGAGGGAAAGAGGGGAAGGAAGGGAAACAATATACAAGTTATATAGAAGCAATTATAGAACACTGAAAACAAAATAATAAAGAAGCTGAAAAAATAATAAATGTTGATTGATTGATTGACTGACTGACTATAATAGGAACATATTAAAAAGTAACACAGACCACTAGAGAGCTAGCCTGAGAACCAGGAAGACCAGGGTTCAAGTCTCATCCCTGACACATACTAGCTGAGTGATCCTGAACGAGACATGGAACCTCTTACTGCTGTAGTTGATTTCTTTAAGACTATAACATATGGAGAAAATGCCAACCTTTATTAATAGAGGGAACCTTTGTATTGGGAAGTCCTAATGAAATCACAGGTCCACCACCTATCCTATATGATTTCTATGAGCTGAATCTATAGGAACATACAGAGAGACTGGCAAAGGCTTCCACAGTTCCATCATACCCCAGACAGATAGCTTTCTAGCAAATAGAACATTGTTGATCTCTTATTTCACATAGTAGGAGGATGGAGGTACATGGAAGTGCCACTCAGGTGTTGCCAAGGACATTCCTTTGGGCCATTCATCACATGGACCCTGGATTTGGGAAGCCAAGGAGAACATGAGGAAAAGAACAAAATAAAACATAGTCCCTCAATGAGGAGATATTTTAGCATGAGCACTTCCCTTAGATGATTAACTATATGTTGAGCACATATGCTTAATAATTATCTAATTCATATATTTTTCAATCCTTGTTTCAGTCAAATCTTAATCTTTGTGACCCCATTTGGGGTTTTCTTGGTAAAGATACTGGAGTGGTTTGCCATTTCCTTCTCCAGGTTGTTTTTCAAATGAGGAAACTGAGGCAAAGATGTTTAGTTACTTGCCCAGGGTCACACTGATGGTAAATGTCTGAGGTCAGATTTGAACTCAGGAAGAGGAATCCTTCTGACTCCAAGCCTGGCACTCTATACACTGAGTCACCTACTTGCCCCATTTCATACATAGGGGCATCTTAATTATAAATAATTAACAAAGCAATATTTGAAAACGAGGAGAAAAAACATACAGAGAAATGTTTTGTCAAATCTATACCAAAAAAAAGAAATTGACCTCCTTTTTCAAGGAAAAGATGAGAGACTCAAAAGTAGAACTCGACCATCATACATATATACATACATACATACATACATATATTGTATGTACACACATACTATATCTACATAGATATATACACACAAATCCCTTTTGGATTTATGAAACAAAAGACTACGAATATGGGAATAAGATACTACAGAGTTGACTGACCTTAAACTCAGGAAAACTCGACTCCAAACCCTATCTTTGATGTTCCTAGCAATGTGACCACAGACAAGTTATATGGCTTCTCCAAGTCTTAGTTTCCCCACCTGTAAGATGGATTTAATACTTATAGCAACCAAACTTGGAGGCTTATAGTGAAGCTCAAGCTGGATAGTTCTTGAAATATCAAAGCCCTCTTTGAGGGACAAGCTCTTTTTCCTTACATTTCACAGATTAGGACACGTTGACTTGGCCACAGTTAAATAAATGGCCATTAAGTGTCAGAGCGGGGATTCAAATCCAGATCTCTGGTTTCCAAATCTAGTTCCCTCTCCTACTTTGCCAAATTCCACTCTCACACCATCATCCTAATATTTGTGTTTTGTAGCCATGTTGAGGGTTTCCTACAGTTCAACACATTGATACCTTTAAACTCTGACCTGGTTCTCCATGGTTTGCTCTCCTCTCCTCTCCCTCTCTCCACTTTTCTGTGTTGCCTCATTTTGAACTTATATTTATGTCACTTGGGGCTGCAAAAAGGGGGCTACATGCAACTCAAGCAGCTGTTGAGTTTCTGCTGCCTGCCCTGTTTTATGACCAGTCTTACCTTCCCGTCTTTCTTTCTCTACCTCCCTTACTCCTCCCCTTTCTCTTTCCCTGCTTGTAAGCCCAGAGACTGTCTTTGCCATTCCTGGGTAGCCCCATGATGGCTCCTGGGAACTCATGTTTTAAACCACTCCATGAAAACAAACCATGTCAATGTACAAGAGATACATTTACCAGATTGGCCGGGATTTCACGTGACAATTTAAATAAGCAGAATCCATCTGCAAAGACAGGAGGCCAATTCCCTGTGGACCCATCTGTGTATGGAGGGAGTGGGGGAGGAGCAGGGGTCAGACAGCATCCATAACCACTTCGTAGGAGGAGAAAAGAAAGCAAAAACCTTCGAAGAAGAGATAATGCTGAGTGCTCCCAACTGGGCTGCTTTTTGTTTGTTTGTTTTGTTTTTATCCTTTTTGTTTTCCAGTGGGAGCAAATGGAAAGGACTTGGATTTATTCCTTGCAAGAGGTTCCTCATTATTTTTATTTCATATTAATGGCTCATTGAATAAGATTATTTTATTTTTGTTTAATTCTTTTCTGGTATGTAAAAATATGTGGCATCTGCCCAAGCACCTTAACCAGAGAAAATGGAGATCCATGCCAAAGAGGCAGAGGAAAAAGGCTTATTGAGGGAATAGCACTGTAAAGAAACGATGGATAGGCAGATTCTGTTCAAGAGGCACCAACTCAGTCCCTCCCATGTGCCAGGCACTGTGCACTCAAGATATATAGGCACAAATCAAAGTCTCTGAATGTATGGACAATGCATAAGTGACTTCCCAATTGAGACTTTATTGGAACACATCCAGTGGGAGGAAAATTATCACCTTCTAGGGTATGCTATGCCTCTTGTAGATAGCTCTAATTGTTAGGAAATATTTTTTAAGTCAACCCTCTATTTGCTAGTGCTCCTAACTCTGCCCTTTGAATGAGGCTTCCAGGTAATAGCCCTTAAAGGACTTAGAGTAGGAGTTCTTAAACTTTCTAATGTCCTAGACTGCTTGGGATATGTCTGCTGAAGCCTATCAACCTGTCTAGAAAATTCCCTTTTTGAATATATAAGATAGAAATTCACAGGTTTACAAAGGAAGTCAATTCTATTAAAATAAATTTGCTATTTTTCCACTCAAGTTTATAGACCCCCTAAAATTTATCTTTAGATATCTTGGGGAGTGGGTAGACCCTGAGTTAAGATCTTCTGTCTTAAAGCCTTCCCTCTTTTCACAGCTGAGTCTTCCCTTCTTCAGGCCAAACACTCTCCTATTCTTCAACCGATCCTCATATGACATGGACCCCAGGTCTCCCTCCCCTTCCTTGGAAGTCTTCAAAGCCCTAGATTGTCCATTGTTGGGTAGGAGATAGTGGGGATGCTTTTGATGGATGAACTGGACTAGGTCAACTTACTTTCTTCTATGAACATTTTGGTTGGTTCTCTGGGTTCTCTCCAACTTATCAATTACCTTCCTCAAATAGGTAGTTAAGATTCAAAACAAGGCTCTAGATATGGTCTGGCCAAGGAATTTGTTGTTGTTGAGTAGTTTCAATGATTTCCAACTCCTTATGACCTCATTTGGATCATTTTCCTAGCAAAGATACTGAAATAGTTCACCATTTCATTCTTCAGCTCATTTTACAGATGAGGAAACTGAGGGAAACAGGGTGAAGTGACTTGCCCAGGGTCATACAGCTAGAAAGCGTCTGAGGTTGGATTTGAACTCACAAAGATGAGTCTTCCTGACTTCAGTCCTAGCTCTCTACCATTAGCCTCCTTATTCCTAGAAGATATGACTCCTTTGCTGCTGTTCAGTTTTGTCTAACTCTAACCTCATTTGGAATTTTCTTGGCAAATTGGAGTGGTTCATCATTTCCTTCTCCAGCTCATTTTACAGATGAAGAAACTGAGGCAAATAAGGTTAAATGGCCTTCACAGAGTCACCCAGTTACTAAGTGTCTGCAGCCAGATTTGAACTCAGAAAGATGAGTCTTCCAGACTTCAAGCCCAGTGCTTCATTCACTCTGCTCCTAGCTGCCCGTGACTCTTAATGGAGCCCTAAATCATAGGAACTTTTTAAAAGCTTTTTTACATGTCATGGAGCCCTGCATCTACAGTCAAGAAGACCTGAATTCAAGTCTAACCTCAGACACTTACTAACTGTGTGATCCCTGGCCAAGTCACTTAACCTCTGCTGCCTCAGTTTCCTCATCTGTAAAATTCAAATAATGACAGCATCTACCTCATAAAGTTTCTGAAATTTTAAAGTGCTATATAAATGTCTTCTATTACTATTGTGGCTAGCATTCCCCTGAAATACTTAAATTTTTTTTTCAAACTTGTCTTGTGAAGTCAATTTTTCAACCCCAAGTATAAAATTTTGAATTTATTCCTTTGAGCTCTATCTTATCAGATTTGACCCTGTGTTTGAAAGTATGAGGATTTCTTTGGAGCCTCTCTGTGTCATCTGTTGTGTTGGTTAATCTTCCCAAGCTTCTGTTATCTGCACAACTGACAAGTATTACATCTGTGTCTTTCTCCAAGTTATTGATTAAAAAAATGGCCAAGCAGGTCTTAGAACAGATCCCAAGGCACTCCACTGGGGACCTCCTTCCAAACTCCATTACCTACTCTTTGGATCTGGTTATTTAAACACGCTCTACGACTCTTGCATCTCTGATTCAAAACTGCCTCATCATCCTGGATCTCATTTTACTCATCTGCAAGGTAAAGAATATTGGGATTAATGATCTCTTAGGGTCTTCCCAGATCTCACATTCTAGGATTCTAAGATCCTTTAGTCTAATAGAGGAAAAGATAAGCGATGGAAGTGGAGTCACAGCTCTGGGAGGGACTAGAATTGGTGCTCAATCTGTGGTGGGTAAGTAGAATGGCAACTCCTCTAGTGCTAAGATGGTTTCACTTGTGTCTTTGTATTTCCCATACCTAACACAGGACCTGGTGCTTAAAAAATACATGACAAATTATGGAATCCTACTACCATTACCTACTCTATCACACTTTATTCTCTCTTTCCATTAAGTATTGTAGGATCATACATCTAGTGTTTGAGGCAGCTAAGTGGTAAAGTGGGTAGAGCACAGAAAGACTCCTCTTTTTGAGTTCAAACCTAGCTTCAGACACTTCCTATCTGTGTGACCTTGGGCAAGTCATTTAACTCTGCCTCAGTTTCCTCATCTGGAAAATGAGCTGGAGAAGGAAATGGAGAACCACTCCAGTATTTTTGCCAAAAACAAAACCCCAAACGGGGTCTTGAAGAGTTGAGCAAAACTGAAAAATGCCTGACTCTAGTGTTGGGAAGGATCTTCAAAGTCAAGTAGTTCAATATCCCTTTACAGATAAAGAAACTGAGGCCACTGTGGTCTTAACTGGCCAAGTTCACAAGATTATTAAGCCACATTTTCCTAACATCTACAACCTATGAGCCCTTGGATCCTAAATTCTGATGGATGAACTTTCACCTTGGGTATGTTGGTAAATATTTAACAACTATCTCTGCAGAAAAAAAAATGTGAACTCAGCACCCACTTGTACTATACTTTTATGTTTAATCTACAATATTGACATCTTCTTTACCACTTTCCTGAGTCTTTCTAGACAATCAAAAAAACAATGCATCAAGCCCTGATTTGTCCCTTATTTCCAAGTTTTGAATGCCCCCACTGAAAATTTAACAGTTGGTTGAGCGACAGTTGGGGTTGCTATTTCTCCTAGTCTCAGGCTCACCCTGCCACTACCATTCCTAAGGTCTGCCTCTGTGATGTGTACCCTCTGCCACCACCTTCTTCCAACTCTTGTCCCCCTCTTTTGGGCTGTCTTTGCAATTTAGAATGTAAGCAGCCTGAGAGCAAGAACTATCTTACTTCTATAAGTATCCCACACTATCTGGAACAAAGTAAGTGCTTACTAAAATTTTATTTCCCCTTCATGTCATTTCTTTCACCATGTTGTTCTCCATTCCCTCAGTATTCATGTGACTTGTATTTATGTAACTTTACCTCTTTTGGGCATGGGAATCAGTTTCTTCATCTATAAAATGGGGATCGAGTTCCTTTCAATGGCTTGTTTCTTTCATCTTCCTCCCCCAAATTAGCATTTTCATTTTAAGGGCTACAATTTGAACCTGAGGTTTCTGATGCCATGTTCAGCTCTCCTCCCACTGAATGCCACTGTGTTGCATTCTCTTAAGTGTTTAGTTCATATTTATGTTAAGTCTTCAATCTCCCCAGTAATTAGCATTTATATTTTAAGACAAGTCAGGGCCCTATTTTCTATCTCTTTGGTGTGCCTCCATAATGGCTAATAGCAGCCACCTCTCTATCATCTCTGTTAAAAAGCTTCGCTTCTTACATTAAGAAGTTTTCCTCTGGGAACCACAGTACTTCCTTATATTTATGTAGAGCAGGAGTGGGGAACCTATGGCTTCAAAGCCACATGTGGCTTTCTAGGTCCTTGGGTGTGGCCTTTTGACTGAGTCCAAGTTTTACAGAACAAATCCCTTTATTAAGGGGATTTGTTCCATGAGGTTTGGATTCAGTCAAATGGCTGTATTTGAGGACCTAGAGAGTCACATGTGACCACAGGTTCCCCACCCCTGAGTGTGACTTAACCTTGCAAAGTATTTCCCTGACATTTATTATATCATTGTACCCTTAAAGGCACCTGAGGTCTTCTAAGGGTCTTCCCTTCCCAGAATGATAGTTTTGTGTTGTTACATGTGCCATTTTTGTCTCAATTCCAACCTAGTCCTTGGTCACTTAATAAGATCTGGGAAAGACCTGATTTAGAAAGGCCAAGGTCACCCACTGCATCCTGGACCATTTCCAATCATCTTGAATTTTGCCTTGCCCCTAAACTTCAATGACTCTGGAAGAGAGAGTGAGGCGGATGACTTTTCCCAACTCTATCTCACTTAAATCCAGTTCACTCCCAAGTCAAGACATCACCCTGGTAATGTCATTGATCCTCTTTGAGAATGAAGGATGAACCTGTGGGGTACACAAGTGTTATCTTCATGTTGCTAATGAGGAAATCAAGGTTGTTGCACCAGTGGCTAAGAAAAAGGGTACCTAGCACCCCTCAATGAGTTTAAATCATGTATGGTACAGTAGTGGGGGGTGGAAGCAGAAGAACAATCTTTGGAGTCAGACAACTTGAGCTCATATCCTACTTCTGATGCTTACTACACGTGTGAAACTGGACAAGTCAATTAATTTAGCTGGGCCTCAACTTCCTCTCTGTAAAATGAGGGAATTGGAAAGGAAAAGACCTCTGAGATTCCTTTGATCAATCAATCAATCACCAAGAATTTATTGTGTGCCAGGGACTGAGAAAGGGGTTAAAGATATTTTTAAAAATGTAAAAAGACTCCTGCCCTCAAGAAGCTTACAATCTAATGGCAAAATAATTTATCCATATAGAGGTATATAAGAACTACAAAGTAGACAGAAGGTAGCCTCAATGGGGATGTTGTTACATTCTGGAGTAACTAAGACCAGCATCCTAGAGGAGATTGCACTTTACCTGAATTTTAAAGAAAACTAGAGATATTTAGATATACAGTCCTATGAACTGAATTCTCCAATACCAACAGAAGTGGTGCATGTGATTGTTTACCTGCTACCAATAAGCTTTAAATGACCGTGGAGAAAGTGAGGTGTGCTACCACTGAAAGGCTGAAGAAAGGCAGACACTGAAACACTGGTCTAATTTTCCAAAAAGAGAAGAGAGTGGAATTTATCATACACACACACATACACACACACACACACACACACACACACACACATGACCCTTGTCCAAGAGGAATTAAGAAATACTTCTATAGGAAATGTAACATGAACAGAGCCTTATAGGAAGTTAGGGATTTTAAGTGGCAAAGGTAAAGTTCATTCCAGGCATGAGGCACAGACTATGCAAAGCTATAGAGGTGGAATCTGAAGAATATCTCGGATGGTACTCCAGAATAGGAAGAATTTTCTGGTCTGGAAAAAAAAGTTTAGCAAGACATCCCAGTGATTTTCCTGATTTTTTTTCCAAAAGCCTTTATGACTTTTTTCTTGTCCCAACTGGGGAAAGAGGAGACAGAAAATGAAGTGAAAAAAAGCCCAAAAAAATGTGCTTCCTCCCTCTCCTCCCCACCCCCACAAACCCTGTTTCTTCCTGGCAGTTTTCACTGAAGTCTCTAGTTTAAGTTGGGTTATGTTATTCATGGAAACAGCCTGGCAGTAGAGAAATATGAGTAACACCTGGTCTACTTGTTGACTATATAAATACAGACAGGGACTCTTTTTCGCTATTCTTTGTATTCCCAGTATTTAGCACAAAGCCTGGCACATCGTAATCTAATAAAAATTATTATTACAGTTAACATTTATATAGTTCTTCAGGATTTGGAAAATGTTTTACAGGTGTTAACTCATTAGGTTTGCAAAGGGTTTAATAAATGCTTCTTGACTTGACATATAGCTTCAGTAGACAAAGTTGCCTTTTTCTTTAGAGGCAACAACAACAAAAAAAAAAAACAAACAACCAGAGAGGGGTTGTACTAACAGTGAAGACACTGCAAGTTTTATAGTTTGTTGTTTTGTTTTGTTTTTTTAACACGACTTTGGTACTTTTAGGTTGTGTGATACCTTTAGTTCCAGTACTTTCTGGTAATGAATTGTGATTTTTCCACATGAATATATCAACTCTAAAAGTCCTCATTCATCTACTAGGTTGGTCTGAAAATATGCTAGAAAGTCAAAGGTCAAGGTTAGTGATTCAGCTCCAGATGGGCCAGCTGACTTTGCAAAGACTAACTCTGATACTGCTTTTGCTACCATCAGCATCTCAATTATATGGAGTTTTAAGAGATGTCCCCCAAGCCAGCCCTGCCTTCCTGCCAATTCATAAATTTTGATGGTCTCATAGACTCATTTCTAATGAGGAGACAAGCAAAATGTGATGCTCTCCTGATAGCCAGAAAGCAACTTTCGCATCATGGTGTTCAGTCAGGCAAACAGTGATCAAATGTGTGCCTGGGGAGAGGAGGGAGAAGAAAAAGACACTGTTCTAGACACTGGAGAAGAGAAAAACTCTGAAAGAGAGCAATCAGAAACAAATATAAGTAGGTAGGGTATAGAACAACTAATAAAAGGTTTGTATAAGCACCGTATGGCCTAACAGTTGAAGAACAGGAGACAGGAAAATGGGGGTTCAATTTCCAGCTCTGAACCTTACTGTCAGTCATTTAACCTCCCTGAGACTATCAGGGGTGGGAAACTTGCGTTCTCAAGGCCACATGTGGCCTTCTAGGTCTTCAAGTCGAGCCCTTTGACAGAATCCAAATTTGAGGAGATCTGTTCTGTGAAGTTGAGTTTCAGTCAAAGGACCCCACTTGAGGACCTAGAAGGCCATATGTGGCCTCGAGGGTGCAGGTTTCCCACCCCTGTTAGGTATCTAACTTTAGCTACTAGATTCTAGAGAGGTCCTAGTCTTCCTTAGAAAAGGGGGATTCCTTGTCTATTTAGTAAATACATTTGAGAGATGCAAAAACAAAGTCTCATTTGAAGACTATTATATGGTCCTATGATCACATGAATTAGTAGAGAGGCCTCTTTGGAGGAGGTGACATATGCCTTGGGTTTTCAAGGAGGGTCAGAATTAACAGGTGAGGAAGAACATTCCAAGTAAAAAAAAGCAACGTAAACAAAGGTACATAGGTGGGAAATTACAAGGGAATATTCTTGGATACAATCCAACTTGGACTGGGCGATGTAGTGTGTGGCAGAAAAGCAGTATGGAAGATAGGATGAGGCCCCACTGTGAAAGACCTTGAAGTTTAAAACTGCCAATCACTAGGCGATGAGAAGCCACTGGAAATTTAGGAGCAAGGGAGGGAATGACCGGACCTGTAAGAAAGGAAGTTTCCTCATCCTCGAAGAAATGGATCAGAAAAGGGAAAGACTGGAGGTCAGAAGTAGTGTTATATTTTTGCTTTTAAAAGAGGAAAAAGTCTAACTGCAGAAACCGGTCTTTTAAAGTGGTCCAAAGACACGGTTGGGTGGAAATTGGGTTTCCTTAGCCGCGGGCTGAATTTGGCTGGTTTTAATTGTTCTATTTGCAAAGTATAGGGTTTGCTATGGTAACAAGGTCTGGCATCCAGAATGCATGTGAAAATAAAATCTGTTTGAAGGGTGAGGGAAAGGGGGTTGTCCTGGGAGGATTTTGGAGATTTCAAAGTCTTTTGAACAGTGGCTGGGTAAATTGAGGCCACAAGTCCTGCCCTCGGTCAGGAAGTGGCAGCCAGGTAGGACAGTCTTAACTGTCCATTCCAGGACCATGCTGAGAGCGGAGGAAGCTACTTAAGGTCTGAGCCTGTGCGATCGCCAGATTCTCCGCCAGTCTCAGCTCTAGTTGACCCATCGGGAGACCCTCCTTCCTTACCTAGCACAGCTAGGAAACGTGTGCGGAGGGAGGAGTCAGCGCCCCCTGGCCCCCACCCTCAGCCAGCCACCCAGGCAGGCGTGCATTGTCTCCAGGAAGGTGGGGTGGGAGCGGATTCCGACCCCACAGTCCCCCCCATTCACCCTGGCTCCACGTGCCCCCCCAGTTCTCTTGCCTGGTGCTCCACACCCCGCGCCCCCCCCTTCCCCGCCTTAGTCGCCGGCTGCCCGGAGTAGAGCTCCGACTGCCCCGCGCGCCCCAGAGCGGCGGAGGAGGCAGAGCTCCGGGACTGCTGTCACTCCTGTGCCCCTCAAGAGAGGGCCCGGGGGGGGAGGGGGACAATCGCAAGTCCCGAGGAGGGGGGGTGGCCCGGCTTAGCGCCCCCAGGCTGCCTCCGGCCTCCCCGGTCACGGCCGAAGCTGCCGCCCCGCCTCGAGGCGGGTGTGTCCCCCAAGTGGCGAGCCTCCGAGGTGGGGAGCGCAGGGCGCCCCCCCACTCACACACCCCTCCGGAGCTCGGGGCAGATGGTAGGCTCCATTTAAAGTGTGCTTGTCCCCGCTCTCCGAGCAGCCCTCGCCTGGGTCTCTGCTCTCGCCGCCGCCGCTCCTCCTCTTTCTCCTCCTCCCCTCCTCCTCCTCCTCCTCCCCCTCCTCCTCCTCCTCCTCCTCCCCCTCCTCCCCCGGCCGCCGCTGCTCCAGCAGCCCCTGTCATTCCTGCGCTGGAGAGCCCGGCGGTGGCGGCCGCGGCGGCTGAGCGCCCAGGGGGAAGGGGCAGCCGGTGGGGCCGCCAGGGAGCCAACAGGTAGAGCCGGGGCAGCCCGCCCCGCGCCCCCGGTGCAGCCCGGGCATCATGCTGCCCTTTGTCACTTCTCTCCTCCCCAGGCCAAAATCCTGAGCATGATGGAAGACAATAAGCAGCTGGCTCTCCGGATCGATGGGGCGATCCAGTCCGCCAGCCAGGAGGTGACTAGCCTGCGAGCCGAGCTGACAGCCACCAACCGGAGACTGGCCGAGCTGAGCGGCGGCGGCGGCGGAGGCGGCGGCGACTCCTCGATCATGGAGAACAACCACCACAACGCGCAAGGTAGAGGTTCTCCCCGACCCCGGAGGGACCCAAAGACCCCTCTCCCCGTCTCTGCGTGCGCGTGTCCATGCATGCGCCCTGCGATGCCCCCCGGCAGAGCTAGCGGAAGGGTCCGCCCGCGCCTCCTGGGGGGAGGCTTGGCTCCAAGGGTGGGCTGGATTCAAGGCTGCCTGGTGCCCACAGAATAGGCTGTGAGCAGGAGTCCGACCTGGCGAAAGCCCGAGAGGGGTTAGTGATTGTTGGATTTAGCCTCCCCCCACCGTGGGCGGGGGGCTTAGGGAGCATCCTTCGGCGTCGTGTCGCTTAACCCTTGCAGCCGGTCCATCGTGGGTCCTCACCTTAGGG
>CM053771.1:40902488-40988044 GCA_028658325.1 Potorous gilbertii
CTCTTTGGCTCTGAGGTCTGGTGTCAGGTTCACGGACCGAGATGAAAGAGTCAATTGCATCACTGTGCCGTTCCCACTTCCCTCCATCAAAACTGGGTCCGTTGTCTTCTTTCCACCTGGACTCGATGCTCTCTCCATGTGAATCTAGCCCTGCCACCTCCGCAGCAGTAGCAGCCAGTGAGCTGCCTGCTCAGCAGGGAGTTTAAATTCCCCAGCCAAAAAAGCCTCAGACCCTCCCGGAATAGTGTTTTTCCCCAGGAGGAGATCTTCCTAGACACCCCCACCCCCCAAAAAGACAGAATATCCCTCTGATGACAAAGTATGCTTGGTCCTGGACCAGAGGGAATCTGAAATCTAAGCTAGAAGTGACTTCCTTACAGTTTGCAGAACCAATACAGCTGGCCGTGTTGACATTGGCTCCCAAGCAACCTGGGAAACCCCCTTGCAAGGGTTAATGTTAGATGAACTCTTCTTAAAATGTATTGTTTGATCTCTGTGAAGCAAGAAAGTGTGAGTCAAGCCAGGCCATTGAGGATTTCTGCTAATCACCCAAGTGTTTAAAATCTCGGGAGTTGCTGTCTATAAAATTAAATGTAATTGTAACCCTTAAGCCCTTGAAATCCAAAGCAAGAAAAAGATGCTGTTCATTCCCTGGTACCTTTTGAATAGCACGTTAGGAGCAGGAGTGGGTCCTGTATCAACCCTGAACCTGATCTGTTGTTTATTTCAAGACCCCCCTCTTCCAAGAATTTGACAGAATATTTCAGGTTCTTCCTCGTGGTCCTGGTACTTCTATGAGTTGAATTTGAACCTGAAGATTAGCTGTGGTCCATAAAGTCCAGTTCCCAACCTAATTAAATATCCCACTCCCCTACTCCCTCCCCAAGAGTGGTGTGTGTCCCAGCTCACTTCTGCTGCATCTGAATGGGCATTATGTAAGACTGATGAATGAGCTGTCTTCTAGGGTTTGGCATAAGGGCTGCAGGGTGGAAATTGAGCAGATTTCAGTAACTTATCCTTTGCTACCTAAATGTATATGTGTTAAGTCACAGATGATATGCCTGAAGATATTGTGGGGAACCCAGTCTTAAAGAGATAGATTGTAAAGTATTGCTTGGGATTTATGGATGGGAATTTTCCTATTGTGACAGAAACGAAGAATTGACCTGGTGCTAAGGGTTACAAGTCAAATTCCGGAGGTCTAGGCCATCTGACTCTTGACTACAATTCCCCCTCCCCCCAAAGGGGCAAGTTTTGCATGCTGGTTGGTTATAAAGCAGGTAGAAATAAATGTATTTAGAGATTTATGGGAGTAATTTTCAGTTGGGGGTGACTAGATGAGGGCTGAATTCTCACTCTAGAAGAGGTCACTGCTGCCGGATGCAGTCAGGTGACTCAATTTCTTGGCCTCCCCTCACCCCCACCTAATGCATCAGCTGTAAAAGTGCAAATGCCTCTTTGCTGCCCAGATGGTCCTAAAATTCTCAAATGGGAGACACTAAAGCCAGTAACCACTCCAGGTAAATGTTCTTAAGAGCCTCCTTGTTTGAACTCAATTTAGTAAGAGTTGTCAGCTCATCTCCCTTTAAATTGATGTGAATTTTCGCCCATGTGTGGTTTTTAGAAAAGGAAGAGAGCTCTATGGCAGGGAGATGTTACTTACAGGCATGCTTCTTAAATGTGATGTTTCTGCCTTATTAGAGTGAAAGAGAACCTCTGTAAAAGAAGACTGGCTGTCTCTTCACTGGGTTTTACCTTTGCTAAGCACAAGGTTCCACAAGGAAGTATGGAATTGTATCAGATTCATTTAAGAGGATTCTTAGAGACTTCCTGCTTCTTGATCACCTAAGGCTAGAGTAGCTCGCAGCTTCTTAATCTAGCTTGCTGTTCCAAGTTAGCCTCCTCAATTATATTCTGTTGGTTTTAATTTCGAATGTGTTCGTTAGGGTCATTAAGCCCATGATTTAAGATAATTCCCATTTGTTGATGTTCTATGCATTTGTTACCCCTCAGATTGTGACTTTAAAAACTGAATGATATAAACTATGAAAATTATTAGCATATGATTTTAATAAAAAACCTAACAGGTATTTGGAATATATCAGAGTACTTGGCATGCAGACGGCATTTATTAAACGCATGTTGATTTTTCAACTATTTCTTTTTTCCTCAATATTACTATAAAGAGATATTGAAGAATTTGCTTTTCCCCCCATAACAAGGTTGCATGATGGGGGAGGGAGTGAAAAGAGGTACCTTTAATTAATTAAGAATATTAACAGATTCATCATCAGATGCATTATCCAGCTGACAATCCAGCAGGAAGCCTTTGGAACACCTTTGGCTCTAGAACTTGGGTTCTCAGGGTGGATGAATGTACTCTTGTCATTTAAACAAAATATGAACTCTGCTGGTCCCCTCCGTGAGCCTTGTGTGGTTGCTATGTAACAGAGTCTCGAAAGCGAACTGTTACAAATCGGGGGGTTAGTCACTTTGCAGCATCTTCTCTTGGAATCTGTGTTGAAAGAGCGCATGGCAGGCAGCCCATCTTGCTGTTTTCTCTCTTCTCTCAGTGAGTTGAGTAATCCCTAATGAGGACACCGGCACCCACTGCAGAGGGCATCACCAGTGAGAGCTGTTACATTCAGACGATCTCCCTGAAGAGCAGCAGGAGGTTGGCAGGGTCATAAACACATTTGACAGGTAGACAGAAGAAGGTTCAGAGAGGACAGAGTCCAGCATTTGCACAAGTACATCTTGCTTGTAGCCAGGGAGCTGATTTGTTTAAAGGGATGTCTCAGAGTCATCGGCCTCCAAGTAGCATCTCTAGGAAAATATGCTTACGATGCTTGCAGGTTTGGGAGGGCAGGGGGGTGGTGCAGAGAGCAATTTGTTTCTCTGAAAAGCTTGTGTCTGATGAATGCCTAATATTAAATTCAAAAGGTTGCTTTGCTACAGATATAATAAAGCAATTAAGCTTCATTATAACCAACTCAAACAGGTGTTAGCTATATATGACATAAGATGCTTACGCCCAGTAGGAGATAAGCTTACTATAGTTTGTTGTGTATGTGAGTTTGTGTGTGTGCGTCTAAGAAAATAATTATTTTTATACCTAGGCAAAAAAAAAAAAAACCTGAATGGAAGTGTGGCTTGCTTCATTGCTTAACATAAAGGCTGTAGAAACAAGCTAGCCCAATTACTGGAGAGGCAACCTTGGAATCAAGAGGGCCTTAGGTTCAAGTGTTGCTCCGGATTCATTCTGGTCACATGAGCATGGGCAAAGTCATTACTCTCTCAGTGCCCCAGGTACCTTGGATTAGAAGTTATGGGAAAGTAGTCTATCTTTATTGGTGGGTGGAGTTTTCATAGAGTACCCCACAGGAATCAAGTCACAGGTGCAGAGTCTATTCCTCAAGCGCATTGCATCTACGTGCACCTGCATGTCTTGGTTCGGATACCTTTCCTTCTGAAATTATTGCCATTTTTTATCTTTCCCCTCATTAAAATATAAGCTCCTTGAGGGCAGGAACTGATGCCTGACACAGCAAATTCTTAAAAGTTTCTTGACATACTTGACTGTATTCATGCAAAGAAATGCAAAGTAGAAATACGGTTTGCTTGATTCCTTTGATTCTAATTCTAATCTAAGTAGAAGATTTAGAAAAGAGATGTTATGTATTATAAGGGTCAATGTTGGAAGGGGGAAGACCCAAGTTTAAGTCCTGCCCCTGTTCCATTCTAGCTGAGTGATCACAGGCATGTCATTCAATCTCTCCCTGCCTTCAGGAAGTCTCTAAGCGCATAGGTGGCAAATGACTTGTATTGGTGAAAGGAGTTCCCATTCGGTTTATTCCCTGTAACAGTGAAATAAAAGGTCTGCCTCCATAGATAGGGAGGTAGGTAAGTAGGTAGATAAATGCATGCACAAAACCCAATACAGAGTGGAAATGTGGTTAACTTTCTGCCTTAAAGGCATAAAAGACTATTTCCTATCTAACTAGTAAGCATAAAACTGAAGAATTTCGTAGACAAGTACAGCTTTTCCCAATAGCAGTCAGACTTCATAACCCTAACCCCTCCCTGGGGGCTACACCTAGACATTACTATCCCAAGACTGAGAGTCTGTCAATTAATTGACAATAACCTAATGGAGTGAGTAGGTTTGTGATATGTTGGCTGAGACCAAGAAGTGAGAACTTTGTAATGTTAATTCTTGTATTTTGGGAGCCGCATCCTAATTTATCCCACCATTGCTCATGAGAATTTCAATCTTTATATTTCTTTTTCTCCAGAGAAGGTGATTGATTTTAGGTGCTCCATTCTGAGAGTGAGTGTAAAATTTTGAAGAAGAAACTTTAAAAGTCATTAGCTTTAATCCACTGGCGTTATTGATGAGAGAAGCTAAGTGATTTGCCCTTGGTCACACTACTAAGTGTCTCAGGCAAGATTCAAACTTGGGTTTTCCTGGTGCTTAATTCCAGTATTCCATCCATTGTAATACTCATTGAATAGCTGGAGCTCATCCAGAGAAGTGTCCAGGAGGGTGAGGTGACTCAAACCTAGTTCATACGAGCATGTCCTGAAGGACCTAAGAATGCTTAACTTAGAAAAGAGAAAACTGAAGCAGGGGGAAAGGAAGTGTGGAGGCAGAAATAAGATCAATATCTTCAAGAGTTTGGAGGCTTCTTCTGGGGAAGAGAGATTGGGGAATTTTTACTTGGCCCAGGAGGTCAGAGCTATGAAGTATGGGTGAAAAATTAAAGAAACACACACACTCTCTGTCTCTCTCTCTGTCTGTCTCTGTCTCTCTCTCTGTCTCTCTCTCTTCCTTCGTGTGTGTGTGTCTCCACTTAGACCTGTCAAAAATTGAAATGGGATGTTTCTGGAGAGAATGAGTTCCTATCACTGGAAGTCTTCAAATATAAACTGTCTGACCACTTGTCACAGATACAATAGATAAAATTCATAGAACTGGGTAAGAGATGGCTTAGATTACCTCTTAGATTTCTTCCATTTTATCAGTCAACAAACATTTATTTCTTTTCCTTTTACTGTTCTGCTTCTAAAAAAAATAAATGTTTTTCAATAAACAAAATTCTACCTTGTCTCCTACCACATCTCTCCCATGATCACACTAAAAAGAAAATCCCAGACCTTCATAACATAAATTCATGGTGAAGCAAACCAATTACTTACATTGACCATGGTCACTGTGAGTCCATTATATCTCTGTCAGGAGATGGGTAGTATGTTTCATCAAGAATCTTCTAGAACTCTAGTCAGTCACTACATTAATCAGAGTTCTTGAAAGAAGGCTTTCAAAGTTATTTGCTTATAAAGTTATTATATAAATTGTTCATCTGGTTCTGCTCCTGTCACTCTGCATCAATTCATATAAGTCTTTCCAGGTTTGTCTGAAACTATCCCCTCTATCATTTCTTACAGCACAGTAATATTTTATCACATTCATAAACTAACGTTGTTCAGTTATTCTCCAATTAATAGGCACTCCCTCGGTTTCCAATTCTTTGTCACCATAAAAAGAGTGGCTACCAAGATTGTTTCATGGATGGATCCTTTTCCTCTTTCTTTGATCTCTGGAGTATAGACCTATACTGCTATCTCTAAGTCAAAGGACATACACCTTATAAATTTCATAGCTCCATATTTCCTTCCAGACTGACTGGACCAGTTCACAACTCTATCAACAATGTACTTGTTTTTACCACAGCCCCCTTGTCATTTTCCATTTTTGTCAACGTTTCCAATCTGATGAGTATGAGATGGACCCTCAGAATTGCTTTAATGCAGTTCTCTAATGAGAAATGAAACATGGACAGTGATAGTTTGGATTTCTTTCACTAAGCATTGCCTGTTCTTATCATTTAACCATAGGAAAGGGCTCCAATTATTATAATTTTACCCAGTTTCCAGATATGAAACCCTTGTCAGAAAATTTCCAAAAGGCATTTATTCGTGTTTTTGTTAGTAAAACTACTACAATTACCAATAATAACTAGATTTATTTAGCACCTACAATGTTTCAGGAACTGTGATAAACGCCTTACAAATATTATCGCATTTGATCCCCATATCCCTGTTTTGCAGTTGAGAAAACTAGGCAAACAGGGTTGAGTTCCTCAAAGTCACACAGCTCATAAATGTCTGAGGACACATTTGAACTCCCATCTTTCTGATTAAAAATTGCTCTATTTACTATGTCAACCTAACTGCCATATTAAAGATCTAATTTATGCCTGGCACAGTGCTAAGCATTGTAATAGAATGTAAGTTCCCTGAAGGCAAGAACTTTCTCACTTTCGCCTAGCACATAGTAGACATTTCATAAATACTGATTGATTGAGTCATTAAAGTTAGTTCTGAGATTCTGATTCACCAGTGGCAAAGATAGTCCTTGATTATCTTAAGTTCAGATTTGTCTTATTTCATTGGGTGCTTCATGGAGATTTGGAAGTTCCTTTCCCGAAACAGCATAGAGTATTGGCTAGAATTCTGAACTTAGAGGCAGGATGAGCTGGCATTGTCTCTTTCATCAGAAACCTACTACTTCGATGATCCTGGGCAAGTCACTTAGTCTTAGTTTTCTCATCTGTCAAATTGAGGCAATAAAAATTCCTACCTGACAATCATTGTGTGATAATATAAAGTGTAGTGCAGACCTTAAAGAATTTTATAAATATGAACTGTCATAATTATATCATTAGGTAATCGTCTGCATCAGTTGGTCAGCTGAATTCTAGGCTACTTCACTGATCATAAGCATCTTGTTATCTTGACTGGAGAGGACAGAGTCAGAGCTCAGAGGTGCCATCTTGCATTTTGTAAATGGAGAAGCTGAAGTCCAAAGAGAGAAGGTCACAGGGGTCAGGAGCAACAACCCCCATCCCCTGACACTGAAGGCTGCTCTCATTAGGCATTCTTCAGGACTTGTGGTGCCTTCCCTGAGGTACAGCCTCTAGATCCACAGACACTTCTGCTTCTCCATGGTACAACCAGGCTGAAACTCTTTATATGGTCACTGTTCTATTGTCTTCCAGATATGCTGGAAAAGTTCTCCCTGTGGGCAGGTAGTCAGGGTTTGTGCTGATGTCAGTTTTCAAAAACTTCATGCTGTTGACTTTAGATCCCTCCGGGTCAGTGTAAGTCTGCTTTTCTGGTCAAATTGTAGGCTCAGAAGTTTAGAGCTAGAAGGGACCTGAGAAGTAATCCATTTCAATATGCCTTATTTAACAAATTAAGAAACTGAGGCCCAAAAAGGTCACACAACTTACTGAGTAGATGATTGATATAAAAATCCATTGTTCTTCCCAAATTGACAGGATCCTGGTTGTATAGCTTCCAGGAAATTCCTCCTCCTTCTCCTCCTTCTCATTCTTCTCCTTCTCCTCCTCCTCCTCCTCCTTCTTCTCCTTCTTTCTTCTTCTCCTCCTCCTCTTCTTTATCCTTCCTTCCTTTCCTCCTTCCTTCCTTCCTTCCTTCCTTCCTCCCTTCCTTCCTTTCTTGTTTTCCTGTTAGTTTTTTTTTTATTTCTTGCTTTTTCTTCTTTCTTTTTTCCTTGTTTGCTTCCTTTTTAGAGCTGAGTGTTGAAATTTTCTCCCTGAATCAAATTGTCAACCCTTCTGTACCTCCTAGTCTTAGAGAGTGGCCTGGGAGGTTGAAAGGTTAAATGTTTTCCCCAGAGCCACATGACCATTATATATCAGAGGCAAGAATCAAACTCAGTTCTTCTTGCCACCAGGGCAGACCCTCTAGCTGCCTCCATGCTGCTGACCATTTACCATTTGTTTCTACTTCTGTCCTGTTGGCAGGCAGCAATACCATGCTCTGGTGAATCTCGTTGGCTATAATGTGTGATTCTCTGGCCATCAGCAAGAATGCAGCAGATGGCCTCTGCAGGTGAGACACTGCTCAGTGGGCTCCACTGATTCTCAGCATAAGGCCCAGTGGGTCCAGAAGGTCAAGTAGGTGGACACAGCCATACACCCTGCATATTTTCTCCCACTGTTGCCAGACAAAGATTTCCCCAGCCTTTCAGATGAACATTCCTGGGACATGTGACATCAGCCTTTGTTCCTTAGCTCCTTTGAGCATTCTTGGGGGAATGGGAAGTGTCAACCATGGGCTTTGGCTTCCCAGCCCCTCTGCCACACATCAAGAAAGCATTGGTCTTACTGCACCCTCTGAGATTTGAGAAGAATTTTGAAATGATCCTCTAAATGGAAACTAGTCCATGCTGTTTTGGATTTAGAGCAGGACAAGTACTATATGATTGGGAGGATAGAATTAGGCTAGGGGGCAACCAGCAGAAATGGCTGCATACCTTATTACTGTAAAATGTAGACAAGAAGGGATATTTAGCACCATTCAGGAAAAGGTAGTTTTACCAAAGTCAGCAGAAGGCCTGCCCTCTGCTCTACCATCTGGAAGTAGATTGGAGCTGGTGACTCAGAATGAGTAAAAGTCACCACATCCATTGTAACCCTTAGAAAGGCATTTGGACAAGAGCCATCTGAAATGCCAGGACACCAAGAGAAAGCCAGTGAAAAGGAAGTCCTCCATCTACTCTTAAGCACATTGGATTACAGCAAAATTTCCTGTTTGACTTGGAGGCAATTTCAGTCTCTAAAGTTCAGTTACATGTTATTCTCCTTTGTAATCCATCACCATTGAACAAATCTCAATAAGCTTTCAATTTTGTCTTAAATTCAATAGGGCCAATGATTTGTTGTTATTAATATTATCTTTAGCTTACACAGATGGCTTTCAAGTTTGCAAAGTACTTCAATGCATTGTGGCCCTCCCTCACTTAAATCCAACTCACTTGTATGTCATGGCATCACCTTCCAGATGTCATGGTCCTCTTCCAGAATGAAGGAGAAATAGCAATGCATTATTTCATTTGTCCTTCAGAACAACCTTATGAGGCGCTATCACTACTCCCATTTTAATGGGGAGGTAATTGACAGTCAAAGAGGTTAAGTAATTTACCCAGGGTCACAAAACTAGTAAGTGTCTGAAATAGGATTCACGTCTAGATTTTCCTATTTCCCATTCCAGCACTAAAGGCACCTCGTGAGGTCACCTAAATGGAAGTAGTCCCTGTCATACTCTCGATGCATTCCTCATGCTGGCTGCTGTCTTGGTTGACTTGGCTAAGCCAAGTCTTTCTTTTGGACTTCTGTAATGGTCAATGTCCTTTTAGCTCTCAGCGACCGGAGTTCACATGGAGCTCATTCTTGTATGACTCAGTGGGATAATCCCTCCCCTCTCCACTATCCTCTGTCCCATCTGCTCCTTTCTGCCTTTTGCCAGACCTTCTTCAGCACTCGAGGGCAGGTGAGAGCACGCTTGGCAAAGACAGAAGGAAAGGAAGAGAGAATTTGGGGAAGTTGAGCCATCTTCCACTGTGAAGGAGCTGTCCATTCCTGGCTCTCTTCCAGGCATGGAGTTGTTGCAAAAAGTTTTCCAAAGCATAGAAGCCAAAGATTTTTACTTTGGTAGAGTTCTGGTTTGTCTCTTCCTTCACTCTCATTCAACAAATATTTATTGAATACCTAAAAGTTCTGGGTAAGGGTTCCAAGGTGATGTCAAGTAGAGAAGGACTGGGTTATTTGCTTTATAGGGTCATGTTTGTAGAGCTAGAGATGTCTGTAGAAGACATTTATTAAAACTAACTCACTTTATGAGTGAGGAAACTGAAACTCAGAAGGTTATATGACTGGTCCCAGAGCTAGTATGTTGCAGAAATTTAAAAAAAAAATCATAGGTTTAGACTTGGAAGGAATTTGGAAGATATATAGTGCAGTCTTTTCATTTTATAGGTGAAAAGCCTGAGGGTCCTTTATGGTTAAGTGACTTGTCCAAGGTCACTTAGGTAGTAAACATTACAGATGGTATTTTAATTCAGGTTATATGCCAGCATTTTTTCCAAAGGATTGAAAAGAAGTGAGGTCTGAAATGAAGATTCTAAATTTACTATTGGTGCAGCTATTGGCACATTTTCAGACATCCTATAAACACATCAAGTTGGGTCTAATTCCTAGGTTGGGTTTTCATGATCCTAGTGACTAATGGTTCTCCAAAAGGAAAAGCATCTATTGGTCATTTGTCTCGGCCATATTTACAGGGATGATCGAGAGCAAGCTGAGGGATAGAAATAACACACGCCCTTTGTTAGGCACACTGCCATCTGAGCAGACAGGGGAAGACTGGCCAATTGCTCTTCTTGGTCCCAGTCACAAAGTACAGGACTGTACACTACCCTTAATTCCCATCCTGCTTCAGGCTCTTTGGCCCCAGGGCTTGTTCCTTCCCCTTTCATCTGATTCTGCTCATACCTATGACTTGAGGAATACTCATCCCCTTTTGTGACAACCACGAAGAAGGAGAGATTGAGGATTGCATGATCTGGAGATGGCTCCGAGGAACAGAAAGTCTGTGCTTGAGTTCTAGCTTGCCCATTTCTTATCTGTATAACATTAAGCAAGTTACTTCACCTTTGTTCTCTTGCTCTGTAAAATGGGAAAAACTGAATTACATGATTTCTATTGCTTCTTCCAACTAGAAATTCTATGTTCTAATGTCTCATCCAGTACCAACATCATATTTTGTGAAGTTCCCCCCAACACCTTCCCACTCCTAGTTTTGCATTTTGTTTTCTAAGGACCCTCTTAGCTCTGACATTCTGTGTTCTAAGGACCCTCCCAGCTCTGACATCCTGTGTTCTAAGGACCTTCCTAGCTTTGACATTCTTTATTGTAAGAGCCCAACCCTCACATTCTATGTTCTAAGGGCCCTTTCAGCTCTGACATCCTTTTCCCAATGTCCTTTCTTTGTTTAATATTCCACAGCCTAAGAGCCCTCACAGCTCTGCCATTCCATATACCAAGGTTCTTTTGAGCCCTTAACATTCTGAAGTTCCTGTCAGCTCAAAGTGTCAGGAAAAGCCTTCATCCAGTGAGAACTGCCAAAAATGGAATTGGTTGACTCAGTAGACAGTGAGCTCCCCAACCCTGGAAGTCTTCAAGTTGACAAGGAGTTATGACTTACTGGGTAGTGAAATTCACTCACATGGTGGAGTTGGTGCAGTTTGCTCGTTGGCTTTCTTCCTACTCAAATCCCATGATTCTCTCCTACAGATTGGTCATTTCTCCTTCCCAAATCCCAGGTCTTACCTTGACTGTTTCTTTAGCCTTGACTAAAACAAACCAAGTTACACATTAGATTTATTTATTTTTTTGTTTTTACCATTTGCATTATACCATTCTTAGGAGTATGGTATATTTCTAGCACATATTTGCTAGTACCTGGAGGTTTCCAAAGCTTGTAGTGTTCATATTTTCTCATGTAACCCTCACAACTATCTTGGTAAGGGCTGTTACTTTCTCCATTTTATAGATGGGGAGTCTGAGGCTGGGAGAGGTTAAAGGACTTAAACTGAGGTCTTTCAGATTCCAAATCCAGCACTGTATCCCCTATCTCCTAGCTGCTTCCTTGGCTACAAAATGGGAAGGGTTCAAACTAAGTGGTTTCTGGGGTCAATGTTCCTATTAGACATCTACTGTGTGTTAGGCTCTAGAGGACACAAACAAGGTCCAGCCCTTGCCTTTATGAATTATAAGGCATTTATTAAACATTTGTGCCAGGCACTGTGATAAGGACTGGGCATATAAATACAAGCAAACGAGATAGCCCCTGACCCCAAGGAACTTACAATCTAATAAAGACAAACAAAACTTGAACTAGAAAGAGTGGGGTTAGAATGCATGGTAGCACCATTTGGAAATGTAGAGAAAGTTTTGAGGTCCAGAAATTGACTTACTTCCAGTCACACAATAAGTGTCAGAGACTGGAGGTGAGAACCTCCATACCATACTGTACCATACCATACCAACAAACTATACCATGGATTTATGATCTGTCATTCTAACTAGGAAAGTACTCCCCATCAGCTGTAGCAAATGATGCAATTCTCTTTCCTACACTAACTTGAACTCTTTCCTTTGAAGTCCAGAAGTGACAATGTGAAAAATACTAGTATCTACTATGTGATTTTTCTACTCTTGACTAATGATGGACTAAGTGATTGACCAGGAGGTATGTGTTGTTGTTGTTTTCATCAAGCCTTTTACTAGAGTTTGGGCATTTTTATACTATGCCCTGTGAACCATGGAAATGGATGACCTATTGATTTAGGCAACTAGATGGCTCAATGGGTAGAGCTTGGGAAGTGCAATTGGAAAGACATGAGTTCAAATCAGATTCAGACACTTACTGTGTGATCCTGGGCTAGATACTTAACTTCTCTCTGCCTCAGTTTCTTCATCTCTAAAATGGGTATAAAAATAGAACCTATTTGATGGGGTTATTGTGAGGACCCAGCAAGTTAACATATGGAAAATGCTTTGGAAACTTTTAAAGAACTATGTAAATGCTGGTTTTATTGTCAGTGTCGTTAATATTTGTTATTGTTGTACTGGATCTATGATTTCATCGGCATAGGGAATTCCCAGGCAGAAACTCTTTCCACAAAGCAGATCGGGAACTCCTCTGTAATTTGTAACCTTAGAGCATTGATGTGTGGTGAGAAACAGGGGATCCTTGGGAGTTGGCACAGGGGGTATTATAAAAATGCCCAAACTCTGGTGGTTTATTTTTTTAAAAACACATATTTCATTGTCAACCAGAAATGAAGAGAACAGAACACCATGAGTCAAGGGAAGAAAAAATCGCATGAGTTAAGAGTAGAAAAATCACTTGTCTAGGGTCATGCAGCCAGTATGTATCAGAGGAAAGGCATGATCCCAGATATTCTTATCTTTGGGAACAGTACTCTATCTTTTCTGCCAGGCAGCCTCTCCTAATTGACCTCTCACTGCTGACCTGTGATTACATAGATCCTCGTTGTGTTGTCTTCATTAACATGTGCATTGGGTAAATCACATTCCCGAGTCCTCTGGGGGGGATGAAACAACCCAAGTATAGCGACCCCCTAAGCTGTGTCTCAGTTAGGAAGTTTCCTGAAATGATAGGGGATAGGACTGCCATTTTGCATAATGTGGCTGCCCACGTTTTGCCTGAGGGAACGTTCTTCCACTCTTATTGCTCTGTGGGTAATTTGACATTGTACTCGGCAGCCCTGCTGGAGAAGGGACTCACGTTTAAGTCTTAATAGAATCCCTGTGGAGAAAGGATAATGACTCAGTGGTCAGCTGCCTCACAACGTGCATCGTTAGCATGTTGAACCTTGTTAGAAAGCAGCTGGTCATTCCATAGACTGATATATACCAGAGATCAGATTGTGTCTTTCCCCCTTCCCTAAAGATAGCAGCTAAAAACAAGAGAAATCCATTGCAAGATGATCAACTTATAGACTATCCAGAATCCTATCCTTCAATTTGAGCATTTGGATGGCTTTCTATGGGGTTTCTTGGAATCAGCTATTTCATTCACACAGGGGAGATTGCCACCATGGAGTTAAAGCTGGAAAAGACTTAGAGGCCATCTAGTCTGTACTCCTCATTTTACAGATAAGGAAACTGAGGCCCAGAGAGATGGTGGCTTTTCCAATACCACTCATACCAATAGCAAGTGGAGAAATGGATTGTTAATCATGTTCTCTGGCTCCAAGTTTATTACCTTTTTTCTTCACTGCATTGCCTGACTTGGTCTTCAGTTATGACCTGTCTTCAGGTGGGAGGATTTTCTAACATCAGTAGTTTCAATTCAGCTTAACAAATGTTTTAAAGGCTTGCTGTATACAAAATAGTGTGTTTTGTTCTGAAGACTAAAAGATGAAACACAGCACAGATCCTGCCTTCATGGAACTTTATGGAACCGTTTGATAAGGATGATATGATGTACCCAAATAAGTGTCAGTCAAGCAACTAGTTTCTTTGAAGTGCCCACTGTGTGCTATTGAGACAGTTAGGTGGTACAATGAATAGCGTGCTGGGCCTGCAGTCAGGAAGACTTGAATTCAAATCCAGTCTCAGACTGTGTGACCCTGGACAAGTCACTTCACCCTGCTTGCCTCAATTTCCTCATCTGTAAAATGAACTAGAGAAGGAAATGGCAAACCACTCCAGTATATTTGCCACGAAAACCTCAAAAGGGATCACAAAGAGTTGGATATGACTGAAAGTGACTAAACAACAACAGCTATGTGCTAGGTACTGTGCCAAGGAAGTACTAAGATCCAAAGCAGAGCATTTTGTCAGTCAACCAGAATTTATTAAGTATTTATGACACATCTAGGCAATGTGCTAAACACCATGCATACCCAGAAGCAAAAAAAGATTCTTGCCTTCAAGGAGCTTATATTCTAACAGGAGAGAAAATATGTAATTAAGTCCATGCAAGGTATATCCAGAACAGATGGAAAGCAGTCTCAGAGAGGAAGCCTTTAGCATCTGGGGTGACTGTAAAGACTCTGCAGAAAGTGGGATTGAGCTGAGCCTTGAAGGAGGTCAGAAGAATTAAAATATGGTACTGAGTTATCTGAGCTTTCCAGGCATGGGATATAGCCTATGTAAAGACTTGGGCATAGTGGAGGAATTGTCAGTGGTGTATCATGTCTGAGAAACTGAAATTAGTTCCCAGCATTCCTGGATCACAGAGGGCAGAAAGGAAAGTGTGAGAAAACCAGAAAGAGAGGAAGAGGTCAAGTTGGAAGGAGCTTTAAATACCAAATAAAGGAATAAGAAGGAATCCAAATAAAATGCTGGAGGAAAATTTGAGATAGAAAGTGATATGGTCAGGCCTGTACCTTGGAAAGATGATATTTACAGCTGTAAGGAAGATGGATTGGGAGACAGAGAAATTAGAAATAGGGAGGCTGATGAAGATGTAGAGGCATTGCAATGGATGCTCTGGAGGAGGGCCTGAATTTGGGTAGTGGCCTTGTGAACAGAGAGAAGGGGCTGAATCTGAGAATTGTCATCTAGGTAGAAAAAAAAATAAACCTCTGAGTTTCTTAATCTTTGCTGTCCCTTTACCTAGTGTAAAACCTCTTAGAGCTACAAGGGATCTAAAAGAGGTCAGACTTCTGCCCCTCTCATTCTACAGATGAGGAAACTGAGGCTTTGAAGGAAATATTTGATTGTGATTGTGGAGAGGAAAAGGCTCCTTATTTAAAGGAATCCTGCTCAGGGTGTCTTTTTAGAATGAGAGAAGTCTTTGTGAATAGAAAGAATCACCTCCGTTTTTTCTTCTTTTTGTAGTTTAGAATTTTTTTGAATGGTGTGGGCATCTGTGGAGTGCATTTGGCTCTCGCCCTTTAGTGACTTGGGTGCAGGGATATATAGATATAGATGTATAGATAGATATATATGTGTGTGTGTACTCATATATACACATGCATACATATGTATGTGTATATATATGTATGTATACACATACATGCATATATACACACAGATGTATGCACACATGTACATGTATGTATACATATCACATATCTATATATACATGTATAATATATAATATATGTATATGCAGACCACATATCTATATATATACACATACATGCACAATATATATGTGTGCAAGCCACATACATACACATACATATATGTGTCCATACATATCACATATCTCCATATCATGCACACATGCTCACACACACACATGACATCACTGCCTACGTAGCCTCTGTCTCTAGTGAAGAGATCTGATGAGATCTGAGCCAACACTTCCACTGAGTCACAAGGGAATACAGTGGGGCTCGACTTGGGGCTTTGCCCATCCATCATTCTGGGGCTAAAAAGAAGAGAGCTGCTGTAAAATACTGAAACTTGGGGGAGACAAATTAAGTCAAGTGGTTTAGTTCTCTGACACAAATTGTATCTTACCTCCTGATTCAGGACTGACCTCCACATCTGGACCCTACTCTGCTTATCTCAGCCTTTGGGATTATGACACTCTAAGGACCCCAGGAGACCTCAGTTCCAACCCCACTTCTGAAGCTTACCCCCTGTGTGGCCCCAGGCAAGTCACCTCTTTGGGCCTCCATTTCCTCATCTGTAAATGAGATCTCTTTCAACTCTAGATCCAGGACACCAGCTTCCTAAGTTATTTTGCCTCTGTAGTACTCAGTTTCTTCATCTAGAAAATAAAGGGGCTAGACTTGACCTCTGAGCTACCTTCTAATCTAAACCATTACCTCATGGTTTTGAGTCATTTAACTTCTCTGTCTGCCCCAGGTGACACAGGTATTAAAAAGAGCTAAAAATTAAATCCAAGTCTTCCGCTCTATTGAATTTCAGTGTTCTCACTACTCTGAAATCGTAGGAAACTCATTTTAGTTTTCAACTTATCTACTGGTCCTTTGGGCATATAGATTTCTTTGTGCTATACCCTGAAATCCCCTGATCTGCAGAATGAGATCCCCACCAGGAATTCTGTTACTCTCCCAAACATGAAACTCGTCTTCATGTTGGCAGGAATCCCATCCATGAATGGAAGGTAGGAGATACCATGAGAAACTCTCCATCTGAATCAGAGAGAATTCTTTGACCTTAGCTTTTAACATTTCTCTTTACAGTGACTTACAGAATTATATGTATGTATGTATATATCTCAGTTCTCAAGTATCTATAAATAGCATCAAAAGTAGAATGGACTGACTGAGGAGGTAGTAATATTCCCTCTGACTGAAAGTCTCCAAGCAACTCCAAGCCACTTATCGAGTATGTCATAGAGGAAATCTTTTTTTCGGATATAGGTTGGAGTTGATGGTATCTTCCAGCTTCCGATGACCTCTCTTCCAACTCTTGAGATTTTTCTGTTTTGAAATTCAAATTTTCTTCCTTGAGATCCATCCTTGAAAGTACTGAATAAATCCAGACCTATAGGCCGTGACTATCAAGGAAACCTTCCTTCCTCCTTTCAATGAAAATCACTCTTTATAAACTCCCGGGGCTCAATATTGGATAGCACCAGTTATAACCTGAACAATAAGAGTTGGCCAGGACTCTGTTCCAGTTGTGATCTGATTGGCTGACTGCCATCCCTAACCAACCTCATCCTGTTGCGCTGTCTAAAACTCCTCAAGCGTGAGATCCATCCCATCATTTTCTCATTTATACCAGTCCTGGGTAATGGGCTAATCTCTTTAGCATCACTTAGATTTATTAGAGAAGATGGCATTTATGAAAGAAAAGCTTGTACTCTAGGGCCTGATCACTACAAACAAGCTAAGGTAGTCTTGGCATCCATGTTATAAACCAATCTTTCTCCAAAGGTTTATGGCAAGCCTTTAAAAGTGTATAAATAGATCCTGAAGACCAAACTAAATTATTTCTATTTTTTTCTTTGTGGTCTTATCCTATAAACATTTATTAAGCACCTACTATGTCAATTTACAAAAGTTTATTGTATTTAATATGTATCAGGCATGGTGCTAAGCACCAGGTGTACAAAAATAGTCTTTACCCTCAATGAGCTCACGTTACAAAGAAATGTTCAAGATACACACAGAGTAGATGGAAGTTGATCTTATGAGTAGAAGGTTCGAAGTAGATGGAAGTTGATCTTATGAGTAGAAGGTTCTAAGTATAGATGGAAGGGAAGAGGGACAGGAAGGACCAGAAAAAGGTCTCTTTCAGAAGATGACATTTGAGCAGAATTTTGAAGAAAACTAGAAATTCTAAGAGTTGGAGATAAAGAAGGAGAATATTTCAGGACTGGGAGACAGCCAGGACAAAGTTCCAAAGACTGGACATGGAGTGTTGCATAGGAAGAATGGTACATAGACTATCATGACTTGATTGTTGGTTACATGGTTGGGAGTAAAGTGTAAAGAAGAATGGAAAGATAGGAAGGGGCCAAGGTTGAAAAGAGCTTTAGATGCCAAAGAAAAGCAGTCCTTACCTTCAGAGAGCTCACAGCCTATTTGGTTTGTTATCCCAGAGGCTAGAACCCATATCAAGGAGTGGAAGTCAGAAGAAGGTGGATTTCACCTCAAGATGAGGAAGTATTTCCTTTCCTTCTTGGCTATGGTCTCAAAAGGAGATGCTCATACTTCATCAATGGATATGTTCTACCAGAGTATTAGGGATATTAGGGATCAGAATCAGTGATTTGAAGCTCATAAGGACTTTGGTGGTCATTTGGTTCAAACCCCCTCATTTTACATCTGAAGAAACTGAAGCCCAGAAAAGTCAAGTGACTTGCCCAGGGTCTTCTAAGCAGTAAAAGGTAGAGGATTCATTTGAATTCTATGAAAATCATGCTTCTAAATCTAATACTTTTCCTATAGACCCACACTGCCTCATTGGTAAGCCAGCTTAAAACTATGAAATGCATTCTTTCATTTGTTCTACATTTGTAGGGTGACTTTCTTTTCTTTTTCGGCTCCTGACATTTTATGTTTTGAAAACTTAGAGCATTGTCTAGAGAACCCTGGTGTTTAAAATAATGGGTCCTGGAGGCAATGAGTAGCCTGTCAGTTTCTGCTGCTTTTCATAGAAAAAAACTACCCTCCAATCATAAATATACTCTGTCCCTTTGCCCTCAGGGAACTTATGATCTGAAACAGATGAAGCCTCGAATCCCTCTTGTCTGGGACAGTTTATGGTTTTATTTTCATGGAGGTAGATGAAGAGAATGACAACTCAGGTGGCCAAATTAAAACACTAAATTTTCCTAGAGTTTATACACTGAAAAATGTGAATAAAAGTGCAAGCTGAGAGGCTGTCCATAAATCACCAGCAGTCAAAAGGCTGACTCCCCTACTGCATTTAGGTATCACAGCCCATCACCTATACCTCCTGGCATTTCCTAGATACAAGGGGGAGTGTTCCATTTGTCATCCTGTCTGTCCTCCCTTGGGATGACTTGTGCAATGATCTCAGTGGTACCTTTTGCATGAAATATTGAGCCAAGGGATAAAACTGTGAGATTTCCACTCAGGAAACATGCTTTGAGAGAAGCTGATTTTTCTGTCTTTGTCTCAACTCTTCTGAATATGTGTGTGTGTGTGTATAGATAAATAGATGGATAGAAAGCTAGATATAGACATACTATATACACACATATATACATGCAAATATGCATACATACATATACACATATATACATATATGCACATCCACATCCACATACATACACACATGTATTATACATATATAATGTGTGTATGTATATTTATATATAATATGATATATGTATTTTGGCCTTAGATAAGCCAATTGACTTCTTTGTACCTCAGGGTCCTCATGTGTAAAATGAAAAGGTTGAACCAGATGTCCTCTGAGGTCCCGTCTGACTTTAGATCTTTGATCCCATAGATTACCTCTCTGGATCTCAATTTCCTCATCAGTAAAGTGAGGGGTCTGGACTAAATGACCTCTGACCTCTGGAGCTAGGAGCCTGTAGTGAATACACTGAGTGGGCCAAATTGAGATTTTCTTCATGATTCCTTCTAATTTTAAATCTTAGGATTCCCCACCCTTGTTGCCTCATTTTGCTTTTTGGGGGTCTGATTTTCTAAATGGACCTATTAGCATCCTAGGTAAGTGTATAGAAAACAGGTCTTAACTCTTGAGCCACTGACCGATACCAAGACATGCACAACAGGATCTCTTGACTGCTTCTTGAATATAATACATGTCTCGCTTGAGAGAACCTAGGGAATACATCCTTCAGGACCTAGATCACAGGCTACCTCCTTCAGAAAGACTCCCCCGATCTCTCCCCATAAATACACCAATCATAACTGCTGTTGAAAGTAGAACTCAGCATCATAGATTTAGAACCAGAAAGGGACCTTAGAGTTTATCTAGGGCAAGTCTCCATTTTACAGATGAAGAAACTGAGACCAAGAGAGGCTAAGTGATTTGCCTAAGGTCACATTTCCCATGAAATGGAAATGATCTGTCCATTACCACTCTCCAGGCAATTCAGTCTGGACTCCTCTTAGGTGTTTTAGTCATCGATATGTGTATCATATCTTCCTTATTAAATTATATTCTCAAAATCAACGTCCTTCTCAATGCTGCCTCTACCATGGAGTCTAGCACAGTGATCCACATTCTATAGAAACTTGATACAAGATTGTTGCATGGGGCATTTTATAAGCTCTCTTAGTTTGTGGATCCTGATCTACCTTTGTATCTTTTCCACTGCCCCACAAAAGCCATTTACTGTATAGTTTAGTAATGGAAGGAAGGAAGGAAGGAAGGAAGGAAGGAAGGAAGGAAGGAAGGAAGGAAGGAAGGAAGAAAAAAGAAAGAGAGGGAGGAAGAGGGAAGGAAAAAAGAAAAAAGAAAGGAAGGAAAAAGGAAGTGAATAACTCAATGAATTAATGAATGCTGAATTGTTTTTTTTTTGCCTTTGTATCCCAAGCAGCTGACACTCGGTAGGCACTTTAAAATGCATGTCAGATTGGATTGTCCTTGACAATAACATCATATCACAGCAGCCATGAGTTACTGAAGAATCTTCGTGGCTCCATACATTTTTTTTCTTTGGGGGCTCTCTTTGAAGGGTTTAGCAAGTAGTTGGGCCCATTCCACTGCTAATTCATCTGAATTTATAATTTCCATTTTCTCTGATTCGTTTTCCTTTGCTCATTAAGAACATGAATCAAAGTCACCCACAGAAGTCCTCAGGAGGCAAACAGACTTTTCCCTCTTGGGGATGGCAGTAAGCCCCTTAATGTGGACCATAATCACTGCAAGCTGACTTCCTTCTGCATTCTGGTCTTTCCACAAGAGTTACATCAGACCAGAAGAACAGACTCATTTATTTTGTGGTGTGATCTATGGGGTCTCCCATACTGTTGATCTGAAGGGACCTCCCTAATGCCCACTGCTATTTATGCTTACCTTAAATATGCCTAGCCAGGATCTTATCTCTGACAGTTCATGCATCATTCTCTTTGGAAAAACAGCCTCCATTTTTACTCACCCAAGGACTCTTTGTTAATTTCTGGATTCTTTTCTTCTGGCCCAGTAAAAATGGAGTTTGTTTTGCTGGTAATAATGAAACATCCTCCCTGATACTGAAATATCTGGACCCTCAGAGCAAAGTCAAGAAAAGACCCCAATATGGGTGGGGTGGTCTGGAGAGCCAAGGAGTTTTCCCTATCAGCTTTGTTCATCATGCATGCCCTTAAGGATGGTTGTCAACATCCATAAGAGAACCTGTGTAGGGAGTTGATACACAAAGTGTGATGTGATGGGAAGAATGTAAAAACTCCAACCTAGTTCTAGACCATACTCTCAAATGGAGTTGGGTAACACCTTCTGATTTGGGATCTCAGTTTCTTCAGCTGTAATATGTAGGGTTGAACTAAATAATGTCTGAGAACCCTCTCAGTTCTGACATCCTGGCCCTTCCAGCTCTGACATTGCATGTTCTAAGACCCTCTCAAATCTGACATTCTATGTACTAAGAGCCCTCCCAGTCTGATCATTTGTATTTGGAAGTAATCTTCAGTTCTAACAATCTTTGTTATAAGGGCCCTCCTAGCTCAGAATTCCATGGTTCCAATTCTGAAAAAAACAAAAAGAATGGGACCTGCCTTTAGACTTCTAGGCAGTGTTTATCTCTAAATCAACTATAGATTAACCATGGAAGAGACAGACCTAATCTATTTGCATGATGTACACACTCTTTGTTTCTTTATCCAGCAGCAAATTACAGTGCCCCTCTATGCAAGCAACCATCTAAGGAAGTGAGAGGGATGCAGAGACACTAAAGTGGCACCGCTTAGTGGAGCAGAGGATGTATGGATTAGGCCCTCTCCGAGCTCATGATTGGGAGACTATTAGCTTTGTGTTTGCATGTTATTTCTTTTTTTGGCTCATGAAGTGTGTTTCTTATGCTTTCCCCTCTTGGAGGTGGAATCAGACTCACAGTACCTACTCTAGAGATGAAAATCTTTTCCTAGAAAACCCACAAGACAGCATTCTAAGATGTTTCTATGTCTTTCTATATTCAGTAGAATATAATCTCCTTGAAGGCAGGGGCTTTCTTCCTTTTTACTTCCTTCCTTCCTTCCTTCTTTCCTTCCTTCCTTTCTTCCTTTTTTGCTTTTTTTCTTTCTGCCTTTCTTTCTTTCTGTCTTTATATTCTCAGTGTCTAGCAGAGTGACTGGCATGTAAGAGTGGCTTACTAAATGTTTGCTGCATTGAATCATGGCATTTTTTATTCAAGTGGTGAATAATGACCTAGGTTTTACTCTAATTCCTTTTGTGACTGTAGGCACATCACTTTCTAGTTTGTCCTTGCTTGAAATGGACATGTGCACCAGTGAAGCTGTGTGTCTAGCTCATGGTGGACCCATCAGGCATGACATGAGGCCAGAGCTCAATGAGCACTTCACAGGGAGGACTGAGTGGTCACTTTAAGTTTTCAGCTCTTGAGATTAGGGATTGTAGAAGCCATCTAGTCCAATGTCATCATTTTCCTGATGAGGAGACCAAAGTCTAAAGAAGTAGATATATTAGCTGATATTCACTTTGGGAATAAGTGCTAGAATCAGGATTTGAACTCAAAGTCAATGCTTTTTTCCTATTGTACCACACTTCTGAAAAACTGTTCACATCTTTTAACCACCTACCTATTGGAGAATGGTTCTTGGTGTTATACATGTGTATTATTTACCCATCCCTCGCTTGTAAGTTAGATGTTTTGAAAAGATTGAGAACTGTCAGTAATTAACAAAAGAGGAGACCTTGCAGTTATAAGAACCTAAATTAAAATCCAGCCACTGATAGATACACTGACACTGGGCAAGACACTTGGCCACTCAGTGACCCAGTCAACTCTCTGAGATTAGCAGACATGTGTAACTATGGTATCAATTAGTTGATCAGCATTTATTAAGTGCCTACTTTGTGTCAGGCACTGTGTTAAATGCAGAAAGGCAAGAGATCCCTGTCTTCAAGGGAGTGACAACATTGCTGACAAATAGACAAGCAAGATCTATACAGGATAAATAGGAAATAAGGAACAGAAGGAAGGCATTAGAATTAAGAGGGTTTGGGGAAGGCATCCTGTAGGAGGTGAGATTTTAGTTGGACTTAAAAAAAGCCAGGGAGGTCAGTAGTCAGAAGCAGAGGAAGGAGAACATTCCAGGCATAGAGGACAGAGAGAACACGAAGAGGAAATTGAGATTCACAGTTTGTCCAAGGTGATGACAAAGGAATGATTGTTTTCCCTACTGTCCAGTCCAACTGTCTATCTACTATGGCTCCACTGCCCCATCTTCAGAGATCTCATCTGTTTTTAGCCTTGACCAGTTCATTCATATTTGCAGAATTCTCTCCACCCTCTTTGTTTTTGTGCCTAGCCCATAAATGTTCATATGGGCACACACACATACACACACTCACACATTCTCATACACACACACACACACACACACACACTCACCTATCTTTTAAGAAACCACCTCATACCAATGCTGGGCTTGGGAGTTTTGGAGCTACAATCCAAGTCCCACTTCCATCATTGATTCTATGGCAATCTTTCTGTGACTAAACTATTCTCTTCTTAAAGGATTGATATGTGTGGAATGAGATTAGATCATGGGCTAGGTGGCACTGCTGGATATGAAGTTAGAGAGACCCAAGTTCAAATCCAACCTCAAATGCCTACTATTGGTTTGACCCTGGGCAGGTCACTTGATCTTTGTCTGCTTCAGTTTCCTCATCTGTAAAATGGGGATGTTAGCACTTAGTTTCCAAGGTTTTTGTGAAAATCATATGAAACCAAGTTAATAAATGCTTAGCAAACTTTAAAGTGCTAGTTGCAGCGACGATGATGATGATGACCATGATGATGGTGTGTGCCTTGCTCTGGTAGTTCTCCAAAAACCTAGATGGGATAATTGTCATTTATCGTCATGTCCTACATGGCCCCATATGTTTCTACTTCCTCAGAGACAGAGACAATTTATCATAGTGAGTCACTGGCAGAGTTATGTGGGAATCCAGTAAGGAGGCCTGCCCTCGTCACTCCCCATTCCCCACCCCTTGAGTCAATAGAATTTGATTCCAGAGGCTTGATTCCCGCAGGTATGGATTTGGAGTTAAAAAGGTCATGGGTTCAAATCCTGCCTTTGACATAATTTATGTCACCATAGACATGTTATGGTATCCTAGGATTATGGATTTGGAGCTGGAAAGGTCCATAGAGACCATTTGTTGCAACCCCTTCCTTTTACAGATGAAGAAGTTGAGGCATAGAAAAGTTAAATTATTTGCCCAAAGTGGCATAGGTAGTAAGGAGCAGAGCCAGGATTTGAACCCAGGCCCTCTGACTCCAAATCCCCTGCTCTTTCCTGCACTACAGGAAATACACTAACCTGCCTTTATCAATCCAGTTGCCTGAGCCCTTGTTTCCTTACCTGTAAGCTAACAGCACCTACATGCCCTGCTTCCTTAGTGGAGCTATAACAAGGCTGGGTGCTCTAGCCCAAAGTGGGGAGGGGTGCTTGTGCATGTGGACTATCTCCTCTTTTCTTACAACCACCCTTGACCAGTATAGACTTTTGTGGAGGTCTATGCCACATCTGTCACAGAGGATACTTAAGATATTCCTCCTTGTCCTACAGAAGAAACTTGGGGTCTCTGTCTCTCTTTCTATTCCTCTTATACAATACAATCCTGGGATCCATTCTCCTCTGGGACAGTGTATCCTAAGACCTGCTGCTTCTCCTCACATCCAGCTGAATTTGCTCTGGGTACCATAGGCTCATAAATTTAAAACTGGAAGGGACCTCTGAGGACAGTTAGTCTGACCCTCCTCTTTTTGCAGAGAGGGAAACAAAGGCACAGACAAAGTTATGGAGGTAGTGGGCAACTGGAGGATGCAATGAATGGAATGCCAGACTTGGACTCAAGAAGATCTGAATTCAAATCTGACCTCAGAGACTTACTAGCTGCGTGACCCTGGGCAAGTCACTTGACCCCTGTCTGCCGCAGTTTTCTCGTCTGTAAAATAAAGTGGAGAATAAAATGGCAAAACCACTCTAGCATCTTAGCCAAGAAAACCCCAGATGGGGTCAGGAAGAGTCAGACATGAACAACCACATGGTGTAGTAAATGGGTAAGCTAAGATTTTAATTCAATTCCTCTGATTCAAAATCTAGCAACCTTTCCATGGTCTGATCACAGAGTGGTTTGGGAGGATCATATAAGATCATGTGAACGATCTGCTTTGTGAACCACAAAGCAATATATAAATATCAATTTCATTGTCTGTAATAGTTCACTTGGGGACAGCTCAGGTATCTGAGAGTTCCTTTGTCTACTTACCACTTAAATTAGGATTCTGAAGATTTAAATTTTGTCCCTTATGAAGCAAGACAAAAACTCAACCCCCTGTTTTAAATATATAACCACAGAATAAGTTAGCAACCAATCAACCATTAAGTATCCACCTTGTACCAGGCTTTGAGATGGGCTTGAAAAAACTAAACATAAAAGAAACAGCCCCTTCCCTCAGGGAGCTAACATTTCATTGGTGGTGGTGGTCCTGCATTCTTAAAGAGAATCAATGACATCAGAAGGGTGATGTCTTGACTTGCAAGTGGAGGCAGGACTGAGCAGAGTCCCAGCCTCACTTTCTCCTCCAGAGTCATCAGAGTCCCATGGTAAGACTTAAGTCAGAACAACTGATGATGACCTCAGATGCAGTGGGAGACGCTGGTCTTTTGAAGCTAAAGTCTTTAACTAGTCTCAGTTTGTCCAAGGCAACACCCATTCAGTGATTAAAGGCTCAGTAAGAACTGGGACAAAAAATGACTTAAAAAGAATTTTGATCAAAGAATGTAAGAAAAGGTAGGAAGGAAGGAAGAAAGGAGGAAGGCTTTCTTTAAGCATCTACAATATGCCAGACACTATCCTATGCACTTTACAATATCACATGTGAAAAATAAAAAAGAAATATCACATTCAATCCTCACAGTGACCTGGAGGTAGATTCTATTATCCCCATTTTCAGTTGAGAAAAATGAGGTAGGCAAGGGTTAAGTGACTTGCCTGGGATCACACAGCTAGAAAGAATCTGAGGCTGAATTTGAACGCAGGTCTTCCTTACTCCAGACCCTACTCGCTGTGTGACCTTGGGCAAGTCACTTAGCCCCAGTGGCCTCATCCTGGGTCATCTCCAGTCATCCTGATGAATGTCTGGTCATTGGATTCAGATGGCTCTGGAGAAGTGAGGCTGTTGACCTGCACAGCCCTCCCTCACTCAAAACAAAGTCAAGTGCAAGTTATGTCCTCATTTCTCCGATGGCATGGTCTTCTTTGGAAACAAAGGACAAACACACACACTATGGCACCACCTAAAGAACACACAGCAAGCTTACACTTCACTCTAACACAAATCCCATCTCTTTATCTCCCTCCTAAGGCAACTTAGTCTGTGTTATTTTAAATAAAATATTATTGCTAGAAATGTTTTTTCTTTAGATCAAACCTAAACCTTCTTCTTTGCAACCTGCACTCACTAGTCATACTTCTACCCTTACCAATCTAGATCGACAAGTTGAATCTGCCTTCCACAGGGCAGGTCTTCCAAAGCCTTGTGTGACCGTGAGCTCTCATTGGTGAGCATTCATTTTAACTTGCCTGGTCTCAGGCCCACCATGTCAATTCTAGCCATCTCCACACATGCCACTATGGATATGTCCTCCACCTCTGCCCCCATCCCTTCCCAGCTCTGAGAACAGTAATGAAAAAATAGCTAACACTGTTATTCCCCTTTGTGGGTTGTAAAGTACTTTGTATGGGTCATCTCAACAATTCCCAGAAAAGATATGGGGGTCCTTTGCCCTTTGACCCTAATCATCACTCCTTCTGACTTCCTTAATCAAAACACTCCTACCAGGCCACGACTCCTCTGGGGAGGGGGGTTGTGTTTGGAAAAGATGTGGGAGTTAGATGGGCTTCTTACTCAATACTTGGTACCATGTTGGAGCTAAAATAACTAATGGGAGCTGGGCTCTTCTGAGAGGTGCAGCTTCCAGGAACAAGATGGTGGTAATCACGCTGTCCTCTGACCCAGATTGCTAGGTTCAATTTAGGTATCAATGTTTAAAAAGGACATAGGTAAGCTGGAAAATGTTGAAAATTGGGAATCAGAATTGGGAAAGGCCTAGATATCATGCAGTAAGGATCAGTTGAAGGAGTTTGGTTCTGTGCCAGAAACCCTCTGGGTATTCCATGTTAATTGAGTTAATTAAAATTGCTTAGGATATATTTCCTATGCTAAGCAACCCAGAACAAGTTTTGGTTTCCCCCCTCTTTTTTTTTTTTTTTTTTTTACTAATCCTTAATGTCAAGTCCTCCTGAGAAGCCCCAAGGTCAGTTTAAAGATAGAAAAATCTAGAAGTAAAGCAACTAATATGCTAAAGATGGGCATTTTCAGTTAAGACTCCAGAGACCACTTCCCCATTCATCTTTCTCTTCCAGCAGGGGAATTGTACGCCTGTGTTCCTCCCTAGCCCTCCTGCTTTTTTCAGTAAGATCACTTACCTACTGAGGCAGAGGAGACAACACAGGTAGAAGGAACACTTGGTGTACAGTCAGAGTCTGGGAGAGGAGAGACTCCTCCCAGTCTTTCATCTAGTAGCCTCTCATTTTGAGTAATTCTTCTTGCAGGCCAAGTGCTAAGTTTTGTTGTTTCTAACTTGCTGGAAAACTGGATTTGGAGTTGAAGGAACTAAATTGAAATCCCAGCTTTCCCACATACTACTTATTAGTACTTTTAAAAAAAGTAGTTAAGTTGTAAAAGATACTCCTCTGAAGAAGTCACTGTAATCTCCTTAGGCCCTATTTCTCTATTGGTAGCTAAGAGGTTTGAGGTAGATGACCTCTGAGGGCTTTTCCAGTCCTATGATTGCAACTCCTATCACTCAGTATCCTGAGCCAAAGCCCCAGTTAGCCAATCCTAGTTATGACTCTACTTGACATCACAGAAAAATCAACCTGAACAAACAGGGAGAGTGATATTGCTTCACCAACCTGGCTAAGCTGAAGAATTCAAATGAAGACCATTTTGGAGTGAGTCCTGCTGAACGTCTGTGTATGTGTATGTTTATTAAATATTGTAAAGAAATTGCAGAATTGTATGTTTGTGCCAGAAACCAAAGTCTAGACATTATCATCTTGTCACTGTTTCCATTCTCCAAGAAGCCAGATTGCGTCACCCAGGGGATGCTCTTGGCCCACACCTGGAGAGTCAGTGATGCAGATGGCAGTCATTATAGAAGTTAGATGCTACATGCGCTACCCAGAGTAAACAACCCCAAGTTATCAGCCTTTTCCACTCCCCTTCTACTCACAACCTAGGCATGTTTTCTCCCTATCTTGATTTTCTTTAAGTTTGTGCACACAGTTCAGAGGTTAATACCATTAATATGACTGGCAAGGAAGTAGACTAAAAGTCAAGGGGCCCACAATATCCTAGATTTATCCCTGATTAACAAAGCAATTTCTGTCCCATGATCAAAATATATTCTGAATATAATGTTTCATTAGTAATTAAAATGGTGAAAGAAATTTCCCTCTTCTCTGTAAATGGAAAATGTTTAAAAGCAAGAGGACCCAACTCATCACTTAGAGAAGTCAATGGGATAGGACCAGAAAGCCCCGAAGAAATTCTTTACTCATAATTAACAGAAGAAGAAAAAAAAGATTTTCAGTCAAATTTCATCAATCTTTTTTTGAGGAGGAATCCACATTTAAAATTATTTTGACAAGGGAGGGTTTTTTTTGTCTGAGGTTGGAGAAAGCTAAAAGCATGGTTTAAAATGTAATTATGTCAGATTTCAATTTTTAAAATGTCAGCACACTTTCAGCAATTAATGGGTGGGTGGGGAAGAGGTCCCAGGAACTTTTCTCCTAGGCAGGATGATATTTCTTCCAGATTATTGTAAAATAGCAGACAGGATTAGGTGTGAAGGCAGGAAATTTAAGATTAGCATAATTTCCCAGAATTTAGCACAGTATCTGGCTCATGGTGACTACCTGCTTAAGAAATTCTTGTTGAATGAATGAATTCTGGCTCTGCTACTGGGTTCAAATCCCACCTCAAAAACTGTATAAACCTGAGAAAATTACTTTACTCTTTCTAAACCCCAGTTTCCTCTTTTGAAAAACGGGAGGCAATGATATCCCCTGAATTCTAGTATTATGAGAATCAATGAGAGATAATGTGCATAAAGTGATTTGAAAAAAATAAAAGAGCTATATAAACGTTAGCTTTTCATACTACCTTTGCCCAAGGTCACCTAGGCAGTCAATAGCGATATTGGAATTCAGACCCAGGTATTCTAATTGCCCTCATGCCCTGAACAGTCACAACTAAAGTGGCAAACTTGTCCTATGAACAAATGGTGCTTTTCTTTAGAGTAAACCTGGATGAAACTGACAAAGGCAGGAAAAGACTACTTGGAGTCCGGACCTCGCCAATGCTCACTCTGTCCTGTTTCTAACATAATCTCGAGATAGTGTAAAGAATTCATGTGAAGTTTTCCTGCCTTTCACCAGCTACCCTTTCCAGAAAGCATGATTTAAATTCATCTGACTTTAGTCATTGACATACCTCTTGAGTGCCCGACTAGAAATGAAAATGAAATTATCTGTTATCCAGACTGTCTATTAATAAAGCCCCAGTTGTAGATATTTGCAGTGTGTTTTGGACTCTTCAAAGACTTTCCCGCCCTACCCCACCCTCTAACATATCCTCTTAGCTGTGCCTCATAGTAACACTTTCAGGGATGTAGGATGGGCACCATCACCGAAATTTGGCAGATGGAGAAATGGAAGATCAGAGGAGGTGGAGTGATTTGTCCAAGATGGTGCAGGTTTGTGGGGAGGACCAGAGCCTGAACTAGAACTCAGACCTTCTGACTAATCCCCTTTTATGTGTTGATCTTGACAAGCAAACTGGTTAGCTGGTGGCTAGCTGGTCTGGATAAGTGTCATCCGTCTTGCACCTTGGTGCCTGCACAAGACTATTTTATGGAGAACTCACATAGGGCAAGCATTCATAGCATGATCAGAAGAAGTGATACAGGGACACTCGCAAGGTCTTTCTTAAGAACTTTGGAATTGATTATGTGACATGGGAGACACTGGCAAAGGACCACTCAGCATGGCATGCCCACCTCAGAGAAGGTGTTGTGCTGTATAAGCAAAGCAGAATTGAAACAGCTCAAAAGAAACCCAGGATACACAAATTTAGAGAAGCCACCCCAAATGTTCACATGCACTATTTGTGCTCAACCTTGGGTAGAGCATTCTGAGCTCATATTGGTCTGATCAGCCAGTCAGACACATGGAAACTTGACTCTAGCACAGTGATGTCATTCTGGTCCTCTTCTAGAATGGACACAAACCAGGCTGCATAAGCATGTCCTCCATGCCGGGGACACCCTGCCTCTTTACCTCCACTTCCTATGATCCCCAGCTGTTTTCAAAGTGCAACTCAGGTGTTCCCTTCATCCATGCAGCTCTTCTGAATATCTTTCTTCTTTCTGAAATTATTTTATATCGGGATAGGTACAAGACCTGAGATTTCATTGGTTTAGGGAACTCTCAGTGTAGAAAATCCTTTCTACTAATGCAAACTGACAGCTTCTCTGCAATTTATAGTCTTTGTTGCATAGGACCCTGAGGGTTTAATTGACTTGCCCAGAGTCACAAAACCAGAATGTGTCAGAGACAGAACTCAAAATCCAAATCTTGCTGACTCTCTATTCATTTTACCACTGCTGCCTCTCTAATGGAGGGGTACTTTGTATTTACATATTGTATTCCCCTGTTAGAATGACAGCACCTGACATACAATATTTGCTTAATAAATGTTTGCCGGTGGGTTGCTCTTTTTTGGCCAATCTTTTTATCCCCAGTTCCTATCGTTAGGGATGTTCTATAAGCGGTGATTAATAATTGCTTGTTGATTGATTGTTTTTTTCAGTCTTAGTACTCCCTGTTGCCTAGGATATAATAAGAGCTTAATAGATGTTTGTGGATTAGAATCTAACTGAATTGAATGCTGCCTCTGGAGGCATTCTATAGTATTCTCTTGTACAATCTATGTCGAATCAGCTCCCCAAATCAATACTAAAAGGTTATCACATAAATAGGCCTGATAACATACCCTGGGAAGCACAGGGAGACTGGCATTGAAGCCAGTTCCCATTTGTATATTCTCTGTGCCAAATGGGTGCATCCAGTTTGTCCTGGTTCCCCACATCATCTGTGCCCTTCTTCTAGTAAATACTATGAGTATCAGAGAAGGAGGGCAACTTCCCTTCAAGATGGACAGCAGCAGGTCCATCTAGAAATGTCAGCTGCCTTTCTTCAAAGCCTTGTGACCTTCTTGGTGGGGGAAACATTTCCACCTTCTCCCTCCCTGCCAAGCCAGGCTCCCAGGGACAGGTCTTGGCCCCAGAGAGCACTTCTTGGGACATTAGGATTCTGTGACACTCCTGAAACCCATGGACATGCATATGGGCTCTCTGTGTTCCACTGAAAGGAGGGCCCTTTATCTATAGAACAATTTTTGTTGGATTTGGCGCCCATAACAAAGCCGTCTTTCAACACGCCTGGAGCCTATAGGCAGCTGGAGATTTTTCGATGAAAACTTCAGGAGAATTTGCCAAGTAGTTTGGGGTCTGTAAATTAGTCCTTGTTTAAAAATTTAGACAAAGCTTGATGCAAGAGGAAAAATGCTTTCATAACATTAAAGGCCAATTATAGAGAAAACCACTTTTTAAAGCTGAATGGAACCTTTCTTTGGCAGTGTGGGGGTAGCTGAAGTGTTTGTGGGTCTGCAGCAGACAGGAGATGAGAAAGGGGGAGGGAAGCAGGTTCCCTTTATTGTCCCAAGCTTAACCAAAGTATTCAGTATGGCTTGTGTGGTTCTGGTGCCCGTGGAGACTGAGTTGGCAAAAGGAATGGACTGCATGGTTACTAATGTATTTCCACAAACCCAACAGGACTGGCTCTGGCAAAATAGTGAAGCAAGTGACTTTGGTCATTGAGAGGCAGAGCCTACAAGAATAAAACAGTAATAGTGCCCCTGTACTCTGAACTTATGAATCAATGAATTAGTGAATGGATGAATGAAAGAATGAAAAAGAAAGCACTTATTAAGTACTTACTGTGTATTCTGGGAACTGTTCTAAGTGCAGGAGCTTCAATACAAGCCAGTTAAGACAACGCTGACTCCCAAGGTGTTTACATTCTAATAAAGGAAAACAATACTCATTGGAGAATGATGGCCAAGGAAGTCAGAGGAGGAAGAGTCGATTGGAGCTATGGGACAAATGATTGGCATATATTTTCCAGGAGTATGAGTGATTGCTATTTCTAGAACTAGAATTGGAAAAGAGGGGAAGAAAGGGGGAGGGGTAGAGAAGGGAGACACACATGTCGTCCTATGCTCAGGTCACAGAACCGCATTTTATAAGAAACATGGATCAACTGAAGAGCATTGATGGAAAGACAGAATGATAAATGCTCTTGAGTTCATGTCATATGAGCATTGCTTGAAGGAAAGGGATGATTACCATAGAGAAGAGAAAGTTCAGGGGTAAGGGCATGATAAGTATAAAGTTTTTAAAGGGTTGTCACGCAAAAAAAAAAAATCACCTTTTTATGCTTGGCCCCAGAATTAGAAAAGCATAGTCATTCCAAAGAGGTAAATTTCATCTTGATATAAAAGAAAAACTACCCAACCATTAGAACTATCCCACTCAGAGCAGATAGGAAGTCTTGGATGTTCTCCTTCATCAGAGTTCTTCAAGTAAAAGGCTACATGACCTCTTGTCAGATGTGTAAGAGAAGGAATTCTTTTTTTCTACCATAGGCAGGACTACATGGCCACCAAGACCCCTCCCAACTGAAATTCTGATCCTGTAACTCTTTGGTCTGAAAGTATACTGAACCAGTGGAAATAGTAGAGTCAGAAAACTCTACTCGAATTTCAGCTCTGCTGACTGCTTACTGGGTAACCTTAGACTAATCACTCAAATTCTCCCTCAGTTCCTCATAAATAGTTCAGGTTGGACTAGTCCAGAATTGGGGATTTGAGGACCTAGAAAGCCACATGTGACCTCGAGGATGCAGGTTCCCCACCCCTGGACTAGATATTCATAGAATCAAGGTTGAAAGCTGGAAGGGACCTCAGAAGTCATCTAAGCCAAACTCTTTCATCTGCTATATGAGGGAAACAGCCTCAGAGAGATGAAAATACTTTCTAAAGTAAGCAGTTAGTTATTCTCAGAGGTGGGATTTAAACTCAGATCCTCTAGCTCCAAAGCCAGTGTTTTTCCCATTCTACCCCAATCTGCAGGGTTCCTTCTAGTATTAAATTTTATACCCTAAATGGTACAATGGATAGAGTGCTGGTCCTGGAGTCACAAAGACTAATCTTCATGAGTTCAAATCTGGTCTCAGATACTTACTAGCTATGTGATGCTGGGCAGGTCACTTAACCCTTTATGCCTCAATTTCTTCATCTGTAAAATGAGCTAGAGAAGGGAATGGCACACTTCCAGTATCTCTACCAAGAAAACCCCAAATAGATCACCAAAAGTTGGAATTGACTGAGAGATGACTGAATAATAATAAAGCTTGTAACTCCTGTCTGGATGTTTTTCCTGGATTTGTGGTTCTCTTCCTTTTCCACTTCCCCTCCAAATTACCAGCCCCTTCCTATGTTCTTCTTCTTCCTTTCCTCCATCCATATCTGCCCATGGAAAAAGAAATCACTTAAATCTTAGTATGAATTTAAGTCAATGTGTGATCTTTCTCCCAAGAATTAATATCTATCGATTAGCTTGTAGGAGAAAGAATTTCTATAATCTCCAAGCATGTTGTAACTTTAGGATATTTCCTTGGAGGTTTGGGAAGAGAATTCTGCTGCAAATCTCAACATTACTGAAACCAGGGTAAGGTGATGGCCCAAATTGTTGAACACTCACATTTAAAACACACAGACATATACACACAACCTGGGGTTTAGCATGGAGCGTAGGAAAGTAGGGATGCCACTTTCTAGTTCCCAGTTGGCTGTTTCTGAGTACCCACTGGGAGTTTGACAAATCCAGATTGTATGTGGTCACACCTCAGATGCACGACCAGACCCTGCGTAAAAGAGAAGGCTCAGCTTCAGTTTGATTTATAGAAGGGGTAGAAATTTGAAAACCTTTGACTTCCTCTTTCAAAGTATTTAGGGCCAGGATGGCAAGTAGAGTTTTGCTGTGTGCAGCTCAGAGCAGGGCTGAGTTTGTCTGTTGTCTTTAAATATCCCAGGGCCAAGACTCACACAACCCAGCACCCCAGACTGTGCCATGTGTCACCCAGGAGGCATTTAATAAATAGTATTTGGATTGGGTGCTCCATCCAAAGTTTGGCTCAGGAGAAATGGCACATTTTCACAGTTCCCTGTCAAAGCAAAGCATCATTTCCAAGCTGTTATGTTTTTTTTAAAAAAAACAACAGTAAAAGGTACCACATATGGGAACCATCACAGATGTAATTTGATGTTTTCTAAGAGTTGTGAAACCAATTTGATCTGCCCTCCTCCAAAGTAGTCAATGACAGGTGAAACTTTTTTATGTAATGAGTGGATTATAAAGTTCTCTGGGAAGTTGGGGTGTCAGTGGAATCAGGTTTTAAATGCACTTTGGGCATCTTCTTCCCAACATTGTAGAGCACAAAGCATTCTAGAATATTCTGGTGTAAATTTTCTGTTAAAGGAAGCATCCAGAAACACTCTGGTACAGTGGGAAGAGCCTTGGATTTGATGTCACATGACCTGATTTCATATCTTGCCACTGACAATAGTTTGTGACTTGAAGAAAGTCACCTAATTTCTCTGGACCTGGAAAATTAGGGAGGTGGAATTGACAACCTCTAAGGTATCCTGTGGCTAATTCTATGATTTTGTGAGCTATGAAAGCAAATGGTCGCCAACTCCTGACATTGCAAGGTAAATCCAATTCCGTTCTCCACTGCTGACCTCTGACCCCACCCCCCTCCATCTTTCCATCTTCACTAGAGCTGAATTTTCTCTTCTATATCTTCTCCCCTAATTAGAATGTAAGATTCTTGAGAGCAGAGGCTGTTAAGATTTTTCTCTTTTTATCCTCTGCACTTAGGACAGTGCTTGGCACATAGTAAGTGATGAATGAATGTTTTTCATTTATTCAATTCAATTCAGTTCATCAGACATTTCGTAAGGGCCAGACATCGCACTCAAGATCTAAGCAAAATTTCAAATGTCTCTGTTCTAAGTAAAACCATTCCAATCAGCCCTTCCATTCCAGCTTCTTTGGGGCCAGGCATCTCAGGTTAGGATGCTCTCTACCAGGGTGACAAATAACATTGTTCTTGAGATGCTCTTAACCAGGCAGTTTGCATAGAGAAGACTTTATATGTCTGCCTCACTTCCATATATGTCCCTAGGAGTTATGCGTGTGTATGCTTAGAGTAGAATGTTTATGATGCAGTCCCTGTCCAAAGTGCTGAGTGTCTATGGGGGTTCACATTAAACTAGTCTATTGGAATAAAGACCAAGTCCTGCTATAATATTATGAGCCCCACCCAACACCTCCACGTCTTTGGCTGATAAAGTATGAGACCGTTCAATATCTTCTTTCTCTGTTTTCAAAACTTTGTGTTTCATAACCATAAAGAGTGCCTCCACCAGCATAAGGCTATATGGTCCTCATAGGCAAGGTATTTCAGCAATCACTCACATCTTTGGTACATCTGATGACCTTCAAAGCATTTTAGGAGCATACTATAAAATTAAGAAGTAAAAGGTGTAGTTGTCCCCATTTTATAGCTGAGGAAAGTGATGAACGGACTTGTTCCTAGTGACATATTAATAAAGGTCAGAGGCAGGACCCAAACTCAAGTGTTCTGACTCAAAACGCATTCTTGCTATGCTTCTTAACCTCTCTAGCATTAGATAGATAGGTTATGGATTCAAGAAGCCCAGCAGCTACTAGCTTTCTGAAGTCTGATTTGTCTCTCCTCACACCACAACCACTCTCATTCAGACCTCTTTACTTATTGCTTTGACTGTTGCAAAGGCCTCTAAATCAATCTCTCTTCCTCCAGTTTCTCTCCCCTCCAATCCATCTTCCCCAACATCTGCCAACAGGATATTCCTAAAGCCGAGTTCTGATGATGTCCCTCCCATTCACAAGAAGTGTCTATGCTTTCCTGGTTTCAAAGTTCAACCTACTTCAATGGTCAAACAGAGGTGTCTATATATCAAAGTCTATTTTTCCACCTACCACACATTCCTCAGCCTCATGCCCTCAACATCTGAACTCAACCCCTTAGCTTGGCATACATAAAGCACACTGGCTCTGCAGTCAGAGAATTTGGGTTTAAATCTTGCCTCAGTCACTTACCAGTTGTGTGACTGTAGGCAAGTCACTTAACCCTGGATCTGTTTCCTCATATAGAGAATGAAGGGGTCAGACTCTAAGGTTCCTTCTATCCCAATGTCTGTGATCTCTGACATTCCATCTTTTTCCTGTGTGCCTTTGCCTGGGCTCTCTTCCATATCTGAAATGCTCTCCTTCCTTTTCACCACCTGTTAGAAACCCTTGTTTGTTGTTCAGTCTTCTTTCAATCAGGTCTGATTCTTCATGGCCTCATTTGAGGTTTTCTTGGCAGAGATACTGGAGTGGTTTGACATTTCCTTCTCCCACTCATTTTACAGATGACAAAACTGAGGCAAGCAGGGTGAAGTGACTGGCCCAGGGTCCCATAGCTAGTGAGTATCTAAGATCAGATTTGAACCCAGGAAGATGAGTCTTCCCCAGGCACTCTGTGCACTATGGTAGCTGCCTAGTTTGGAAACTCTAGCACCTTTCAATGCTTTTCCTCAGTCCCCACTCCTACCAGAAGCCTTCACTGAATTCCCAAGTTCTTAATACCACTGCCCGTTACTTTGTATTTCTTTACATATATTATACTTATTTATCCATGTACTTGTTTCTCCCAGGATAGAAGAGTAGAGGGTAGAGACTGCTTTTGACTTTTCTGTGTCTAGTACAGTGTCTGGCCCACAATTAACTCTTAATTAATGTTTGCAGTGTTAAATAGAAATCACACTGAAGTGAATTGAATTGAACTCAGCAAAGGCTACCGTCCCACTCCAAACCACAATCCTGAGATCCTTTTCTGGCCCTGGTTACTCCAGGAAAGCTGACTAACAACATTCTTGTCAATAAGACAGGGAAGGGAAAAGAGACTTTGTGGCCATTTTCTGTGGATGGCCCTGGCGTGCTAGTCTGCAGTGAATGATTTCCTTCCTCTCACCCCATCCAGTTACATCCTGTTTATGTAGGCCAGGACATGCCACCTTTGGGAGTTATCTTGCCTTTCCTAAGCCATGAATCAGAAGGCAGCTCAGTGCTTTTTGATGGTCTTACATTAGGCTTTTTGAAGTGCCACCAAGGGTCAGAAAATGTTGACCAGGAAGGATGTCCCCAGCCCAAGAATGTAAGCAATGCTTCCTAGGAGATATTCCCCTCTCTCTTAGCAGCCGTCCCCTCAGTCTTGATGCAGACCCACACATGGGATGCAGACTCAGCATTGTTGGCATTGCTTTCTTGTTCTTGCCCCTTCTTAAAAGAAATTAATTTCTGCTTGATGGATGTCTGAAGATAAGAGCTCAGTCTATGAATGATAACATGTTTTGTAACTCCCGGGGCAGTCAGATTATGGTGATAGGTAGATAGGTAGATAGATAGATATAGGCAGATAGATAGGCAGATAGATTAACAGAGAGACAAACAGATAGATAGACAGAGAAACAGTTAGACAGAGACAGACAGATGACATACAGACAGGCAAATAGACAGATAGATGGACAGATGGACAGAGAGAGAGAGAGTGTGAGAGAGAGAGAGATGATGGATGGATGAATAGATAATTACACCAACTATAGAATTAGGCAACTGAAGTCTAAAGAGGTTGTCAATCAGTCAGGCAACAAGTATTTATTAAGCACTTGTTATATGTAAGACCCTCTGCTAAGCACTAGAAATACAAAGAAAGGCAAAAGAATGGTCAATGTGCTGGGCAATGCCCTGGTCAGTGGTTAATATGGCAATACTATGTGCACAAAATGGAAAGTGATCTCAGAGAGGAAGGTATCACTCATGGTTAAGTGACTTGCCAAGGTGAAGAATAGAGTAGAGCTAGGGTGCAACCAGATGGCTCAGTGGATAGAGCACCATCTCTGGAGTCAGTAGGACCAGAGTTCAAATTCAGCCTCAGACACTTACTAGCTATGTGATTCTGGGGAAGTTACTTAACCTTGATTACCGCAAGAAAAAATGTGAGCTAGAATTCAAACCCAAGTCTTCTGTCTGTCTCCAAACCCAGAATGCCTTCCACTAATTCACGCTCTTATTTCATTGTCCAAGGAGACCTAAAATGTGTAAATTATTGTTTTTCCATCATCCACCAAAGAAGAATTTAGCTGCTTCAGAAAGGCATATGATCAGAATGTAAGACAAGGGGTGTGGGCTCCACATGTGTAGTGAGGCTTCATGTATAGCGAGGATGCTACCCCTGTGTGTGGCTCAAAAGGAGGCCAAATAGACATCTCTCCCATCTTTTCCCCCACTCCTCTACAAGGTATTCCTGCCAAGAAGCAAAACAGTAGTTGGGGTTGAAGACCACTCTGTTCTCCTCAGAGATAGATGGTAAAGAAGATTATATATCAATAACTATTGATATAACACTTTAAAATTTATAAAGCAAACAAATGAGGGGATATCTTATTTGGTCCTTGCAACAACCCTGGGAGATAGGTAGAATTGTTCTCATTTTACAGATGAAGACACTGAAGCAGAGGGAAGTTAAATGGCTTGCCCAAGGTCAACTGATAAGCATCTGACATAGGTTCAAACTCAAGACTTCTCCAAGACCATGGTGCCACATAACTCCCTAGTCCCTAAACACATTGAGCGCCAGTTTTCTCATATGTAAAACAAGGACATTGGGTCAGGTGGCCTCTGGAGTTCTCTCCAGATCTGTATCTATGAAATTTCAAAAGATTCAGACCTTTGGTTAATGTGGTGATCAATCACAACTTCTGAAGACTGATATTGAAGCATATAAGATTCCTTCCTCTCAGCACAGGGGTGGTGGGCTGCAGCTATGGAATGAGGCATACATAGGCACTAATGATGAAAAAAGGGTTCAATAAAACATTTAGAAGTGTCCATCTGCATTGTGGTTATATGTGACAAGTGGATCATGTGTAAGTTAGTTTCCCCATTCCCAACCTCAAGGTTCTGTTTTCTTTTTAATAAATGGCTCCCTTCCTTAATAGGGTAGGTTTGAATATCAAAAACCCTTTTAAAAATTGAAAAAAAGTTAGAGCATAACAAACAATTCCCCCATCCCCTAGGCTATTTTGAAGCAATACTCTTTTGATGTGCCAAGAAGGACTGTTAAATTTTTTAAGAGGGAAAAAAAATGTCCGATCACAAAAGTCAACATGGACACAGTACACTAATTTTCAGATTGTCAATAGGCTTTATAGCCATGCTATGTCAACATTTTATAACAAGGCCTATATGCCTTTTGTTCCAATGGGACACTGTCTGCCAAAATGGAGCACTATCTTTGGGCAGAAATGGGCACTATCTTTGGGTATTATGGCAGCAGGTGGTCCCGCCCTGAGAAAATGGGACTGACAGCTGGAATAGGTGACATGGCTTCCCACACTGCATGCAAGAGGTGGATTGGCAGCTCTAAACTCCTAGGATATTAAAAGTTACTGATTTATTCATGCATTCAATAAAAATTTATTGGGTGCTTACTATGTGCAAGGTACTGTGGCAGATACGAAGAGATGTAAAACAATGCCTTACAAGGTAGGTGAAATAAAACCTCTGAGAGCCTAGAGTGGAAATGAGTCTCCTTGTATACACACACACACACACACACACACACACACACACATACATACACATACACACACACATACTATGCTCATGCTCACAATACATTTATCTATTACATATATACATAAAAGATAATAGACAATCATAAGTAAAATGCATTTTTATTTTTATTCTTTTGAGACAAGCAAGAGAGGAGAAATCATCATTTAAGTTCCTCATGTCTGCTTTTAAAATTAAGAATAAAAAACATAAAACTCTATTCAATAAAATACAATAAATTGTGATCTAATGACCATTAAGGGAGAGAACACGAGACCAAGAGGAAATAGAGACAGAGGGAGAAGAATGAGGAATGAGGGAGAAGAGGGAGGAATGCTGATATCCAAAAACTAGGAGAGAAGAAGGAAACAGGTTCCTAATTTGTTCAAAAGGGGTCAGAGAGAAAAGAACTAATGTTTTCATATAGTCCATTTTTCACATGCACAAGCATCGCATTGAAAATACATTTAATTCCCATGCAAACTGAAAATATAAGCATCCTTGAAATCTGCACTTGATTTTCTTTTTGGAAGGTGTTTGACATTTGGTTTTATTTTATAAAAATGCACATCTTAATATGATAGTCTCCATATAAGCCATAAATCCTCAAAAAGTTTCATGTTTTTCAAGTATTTCATTTCAACAGAAAGACAATATATTTCATCTCAAGTTGGAAAACTATAATCACTAGCTCCCTCTTCTAAAAAGCACAAAGTGCTATAACTTATTTTCTACATTAGGATGTGTTGCCTTCATTGTGTAACATGCCCATTTTGGACCTTTAGGAGATGGTCATTGAGTTTCAAAAGCCTTTCCATATCTATTGACATAAATGAGGTCATTTATATCATTTCTGCAAAGTTGATGAAGCATCATGGATGGGCATCAGGATACCTAGGTTCCAGGTCCAACTCTGCCACTAATTTGTTTAAATGAGATGTTTAACTCTTTGAGCCTCAACCTCTTCATGTATCAAATAAGGCAATTAGACCAGATGATCAATGAGGTACCTTCAAGCTGTTAAAAAAAATCTGTCCCATTCTGTTCTGTTTTATTCCATTCCACCCTAATTTATTTTATCCTATGCCCTATCCCATCCCAACCTATCCCATTCTATCCTATCCCATCCCATCCTATCAGATTATATTCCATCTTATCCTTTTCCATCCCAACATAGTCTATCCCATCCTATCCCATCTTATCCTTTCCACAAGATTTTGAGTTCCAAATTTTCTCCCATTTCTCCCCTCCCTCACCCCAAGACACCATGCATTCTGATTACCCCTTCCCCCTATCTGCCCTCCCTTCTATCATACCCCTTCCTTCCTTTATCCTCATCTCCTCTTGTAGGGTAAAATGGATTTCTATACCCTATTACCTGTATTTCTCATTTTTCAGCTGCATGCAAAAACAATTTTTAACATTCATTTTTAAAACTTTGAGTTCCAACTTCTTTCGCTTCCTCCCTCCCCACCCATTCCCACTGAGAAGGCAAGCAATTCAATATAGGTTATACATGTGTAGTTACGCAAAAGACTTCCATTAAACTATATTTCCCTCCATCCTATCCTGCCCCCTATTTATCCTATTCTTTCTTTTGACCTTGTCCTTCCCCAAAAGTGTTTACTTGTAATTACCCCCTCCTCCCATTTGCCTCCCTTCTATCCTCCTCTCATACCTCTTATCCCCTTCTCCCCTACTTTTCTGTAGCATAAGATAGATTTTCATACCAAATTGAGTGTGCATGTTATTCCTTCCTTAAGCCTAATGTGATGAGTAAGATTCAATTTTTCCCCCTCTCAGTTCCTCCTTTTTCCCCTCCATTGAAAAAGCTTTTTCTTGCCTCTTTTATGAGAGATAAGTTGCCCCATTCCATTTCTCCCTTTCTCCTCTCAATGTATTTCTTCCATCCCTTGATTTTATTTTTTTAGATATCATCCCTTCCTATTCAACTCACTCTGTGCCCTCTGTCTATATGTATATAAGCCCTCCAACCACCAATACTGAGAAAATGTCAAGAGTTACAAATATTATCTTTCCATGTAGGAATATAAACAGTTCAACTTTAGTAAGTCCCTTAAGATTTCTCTTTCCTGTTTGCTTTTTCATGTTTCTCTTGATTCTTGTGTTTGAAAGTCAAAATTTCTATTCAGATCTGGTGTTTTTGTCAAGAATGCTTGAAAGTCCTCTATTTCACTGAATGACCATTTTTCCCCTGAAGTATTATACTCAGTTTTGCTGGGTAGGTGATTCTTGATTTTAATCCTAGCTCCTTTGATTTCTAGAACATAGTATTTCAAGCCCTCCAGTTTCTTAATGTAGAAGCTGCTAGATCTTATGTTATCCTGATTATATTTCCACAACGCTCAAATTGTTTCTTTTTGGCTGCTTGCAATATTTTCTCCTTGACCTGGGAACTCTGGAATTTGTTTACAATATTACTAGGAGTTTTTCTTTTCAGATCTCTTTCAGGAGGTGATCAGTGGATTCTTTCAATATTTATTTTGCCCTCTGGTTCAGGGCAGCTAGGTGGTGCAGTGGATAGAGCACCAGTGCAGGAGTCAGGAGAACCTGAGTTCAAATTTCACCTCAGACACTTGACACTCACTAGCTGTGTGACCTTGGGCAAGTCACTTAACCCCAATTGCCTCATCCTAAGTCATCTCTAGTCATCCTGATAAATATCTGGTCACTGGATTCAGGGCTCCTCCAGAGCCCTCCCTCACTCAAAACAAAGTCAAATGCAAGTCATGTCATCATTTCTCTGATGGCGTGGTCAACTTCAGCAACAAAGGACGAACACACACACACTGGTTCTAGAATAACAGGGCAATTTTCCTTGATAATTTCATGAAAGATGATATCTAGGCTCTTTTTTTGATCATGGCTTTCAGGCAGTCCCATAATTTTTAAATTGTCTCTCCTGGATCTATTTTCCAGGTCGGTTGTTTTTCCAATGAGATATTTCACATTGTCTGCTATTTTTTATTCCTTTGGTTTTGTTTTATAATTTCTTCATTTTTCATAAAGTCATTAGCTTCCATCTGCTCCATTCTAATCTTTAAGGAATTATTTTCTTCAGTGAGTTTTTGGATGTCCTTTTCCATCTGCCAATTCTGCTTTTTAGGGCATTCTCATTGGCTTTTTGGATCTCTTTTGCCATTTGGGTTAGTCTATTTTTTAAATTGTTATTTTCTTCAGCATTTTTGGGGTCTCCTTTAGTAAGCAGTTGACTCATTTTTCATGATTTCCTTGCATCACTCTCATTTCTCTTTCCAATTTTTGCTCTACTTCTCTTACTTGATTTTCAAAATCCTTTTTGAACTCTTCCATGGCCTGAGAACAATTCATATGTTTCTTGGAGGCTTTTGATGAAGGAGCTTTGACTTTGTTTTCTTCTGTTTGTATGCTTTGGTCTTCCTTGTCACCAAAGTAAGATTCTATTGTCTGTTTCTTTTTCCAGTTTTTGCTCATTTCTCCAGTCATTTACTTGACTTTTGAGCTCTTTGTCAAGGTAGATCTCTGCTTCCAGTGGGGGTGGAGGGGTGTGCTGTCAGTCACTTGATTCCCCTACAATCTATAGGCCTAGAGATTCAGAAACAGTTGGTATCTCTGTCCCTGCTACTACCGTGGCTACTTCAGGTTCCTCTACCCCCTCTCCAATCAGCTGCCCTGGGGCTGGGACCAACTAACTCCAGTCTCCCACACTGGTCCCACAGGTATTTTCCACTGACCTTCCAATTTGTCCTTGGCATTTGGGGGTCCTGAAGTCTGGAAACTGCCACAGGTGAAAGAGATTCAGTCTCCCCATACCTGCTCAGGTTCTGTCTGTGCCAGCACAGCCCACACTGGACTGCACTCTGCCCCCTGCATGGTGCAGTAGACATTTCCTATCAACCTTCCAGGCTGTCTTGGGCTGGAGATTTGCTTCACTCTGTCATTCTGTGGGTTCTGCAGTTCCAGAATTTGTTTAGAGCCTATCCCATCTAATCCTTTTCCATCCAAACATACTTTATCCTATCCCATCCCATCCCATCCTGTCCCATCTTATTCAATCTTATCCTGTTCCATCCCAACATACTCTATCCTATCTCATCCTATCCCATCTTTTCCTATTCCCATCCTAACATACTCCATCCTATCCTATGCCATCCTATCCCACCTTATCCACCCATCCCATTCCATTCTATCCTATTCTATTATATTTTGCTTTGTTCTGTTCTGTCCTTGTCTGTTTTCTGCTGTTGCCTTCCATTATGAGCTAAGCCTAGAGCCAGAGGTTTTCCAAGCCATCCCTAAGTACCAAATGAGATAATATATGCGAAGTTCTTTGTAAGTTATGCAGCCTAGAATAGTGTAGGCGCTTGATAAGTATTTTCTTTAATTAAATTGTGGCAGGCAGGGGAAGATGAAGGAGCAAGGTGACAAGGGGCTTATAGTGTCTTCTGAAGCCAGTTGGGCAACCTTAGACAAATCACTTAACCTCTCTGAACCTATAAATCCCTCAATCTAAGAAGCAAATGGCTTGGGCACAATGAGTTCTAAATTTCTCTCTAATGTTCTAAATCTAAGGTTCATGGCCACACATTGTCAAGACTAATCCACATTGGCTGGGACTCTTCACTCCGTATGGAGCTGGAGTAATGACTCTAGATCTGGCTCTTAGGAGGGTCATGTGACCTGAAGTTGCATTTGTTTGGTGGCAGAGGTTTCTTACTGTGTTCAACCTTATTCCTCCTAGTCCTAGAACTCTAGAGAAGTGGCCCAGATACACTCAGATTTTCCAAATACTAAGGCTTTTTCCAGGGAAACTCAGGTTTCATCGCCTCTGTTAATGATCCAGAGAAGGAGGCTAAATAGCCCATTAATTAAATTTGCAGATTAAGTCAATTTGCTAGGTGTCCAGGGCCCTGGGAGGGTGGAAATAATACCAGAGGAAATGTGAACAGGAAATGGTAAAAACAGGAATCAATCTTGGTGAGGGGGGAAATGCAAGTTAATGTATCTTAGGGCAAATTTCATCTGAACTTCAGATGTTCCTAGGAAAGGAAACCTTAAAATGAAAAATAACTAGGGAAGGCCTTAACAGGCCCAGTACCCAGTGCTCTTTGGAAAGCAGAGACTGCTGGGGGATACCTTTCCTGGCCAGGTCATCTCTAGGCTGTTCAGAGCTTTAAGATTTGCAGCTGGGTTGCTCAGTGGATAGATAGCATGTTGGACTGAAAATTAAGAAGATCTGAGTTCAAATCCTGCCTCAGACATTTAATAGTTGTGTGACCTTGGGCAAGTCACTTCATAGCTCTCAGTCTCAGTTTCCCCTTCTGTAAAATGGGTGTAATAAGAGTGCTTAACTTACAAGGTTCTCATCAAGGTCTAATAAGAAAGATTACAAATGGGACTTTCAGATCATGAAGAGATACCTATAAATGCTATTTTTCATCATCATTTCATTACTATTGTTTCTGTGGATTTGTGTTGGAGGGTGGTTTTGGGTGAGAGTTTTGGCTCTGGCAGTGATTATTAATTTGGATGTCATTTCATCTCTCAATGCTAGCTGAGAGATGAAGCTCTAACTGGTAGAAAAGTTCATCTAAGTCCAGTAGCCTACGACTTGGGAAGAACTACTTGTCATAGGTACCTTCAAAGTCATGTGCTGGGCCTTGGTTTCCCATTTTGTAAAACAGGCTGTATGTTTGACCTCACAGGGTTGCTGTGAAGATCCTATAGAAAACAAATGTGAAAATTCTTTTGAACACCTCAGCACAAGGGGTTGGAAATTCTTTCTGCCAACAAACATGGTGCCAGAAGCATTGTCCCCATGAATCCCTAAGTTATGGTGCCCAGAACTTCTGATGATCAGAATTTTGTACTTCCCTGCAGTATCCAGGAGAAGTTAGCTAGAATGGAAGGGAGAAAAACATTGTCTTTTAACCCTCTCTTTTAAACCTTTAGTAGGTCCTGGCAACTTGTGAATACCCTCCTTGTGGTCCTTGGTCCTATTTTGCAACTTGAAATGAAATGACCAGTTTTTGAATGATTGGTGTATGTTGATCCATGAGGAGTCTGGTTTTCCTGAAATGTTAAAAATTAACATCAGTTTGGAGCCTTAGCATTTCAAGTGACTTGCTTTCACTGATGACCCTGGAAATCTGGAAATGATTCTCTGGGAGGATATTGGTAGCTTCAGCCTATGTTGGGTGGGGAAATCAGAATAAATTTGAGGAGTTGTGACTTTCTCGATAAGAAAAGGGGACCAGGTTGCCCTATGGAGGAATACCATGACCTCCCTCCTTTTCTCTTTTCCAGCTATTAGTAAATATCAGCAATCCTTCTTGTTTCTCTTTTTCTCTCTCCTCAGTATCTCTCTGTCTATGTGTCCCTCTCTTTTTTCCATCTCTCTCTCTCCTTTCCCTCTCTCTCCCCCCACCTTCCCTCTCTCTCTTTCTGTATCCAAGGCAGAGGCTCTGCCCATAGATGAGCTGGCATATGTCACCTCCCTAAACACTGGAAATTTAGGTCAATCACCTTTGAATGTCTTTACCATCCAGTTTGCCAAGGGGCTTCCTGAATTTCTCTGGGCAACAGGTGGTATGGATTACTTCCAATGAGGATCCCACTTCCCTGACCCTTGTCTGGTCAAAGAATTTAGAGATTCCTCCTACTTTTTATCACTATCCTACCTCGGTGAAGGAAGAGCAACCATGGTTTAATAGTGAAGGAATTGGGCTGATTTACTCTATAAAGAGCCTGGTTGCTAAGCATCTCTGTTAAGAGTTAAAGGGAAAGAAACAGAAAAGCCCAGCTGGTGTTCTGGGGTTCCACAATAGACACTGGGTTTGTTGGACCTCAAACAGCACTATATTTTTTAAAAACCCAATCTGCTGTTCAGTGAAGTTTTAAAACACGCTTTTATATTTTAGATAATAAAGCTAGAAATTATCTAACAATCTAAGCATTGCTTAATAAAACGGGGGCCTGATGAGCCAACTACCTGCTTTGTCTTTGCCAAGTTTACGTTGCTGAGCCTTATAGAGCAGTGGGCCCAGAGTCAGGACACCTGACTTCCAGGCCTAGTTCTGCCCCTGTGTGACTAGCCTTCTCTGTGCTTCGGTTGACTCATTTCTAAAACATAGGCAGAGGTCTTGCTCGGTAGTGCGGGTCTGTAATCCCCACCAGGGAGGCTGCAGCTGGAGGAGAGCCTGGGGATTCTCCCTACAGTGTTCGAAACTGATTGGATATCTACACTAAATCAGGCTTCAGTGCAGTGAGCCCCAAAGAGCAAGTTGCCTAAGGTGGCCAGAACAGTACATGTCAGAACCAGAGAAGATCAGAGCCCCATGTAATGGAGTTGGGCTCATTGAGTAACTGCTGCCTGGCTAAGAAGGGGAGAGCCAGTCTTTAAAAAAAAAAAAAGGAGGGAGAATAGTCTTTAAAGGTCCAAAGTCCTGCCTCTGACACCTTTGTGATCTTGGGCAAGTCATTAATCTCCATGGTCCTTAGTACCCTCCACTTTAAAATAAGAGCATCAGACTAGAAAGCTTTGGGGGTCCCATAGTTCTATAGACTATGGAGCACTAACATTCTGGGTACAAGGGTAGGGAACCTTTGACCTCGAGGCCACATGAACCATTCTAGGTCCTCAGGTGCAGCCTTTAGATTGAGTCCAAGTTTTACAGAACAACTTCTTTTAAGGGAATTTGTTCTGTGAAGTTTGAATTCAGCACTTAAGGACCTAGAGGGCCCCATGTAGCCTCGAGACCGCAGGTTCCCCACCCCTGGTTCTAGGAACTCCCAGGATCTCAGATCTGATGGAGTACCAAGGCTGGAATGGTCTTCCCACTCACCAGCTCTTGGGATGCCACCTCCTTCCTAAATGAGACCTTTCCTGGACACCCTGCCCCCACCCAGCTCTAGTGCTCCCTCAGTGGCTTTGTAGGTGTTTTGTATTTGGTTTTCTGTGTCCTCACCTCTAGAATATAAATTCCATGACGGAAGCTTAAGAGAAGCTGAGCCATCTTTATCTTTGTATCCATAGGTCTACCCTAGCTTCTTGGCCATAAAATGGCATTTAATAATGTTGGTGTAATGAATGAATAAGGGGTGGCTAAGAGACACAATGGGTACAGTGTTGGGCCTGGAGTCAAAAAGCCCTGAGTTCAAATTCTGCCTCTGATTACTTACTAGCCAGGTGATCCTGGGCAAGTCACTTAACCTCAATCTGCCTCAGTTTCCTCATTTGTAAAATGAGGATAGCAATGATCCCTACTTCTCAGAATTGTTTGGAGGATCAGGTAAGATAATGGATTGCACCAGATTAACCTCATTTTCTTTCTAGACATGGTTCCACTAGATTGATTTTAGCAAAACATTTGATACAGTTATCTTATTCTCATAGATAAGATTAAAAAGGTATGCATTAGACAGTAGGTAAGCTCAGAGCTATCCGTGTGACCCTGGGTGAGTCACTTAACCCCTATTTGCCTATTAACCCTTACATGCTCCAGTATCTTTGCCAAGAAAACTCCGTGGACAAAGTCCATGTGGTGATGTAGAGTTGGACATGACTAAAGGACTGAACAGGATCAAGGAACAAAACTCAGGACAAGGTGAGTAGCCATACTCAAAGGGGAGTCATCAGGGGCTCAATATCAGGTTGAAAGGGGGTCACTAGAGAGTGACCCTGGGATCTCTGCTTGGCCATGCATAATTAGAGGACCTGGGGATAGAGAAGGGAGAGAAAGAAGACCTTCTGATACCTACTAGCACTATGACCTTGGGCAATTCTCTTAACCATTCAGTGTTCTAGGTCAGGAACTAGATTAAATGTAATTGGGAAATATTTAACAAAATAAATTAAGACAGAATAGAACATTTTGCTATTGGTGTTCTACTCTTAGTGACCCTATTTGGGGTTTTCTTGGCAGAGATGCTGAATTGGTTGGTCATTTCCTTCTCCAGCTCATTTTATAGATGAGGAAACTGAGGCAAACAGAATGAAGTGACTTACACTGGATCATACAGCTAGTTAAGTATCTGAGGCCAGATTTGAACTCAGGATGATGAGTCTTCCTGACTCCAGGCCCAGCACTATATCCACTGTGGCACCACTTAGCTGCTTTATAATAGAACATATGTAATGTTAATACGTGATTTTCTTAAGTCAGTATGCAACTGAATCCCTATTTACTGCTTAATGCTCCCCATTTCTATTTGAGTTTGGCACTATTGCATCTGGGCAATGCTCTATGATTCTTAGTTACAGTGGAAGTGCTGTGGTAGAGGGTGTTAGTTATCTGGGAATTCTCTATCAGTGAAATCACAGGTCCTATCCCTACCACTACCATGTGGCATAAACCTAGAGAGATAAAGATTTAGAACTGGGAGGGTCTTTAGAGATCATCTGATACAACCCCTTCATTTTATAGATTTGAAAATGGACTCAGCAAGTTTAAAGCACCTGCCTAACATTAAATAGCTAGGATATGTGAGAGATAGGATTGGAACACTTGCATTTCTATATCACTATTCATTGCACCATGCTTTCTCTTTATCATTATAAGATCCTTGAAGGATGGATCATTTCACTTTTGTCTCTATATTTCCAGGATTTAGCACAGTGCCTGGTACATTGTTATTGTTTGGTTGTGCAGTTATGTCTGAGTGTTAGCACACCAACACATGGGGTTTTCCTGACAAAGTTACTGGAGTGGTTAGCAATTTCCATCTCCACTCGAATGCCTAGTACGTGACATAGTAGGTGCTTTATAAATGTTGTTTGGTTGGTCCTGAGGATAGGTCCAGAAGCAGTGGGCTGATGGTACAGGAAAGTGGGCTTATACTCTAAGTAACAAAAAAAATTTCTAAGAATTATTTGCATTCCAAAGCAAAATGGAGAACTATAGCTAGATAGTGAGTTACCCCTCCTAGGAGATCTTTCAGCAAAGGCTAAGTGATCGCTTGTTTAGTATGTTATAGAGAGGATTCTTGCTCAGGTATGGGTTTGGTGAGATGGCCTCAGAGTTTCCTTCCAATTAAGTCTGCAATCATAGCATTATACAATTATAGGATCTTAGATCTGAAATTAGACCTTTTTGGAATTAGAATTTTGTCTAATTCAGACCTTTGTTTTTGTCCAGTTTTGTTGTCCAGTTGTTTTCAGTTGTCTCCAACTCTTCATGAACCCAATTGGGGTTTTCTTGGCAAAGATACTAGAATGATTTGCCATTTCCTTCTCCAGCTCAATTTATAGATGAGAAAACTGAAGCAAACAGGGTGAAGTAAGTCCCCCAGGGTCACACAGGTAGGAAGTGAGTGTCTGAGACGAGATTGACCTCAGGTCTTCCTTACTCCAGGCCCACCACTGTATCCACTGCACCACCTATCTGTCGTGAAGGGAACTTAGAGGATATGCCTTAATAAGAATCATCCCTACAAGATTTTACAGGGGAAAGGAAACCAAAACTTTGTTAAGCAACTCTTTTGTGCTGGATGCTGTGCCTTTCAAACATTATACACTGAGGTTAAGTAACTTAGCCAAGGTTGCACAACCGGTAAATGCAGTAGGTAGCATGAGTGCTTAAAGCACCAGATGGTTGAGTCAAGAAGACTTATCTTCCTGAGTTCAAATCCAGCCTCAGACATTTATTAACTTTGTGCCCCTAGGGAAGTCACTTCACCTTGTTTGCCTCAGTTTCCTCATCTGTAAGATGAGCTGGAGAAGGAAATGGCAAATCACTCCAGTATCTCTGTGAAGAAAACTCCAAATGGGATCATGAAGAGTCAGACATGACCAAACAACAGATGTCTGAGGCAGAATGTGCACCCAGGTCTTCCTGACTCCAAGCCCAGAATCCTATCCACTGTGCCTCATAGAGACTCTTCACTTGATCCTATCCTCCTTCCTTCCCACAAATCCACTGCACACCAGAGGGGCAGAGCCAAGTCCCCAAGCATTTATTGTCTCCAAGCCATGGCATGATAAGCCCACGTCTTAGTTACATTTTTAGCAATAAGTATTTCCCTTGGAAGACTTTAAGGCTCACAAAAGTCATTCTGCTATTTAAATATAGAATGGTAACATATTTTAATAATCATGCCCTGGGGCATAATTTTTTCTGTTGCATGAAAAAATAATGGTGAAAGCAGCCCACAACCCATTGCCAAATTATGTAAAAATAATGAAAAGAAATCTGTTCCTGGGTGTCTTCCTGACCATGTTGAGCCACCTTAACTGTGGTGATCAATCTAAAACTAACACATCATCCCCTCACCCTGGATGAAAATAAAGGTCTCAGTCCATTATTCACTTCGAGTGGGCTTTCGGTATTCTAAAGGTGGTGTTGGGTTAGACAGACAAAGCGCCATTTTGACAACCTATTAGGAGCAGACATTGGATGGTTGCACTGGATTCCATATAAGGGAGGTTGCAGGGTGTAGGGGGAAATGGTCTGGATTGAGAGTCAGAGGGCCTTTGTCTAGGTTCAATTCATGACTCTGTGATGTACTACCCTTGTGATTTGGGGACAAGTCTAGCCCAGTGGTAAAAGCAATGACTCTGGAGTCAGAGGGTCTGAGCCCTTGGAAACCAATCTCCCATGCCTGCTATGTGGGAGACCTTGGGCAAATTACTTCACATCCCTGGCCCTCAGTTTTCTCATCTGTAAAATGAGTAGGTTATACTAGATGACTTCTAAAGGCCCTCTCAGGTCTAAATTAATGATCCTATGATCCAAATTCCATCTTCTCTGCTTGCTGCCTGTACAACTTTGGGCAAGTGGCTTCACTTTTCTGGCCCTGACTCAGTTTCCTCATCTATAAGCTAAAAGGTTTGGATTGTACCATCTCAGAAGCACGTTTTAGCTCTAAACGTTGGGATCCTTTGGATTCAATAAGCTAGAAGAAGTTCCTTTCGGAGCTGTCTCCAGTAATTATTAAGTGCCTAAAGTGTGCAAAGCCCTGAGGGTAATAAAATAAAACAAAACGAGACAAAGGGAAACAAAACCATAAAGATGCCTGCCTTCATGGAGCTTGCCTCCAATGAGTAAGCACCTTGGGGAAATAGCAAGTTCATCTATAATACAGTCTCTGTCACTTTAGAGTTCCTCCTTCTAACCTCATCTAAACCTCATCTAAAAGGGGCTCTTGATGTCTGCTATGTGGAGAACAAAATAGGTAAGGGAAATGAAGAAAAAGAAATGCAATCAGAGGAGGTGATGGTGGGATAGAAGAGGGGAAGAGTTGAGAGAGAGAGAGTAGGAAGGGAGAGTGAGGAGGGGGGAGAAATGAAAGGAGAGAGAACATAGAGAGAGACAGAGGGAGCAGCAGAGAGAGAGAGAGACAGAGAAAGAACAAGGAGGAGAACAAGGAGGAGGCAGGAAGGAGGGAGGGGAGAGAGGAGAGAGACAGAGACAAAGAATAGAGAAAATATATATGATAGAGAAATAGGTGACAAATAATTAAATGGATGAACAGAAAAATAGGTGATAGAGAAACAGAGAGATGAAAGATAATTAGAGGATGATAGATAATGAGATAGAGATGAGAGAGATAATATATCTGATAGATAATGAGGCAGAGTGCTAGAGAGAGGTGATAGAGATGATAGAGAAAAGTAGATAGATAATAGATACACACACACACATGCACACACATACATGTATATATGTGTGTATGTGTGTGTGTGTGTGTGTGTGTGTGTGTGTGTGTGTGTGTGTATATATATATATATATATATATATATAGAGAGAGAGAGAGAGAGAGAGAGAGAGAGAAAGTGCTTTCTTATGAAAAGACCATAGATTGTCACAGGCCAAAAACATCCCCTGAGTGCAAATTACTAATGTCTTTTGTTGCTTTGAGTTAAAAATAGAAAGAAGGACTTACATATGTGGACAGTAAACATCATAAAATGATAGAAACATAAACCATAGATTCAGAGCTATAAAGGACCTTGATAGACCATCTAGTTTCTGAGGAACCTGAGGCCTATAGACACCAAGTGCCTTGCATCAAGTCATGCACCAAATAAGTCTGGGATTTCAACCAAGGGCCTTTGACTCCAAATCCAGCTTCTTTTCCCACTACAAATGTTCCCTCCCAATAAACTTCTGGGTTTATCTACCTTTTCAGCCATATCTTAATAATTTCTAAACCGTCCTTTTGAAACAATCACACTGTTGCAATTATTTTTCTATCTTTCTTTGTCACTGTCACAAGTTTGAAAATGAAAGACCTAAATCCTCTCCCACTAGGTACCACTATGATGTTATCTGTGGCTGACTCCCTTCCCTCAGTTCCTTTATTCAGTGTACACACACACACACACACACATTGCCAAGGTATTCTGGAGAGCTCAGGGCTCATAGAGTCTAGAGCCAGAAGGGCCAGGTCAATCAATCACTCAGCAAACGTCTATTAACCAAATGAGATCATGTATGAGAAGCACTTTGCAAACTAAAAACACAATATAATGTTAGGGTTGTCTTTTTAATAATGTACCTACTATGTGCTTGTGATTTCTTCGGAGTAGGGAACTTCTGGTGAGGGACTCTCTCGACAATACCTGGACACTGAGTGGTTGTTACTTGCCCAGAATCACAGAGTCAACCAATATGTATTAAAGACCAAGTTCCCAAGACCCTTCCTGGCTTCAAGACCTCTTGTCTACCCACTAAGCTATGTGGCAAGTCCCTCCACCTCCCCTTGCTCTAGGCCATTCTCTGAACTCAAAGTTACAGAGAAGATGGCTAACTCTGTGGGCAGAGGGAATGCTCTCACCTGGGTGTTCCTTGTACCCACATCCAATCCCTCTATCTCTCCCAACTATGTGTCAGGAGCTGTTCTAGGTACCAGAGAGAGCAAAAGGAAACTGTGTTCTTTAGAAATTCATATTCCATCTGGGAATAAAACATACCTCTAGGTAAATACAAAATCCTTGGGTCTAGACTCATTATTTCATTAGCACAAGGAACTCTTCTACTGAGGAAACTCAATCTAACAGTACAGGACTCTGTAACTTCTAATCTAAGAGATCAATATGGGACACTGAGACTTTCCAAAGCTCACATAATGTCAAAGTCAGAACTTGAACTCAGAGCTAGAAGAGACCCTGGAAAATCAAATATCATAGCTGGAAAAGAGCTTAGAACATAGATTATCTGGGATAGACTATTAGGGAGATCATAGCTCATGGGTTGGAAGGGACCCTAGAAGTCATTTATTTCAATCCCCTCATTGTAGACAAGGTCAAGTGAAACTTTGAGGATGTGTGGTGATTTATCAACATCACGAAATTAGTAAGTATCAGAGGCTGGATTTGAACCCAGGGCCTCTGACTTGAGACTCAGTGTTCTTTCCCCTATAACACATTGTCTCCTAGTTGCTGAGTGATCTCTAAGACAATGAGTCTCCAAAAGTCTAACAATGAGACTCCAAAACTTCAACATTAGAATCACTTGGAGTTGGGATTCCTTCTTAGAGGAAGAAATTAAATTAATTGATATTCAGAGGTCCTTACAACTCCCAGAATCCTGAAGGTATTGATGAACACAAAACCCCTTTCCTGGGCTTGTTAGAGTGTTGGGAGAGTTAAAGCCTTGACATCATAGCTGGGAATATTTGTTACCCAGCTGTAGGTGAATTTCACATCGTAACAATTACAGTGATTAGATAAGTTGATATTCAGAATCATTCCTTTTTAGGGTCTACCATTTCCCCTGTTGGAATGTCTTGGAATTCCCCTCCCCCTTTCCCACTTCTAATCAATTGCAGAAAATCAGCCTCTTGAGGTAAAGAGAAAATGGATTGAATTCAGATTTTATGAATGTGTCTTTCACTCATAACCACTGAAAGATGTGTAGCCTGGATCCATACAAACTGACAGCTACAGTGAGACCATAACAACACCTTTGCTTCCAATCTAGCTGAACTCCAATAATTACAGTCTCCTATAAAACCTCAACATCTTGAGAGCTTATTATGTTTCATGTCTGCCTTTTGTGAGCTAGGAAAAAGGTTCCCAGACTCTGGCCTGGTCTTAAATTGTGAGCATGATAATGGCTTGTTATATATGTAATGTTTATACAGAATTTAAAGGTTTGCCAAACTTTTCATATACATCGTGTCATTGGATCCTCACATCATCAATCTGTAAAGATGGTACTATCTTTATCCCCCTTTTACAGATGGGGAAACTGAGAATCAGATGGATTAAATGATTTGCTTTGGGTCAGTCAATAAACTTGAATTAAGTGCCTACTATGTGCCAGACATTGTGCTAAACACTAGCAATTAACAGACCCTGCCTTCAAGTCTAATAGAAGAGACAAGGTGAAAGCAACTCTGTATAAACAAACTATTAAAGATAATCAACAGAGGGAAGATGCTAGCATTAAGGAGATTGGAAAGGGCCTTTTATAGAACATGGGATGAAGAAAGCTAGGGGAGCTAGGAGACAGAGATGAGGAGGGAGAGCAATCCAGGCATGGGTCACAAACAGCTAAAAAACACCTGAGACAGGATTCAAACTTAGGTCTTCCTGATTTCAGGAACCTTTTTTTTTTTGCAAATAGCATGATAAAAATTAGAGACTTATTAAGACTACCCACTATTTCAATGGGTAAATGAAGACTTATCACCTTTAGACCACAGTCACTTTCCTGTTCCATAGGGCCTGGCACATAGTAATTGCTTAGTGAATGCTTATTGACTGGTTGATCAATGGATTGATTGCCTCTCTTCTTAGAAGCATCCAAGTCTATACTGTATCTGGATCTGTAAATCTTGGGAAAGGAGACAATTGGGGAAAATACTTTTTAAAAAATTAATTATGGGCAGGGCTTCAACTAGCACATTTGCACCCAGGCCAAGTACAACATAGCACACACAAAAATCCACTTTTTAAGCTGAGATAACGCAGGCAGGGCTGTTGCTAGGAGTCTAGGACAAGGAGGAGCTCACCTAAGATGCATCTGACAGGGGAGAGGAGCAACCATCTGGTGGTTATCTATTTAAATTAATCCTTCTTGTTAACTAGACTCTAAGCTCTGTTGTTCCTATGCTGCTAAAAAGCTACAAGTACCTTCAATGCCCTATAAATTTAGCACCCTCAGGCAAAACGCAGGTTGCCCAGTCCTAGTCATGCCTCAGGTTATAGATCTTGGGGAGAAAAAAGAGTTTTGTTTTGCTCTATCGCCTCTTCTCCATCACATATTACAAGTGGGGGGTCTTGGGATGTCTGTGCCTCTCATCAGTTTCCCAGTGATCATTGGGAATGTTTTCTTTAACTTTAACATCTGTTTTTCCTCTTAATGAAGGAGAATCAATGGGGGCTGGTTTATAAAAAGTGAAAGTCACTTATCTCCCCTCGATTTTTCCCTCCAAAGGGATTTGTTTGGTTCAATTTTGGTCCTGGAAGGCAAGCAGCCCTCCCCCAAAAAGAAACAGCAAGGACTCTAGGAAAAAAACCTGAAAAATCCTGTTGTAATTAAGCAATTTTTTTTATATATAAGTCATTTGGTTGGATTTTGATGAGGCGCCAAGTCTTGGTTGTGTGGGGAAAACATGAAAAAGAATATTGTTTATTTGGTTTGATTTCTTTTCCCAAAATACAGATTGACTTAGCTCTGTGAGTAATTACAAGGCATGTAAGGAACCCTTTGAACTACAATATTTCTTTTAAAAAATCATGATGGCTTATTTCAGTGTCTAGGGCCCAATAATTAGGTGAGGCATCCCCAGCTGACACATGGCCCTAGTTCTCTTTGTCTGGCTCATCCCTCTGCTCCAATCCTCATTTACCTTGTGTTGTCTTTATCTCTGTATATGAGGTATCCCCTTATAGATGAGAGATTGGAGTTGGAAGGAGTCTTAGAGGTCCCTCTCCCATCTCTGGGTCTTTGTGCAGGCTGACTCCTATGCAGAAAAGAAATCCTCTTCCTCCCCTTCCCCTGGTAGAATCTCTGGCTTCCTTAAAGGCTCAGTGCAGGGGTCACCTCCCTGCCAAGGCACTAGCACCCTCCTACCCAGCATCCACATCCCGTGGATTATTATTTCCATTTTATCCTGTGTACTCTATTTTTCTATTTACATGTTGTAAACGTGTGTGTAAACATGTTTACATGCTGTCTCCTCCATTAGACTGTGAGAGCCTTGAGAGCAGGGATTGTCTTTTATCTTTCTCTGTCTCTAGCACTTTGATATATAGTAGGTGCTTAATAAATGTTTATTCACTGACTAGCACAATGCCTAGTACAGAGTCATTTATAAATGTTTACTGATTGACTAGCACATAATAGGGGCTTAATAAATTTCTTATTCACTCACTAGCATAGTGCCTGGCATATAATAGTTATCATAGAGTAGTTTATTGATTGACTGACACAGTGCCTGACCCACTCTGACACAGTGCCTGACCCAGAGTGGGTATTTAATTGACTAACACAAGTGCCTAGTACAGAGTAGATGATTAATAAATGCTTACAGACTATTGAGTGACTGACAGACTAACACAGTACCTGGGCAGAGTAGGTACTTAAAAAATGCTTATTGGTTTATTGATCGATTGATCTGTTCCATGGCCCCAATAATACCAAGATCTACAGTACAGGAACTATTTTATTGTTGCCTTTGCATCTGTGGATGCTAACACAGTGCCTAGCACATGCTAGATAAAGCAGGTACCTTACAAATGCTTATTGATAGATTGCTACCTGTTTACCTTCCTCTAATATAATATAAGCTTCCTGAGGGCAGGGGCTGTCTCAATCTCATCTTTGTATCCCAAGCACCTAAAAGGCAGTAAGTAGAGTGAATGAAAGACCACCAAAGACTCAAGAAGAACTGGGATCAAACCCTACCTTTGACATATACTGACTGCATAACCCTGAACAACTTAAACTCTCAGGATTCCAGGCCTCTCTCTCAGGCTGTAAGCTGCAGATCTGAACTGGAAGAGGGGGTTCTTTGCCCAGTAAAGTCCCTAGTCTGCCTTCCCCCAACTCCCAGCACCTAAAACAGTGCTGACCCACAGTAGAAGCTTAATAAAAGCCTGTTGAATGAAGAAATGAATCTCCTTCGAAAATTTTATTTTACAAATGAGTAATTGAGGTCCAGGGAAGTACAGTGACTCATCTAAGGTCTCACAGGTAGGAAATGGAAGAGCTAAGATTAGAACTCAGATCCTCTATCTCCAAACCCAAGGCATTTCAGACTGTTTGAAAGCAGACATAATTTAATTTTCTTCTGGGCATTACCAGTGTGATACAAGGGGTTTGTAGCCAGTAGAGACTTACTGGATATTTGCAGAACTGGATAGGATTTGTTTTCTATTCTTGTCCCATCTCTGTCCAATCACTCTTGTTATGTAAGCTGATACTGAAGGATGTATCAAAAGCTACCATTTAATAGTGATTTGATGCGAATGTCTGTCATTCTTCCCAATGGTCTGTTTTGCAAGCTTAGATATCAAGATTTGATTATTAAAAGCAAATGTCCTTTCTCATCACTGACTTTGCTATTGCTCAGGAACAATTCAACATTTACTTTCTATAGCACATTAAGATTTTAAAAATACATCCCTTACAAAATCCCCATGAGATCAGTAGGACCAGCATTTTTATGGCTAAGACACAGAAAAGTGACATGATTTGTCCATATTGGCACAGCTAGGAAGTGTCAGAGCTGAGATGTGAATCTGGATCCCTCAGTTGGAAACGACCTTAATAGTCATCCCTCCTACTCCAAACCCTCTGTCCATTGCACCATGTTGTCTTTCGAGTAATTATTTGATGACATGAATCCTACTTTGCCTTTTCTCAGTATGAAATTCCCCCATCCAAAACCCCCTGCTTGGAATCATAGATAATATAGAACCTGTAGACACCTTGGTGGTTATCTCATCCAACTTCCACATTTTATAGCTGAGGAAACTGAGACCCAGGGAAATCGGTTGGTTTGCCCAAAGTAATATAAGTATTAAAAAGCAGAGTCAGAACTTGAACCTGGGTCCTCAGATTCAAAATTCATTAAGTTTTCCATGTTACTGCTCTGAAAACTTCCCTTCCCTATTGGTAGCTCACCTCCTGCAGTCTTCCCCACCACTAGCCCACTGACAGCTCAAGAGAAATCATCTGTTCCTGTTTTCAATGAGGAGGAATTCGGGTACCCAGAAGAGAGTAGGCTGGGTGCATAGCTACCCTGTTGCATCTCTGTTGAACTCAGCTTCTCCTGTGTGTGCCTCCACCTCACCAGATGGTCCCAAAACCCATGGGAATATCCTGTTCGAGCTCTGAATAGCTTTTGGCTTCATTGCAATTCTAGAATAAAATGTGTGTGTGTGATTTCCTCAGTGTGGGGAACTCCTATTGTAGGAACTCCCTTCACCAATGCAGATGGGCAGCCCATCTACCCAGTAGCCTCTTAGAAAATGCCCGAAGTTACATAGTAAATTTATGTTGAAGAATGAATTTGAACCTAGGACATCCTGACCCCCAGAATAGCCTTCCATCCTCTATGCCATTCTGTTTCTCTGTTTCTATGCATTGGAATCTTGAGCTTAATTGTCATGGCTTTACTATATGAGATGATAGTAATGAGGGAAGGGTACATCCAGGTAAGAGACCAATAGTGAATGGACAGTGTGGATCACTTGAATCACTCATCTCACCCCCAAATTTAAAATACTAGTGTCTATTTTATTCCTAAGTTACAATTGTACCAATAATATTGAAAATTGGAAACTAAAACAATATAATTAGCTGATATGACTGAAATCATATAGCTATTTGGTGACAAATGTGAACACCTCCTGGAGTGCCTGAATGTGACCTCCAGTCTCATTGCCATAGACCAAGAATTCTTAATTTCTTTGTTGTCCGTCATGGATGGAACTTTTTGGCAAGCTAGTGAAGCCAAAAACTCCTTCAGGGTAGCTACGTAGCACAATAAAGAGTACCAGTCTTGGAGTCAGAAGGACTTGAGTTCAAATCCAGCCTCACATATCTATTAGCTATGTGACTGAGCAAGTCACGTAACCTATTTGCCTCAGTTTCCTCATCTACAAAATGAGCTGGAGAAGGAAATGGCAAACTACCCGAGTATCTTTGCCAAGAAAGCCCCAAATGGAGTCATGGAAATTCTTATACAACTGAAATAACTCAACAACACCAATGGACCCCCTCCTCAAAATCAATGTTTTACATGCATTAAATAAAACACATAGTATTACAAAGGAAACTGTTTACATTGAAATACAGTTATCAAAATATTTATAATAAAACAGTCCATATTATTGGATCTGTTTTGCATGACTGCATATGTATAACCTATATCAAACTACTTGCCTTCTCAATTGGGGAGTTGGGTGAGAGAAGGAGAGAGAAAATTTGGAACTCAAAGTTTTGAAGATGAATGTTGAAAATTGTTTTTACACTTGTTTTACAGTGGTTTTAACTGGAGAACAAATTTTTTAAATGAAATTCTTAAATTTTTTAAAAAACATTTTAAAAAGCAAGTCCAGAGACTCCAAGTTAAGAATTCCTGCAATAAGCTATCATGTTTCCAAGGAAATACTAATCGTAAGGTGATAGATTGCAAGCTGCAGAAGCCATCTAGTCCAAATCCCTCATTTTACAAATAAAGAGAATGAGACCCAGAGAAGCCAAATGACTTACTTGTCCAGGATTTGAACCTAGGTTGTCTGACTCCAGATCCATCACCTTCCCACTGTACTATGCTGTTTACCAATTTGTAGCAGAATATTTTACTACCTCAAAGACCTACTCATTCCTTCAACATACACTTATTAATCACCTACTATGAACCAAATACAACACTAGGCACTAGGGATACAACAAAAAGGAAAGCATCCTTGCCTTGTGTTCAATTGGCGTAAGTACTTAGATTTCCTTGGTGTGGGCACTCTCTCCGATAATGTAGATGGCAAGCTCTCTGTGCTTCATTTGTCTGTAGTTGCTATGACCTTCCGGGTACTCGCCCCTTGGCACTTTGTTGAGGCCATGACTTGGGTGGCAGACATTCAGTTAGAAGCAGCGACCATTGAGAGCCCTTCCAGCTTAAGTAGGACCTACCTGAGCTTTCCCTCCATGGGCATAGACTGAGAACTCATGAGCCCATCCAAATTGTGATGAGGGCTTTGAAACTATGATGAGGCTTGTGAGTAGAGTGCAGATCTCTACAGGAGGAGGAGGAGGAGAAGAAGATGAATTTCCCTAAGTTTGCATAGCTCTATGTGATCCTCACAATAATTCTGTGATTTTGGCATAGATCTGATTTATTGCAGTTTTATATAGAAAACCAAGACCTGCAGAGGATTAAATGACCAAGGTGGTGACAGTTTAATAGAAAGCCTGCCCTTGAACCTCAGTCATCCAGTTTCAAATCTGAAGTATAGCCTTGGGTGCTATACTGTTCCTTTATAACATTGTTCTATTATTATTAACATATGTTATATACATATATCATGTAACATTAAAAATAATGACAAGTAAACAATCAGGTCTCTTTTCTTCAGGGTAAACATCCTCCGTTCTCCATAAGTAGCAGTAGCAACAGTAAATAATATCTAATCAGGATATGGTGAAGTCCAGGTCCTCTTACTCCCAACCTAACACTCGCTCCACTAAGCCAAGCTTCATCTCCTAATCTGAGCCTTGAAGAAAGCTAGGCACTCTAAGGGGTAGAAGTGAGGAGGAAGGGCATTCCAAGCTTGAAGGGATGTCCTTGCAAAGATGTAGAGTCTGGAGATGGGAGAACATGGAGGAGAAACAACAGCCAGTTACTAAGGGCACTGGATTTGAAGTCAAAATACTCTGATACCAAAATGATGTGGCTTTGGGTGAACCATTTCCTTTCTTTAAGACCCCATTTCAAATCAATCAATCAGTGATCATTCTTAAGCATCTACCAGGTTCCCAGTCATGTACCAGGTGTATTGGATAGAGGGCTTATCTTGATTTCAAGGCTCACTTTATACTATAGGCTGTGTGACCGTGGGCCAGTTCTGGGGAGGGGTATCAAATTCAAATAGAAATGGATCTCTGTAGACTGCACAATGACTTAGAAAACCACAAATTAACATCATCTATGTTGTATTGAATTATATATTGTATTAACTATTTCCCTATTTCATTTTAATCTGGTTCAGCTTCACTCCAAGTGGCATGAACTGATTCATGTTTGACATCCTTGCTCTAGGCGGTTCTCTAAGACTATAAATAGGTCAAGTAGGTGCTGACCAGCATTGATAGATGGAATTCATCACCTGAGGAACCCTATGCTAACAAAATACAGGTCCAGTCCCCAGCCACAACCCAGGAATCTTTCTAGGCATTAAAGATAACACACAAAGAATGAAATAATCTCTACTCCCAATGAATTTACATTCTAATGGGAAATAAGAATATTGGACTAGATTTGATCCCAGGCACTTACCAGATATATAACCCTAGGAAAGTCATTTCACCTCTGTCTGTCTCAGTTTCCTCCACTGTCAAACGAGGTGATAACACCTACCTCCCAGGGTTGTTGTGAGGACCAAACACGCTAAGATATGTAAAGCACTATATAAATACCATGATCATCCTCACCATTATTATTAGAAACCTAAGGCTGCTTCTAGTTTTAGATACCATGAAATTACTTCTTGCCTTTTTCCGAGGTTTTCTACCAGGGCCCATTTGTTCAACAATCAGACCTTAATAAAGCACTTATGACAATGAATTAAAGAATAACTTGCAATTCAATTACCTTCCTGGTCCAATAAAGCAAATTTATGGTCTACAATCTCCTTTTTAATTTTTTTTGTCTTCTCTGGATAATGGAGCCCCTTTGGTCATTAAGGTGAATTAGTGAAATCCTGCTTTATTAGTTTGTATTTGTTTCAGCTTAACCGGAGTGGTGTAAGTCACCCGTCGGTTGGCCTGTAAAGCTTTCTCTTTGAATGCTTGGCTGATGAATCATTAATTCAGGATTAGATAGGGCCTCAGATCTGGATTGAAGAATTTGGCTCCTCCAATGAAATGGAAATCAGCATGGTTATTGACAGCCATTGTTGTTCAATCCAATGCCTTGTGTTCCTCTTTGGGGTTTTCTTGGCAGAGATACCATAGTGGTTTACCATTTCTTTCTTCAGCTCATTTTACAGATGAGGAAACTGTGGCAAGCAGGGTGAAGTGACTTGCCCAAGATGGATTTGAACTCAGGTCTTCCTGACTCCAGAACTGACACTGTATCTACTGTACCACTGTTTTTCCAAAAAGATGAAGACAACCAGCCTGGCTTGACCTGGCTTAACTTCTCAGTCATTTATTTGTCCTATTTGTTCACTATCAAGGATGACTTGTACCTATGCAAATAACAAGAAATTTTTTAAAAAAGTCTAACTGAGCAAACTTGCTGCTGTCCAGCATGCTGCGAAGGTTGGATCCAGTGACTGGTTGATTTTGAAAACCCCCTAAGGCCAGTGTTGGATCTGACAATAGGAAAATTCTGGACAGATCACAATCACAAAAGAAGAAGGGAGACCCCCTTGGTCATCAAGTTCAACTCAGACTGTAACAATATTTCCATCTAGAATATATTCAGGAAGTAGTCATCCAAAATTTTCTTGAATTCTTCAAAGGGGAAATCATATCCCTTATGAAGGTAGCCCATCCTTCTTTGAGATTCTAGTTTACCAGTTTCCTTCTTAAGATGTGGATCTGACAAGGCCAAAATAGAACACTATAATGTCTTTATTCCTAGAGTCTGAATGTATCTCTCTTGATGCATCCTGAGACTGCGTTAGATTTCTAACATAGCCAGGAGTCATTCCCACTTCTGTCCAGTTCCACTAATCTTGGCTTAGGTAATAAAAAATTCCTGGTCATCAAACTCATGCATTGAAGGTTGTAACTACTGAAGATGGTTAAACTTGAGTGTAAGGCCTGGTTAAATTTCTCTTCTACCTTTTCTTTGACTTTGATACAATGTCCACTTCATTGGAAGTAACTCTAAACTGGGTTGGGTTATTGTTCACATAACTCCAGGTTACATGATCTTAAATTCATCTCATATAATTTCTTCCATTTTCCTTGAAATTGTATAGTCCTATTTTTAGCTATTATAAGATGAGTGAGGGGAGCATTTAGCTTCCCAGTTACTGGGTAAATCCAAACTTACTAGATTAAATATATGTTAGAAGCTGGGCATTGCTTCTAACAAAAAATGAGGAGAAACATATTCCATAAACTTTCCCAGTGGACAGAGCTCTGGACTGGGAGTCTGGGAGACCTGAATTTGAATTCTTCCTCAGCAGTGCAGATTGTGGGCAAAGACACATCATGTAACCTCATGTCCTCAGTTTCTTCATCTGTTAAATGGGTTTAATAATAGTGTCTAACTCATAAAGTTGTTGGGAGAATGAAATAACATTAACGTCGTGCTTTATAAATCTTAAAATGCTTTATTAATGTTAGCCGATGGTGGTGGTGTTGCTGTGATTTTATGATCTGGTACATGGTAGAAGCTGAAGACCATTGCCTCTACCTATATGCCATTGAGGCAGTCTCACATAGTAGGTGGAGGGCTACCCTTGAATCCAAGAAGACCTGGATTTGAGTCCAGCTGTTGATACGTACAAGCTGTGTGACCCTGGAGAAGTCATATTACTACTCAGTCTAGGATACTAAGAGAGTAATAGAAATTTCTAGTAATCCTTTACTAGTAAACTAGTCATCTGAGAAAGAAGACTTTTTTCAAATTGGGGAACAAGGCAAGTCATTAGGGACCAGAAAGGGTATCTTGAAATTAGCATGATTTCTTTGTATTAACCACAAAGCAAAATAATTTCCAAGCAAGATTTTTTTTCAATCCAGGATGATCAATTCTCATCCTTGTTGCCAGAAAAATAATCCTAAAATGGGAAGAAAACAAGCAATCCTAGAAATCTTTCTTCCTGTGCCCACAAAAACATTTTCTTAAAAGCCCAACCCCCAACCATCACATCACTACACCTTAAGAGGCTTTGTTTCCCACCAGGATGAAAGGGCGACATGGCTTTTGTTTTCAAATATATTTAACACCTATTATTAAAGCAGAATTAAACCCAAGTCCCAGAGTAGGGGCTGGGTGACTGAGGGGAGATAATCTGGGTAATGCGATTACCTTCAGCTCCAACCGGACTCAAATTTGATGAGAGGGGGATGCAGACAGCGCCTTCCTGCATCCATCTGCCTTCACATGTTCATGTATGCACACACTTGAGAAGGTCTATGACTGTGACCACAGGACAATCCTGTGACCTAAGAAAAAATGTCCTGATAAAAGGATGGCATTTTAATTTTGCATTTTTCCCTAATTGTCTTTCATTATTGGTAATATACCTTTCTCTGAACTATGCATGTGATCTTGCGTAAATCGTCTAACTCAATCTGAGTTATCCTCCTGGAAACCACCCTAGATCCCCATTTCCAAGCCTATAAAATGAGGTGATTGGATTAGAAGGTCTCAGGTCCTTTATCCAAGGTTTATTGTACTAAGCTCTAAGATTTTATTTTCTTTTCCTTCTTCCCATGTTCTATGTTCTAAGAATCCTTTCAGTTCAATGTTTTGTATCAAGAGGGACCTCCTAGCTCTGATGTACTAAATTCTAAGGACCCTTTTAACTCCAACATTCCTCACAGCTCCTCCTTCTATATTCTAAGGACCCTTCTAACTCTGATGTTCTCTGATATTCTGATGTCTGTCTCTAAGCTAATAGTCTACATTCTAAGGTACCTCCCAGCTCTGACACTATGTTCTAACTTCTCTCACCAGTTCTGACATTTTATGTTCTAAGACCCTATTCCAAATCCAAATCCTAAAATTCTCTTTAAGTTTAAAATCCTATGGATCTATGAATGGTAGGGAAAGATGACCAATCAAACTCATGAAATGGTTAGTATTTTGTTAGGATCCCTAATGACTTGCCTTACTCCCCCATTTGAAAAGAGTCCCCTTCCTGTACCTCAGATGATTAGTTTACTAGTAAATGATGACTAGAAATTTCTTTTACTCTTTTAATTTTTAACAAGTAGAGCCAACATGTTTAAAGAGCAAAGGAAGAAACTGTGGTTCCCAATTGTTTCCAGAATAAACTAAAGGCTCTTGATCCTACCATTTAAGACTCTCCACTGTGTGGCTTCCAGCTTAGTTTCTCATTACTCTCCTGTGCACAGTGATTCTTACAGCCAGATTGAGCTCTTGACATCTTTCTGCACTCAGTGTGTAACTCCTACTCTCATGCATTCATATAGGCAAGCTCTCTGGGAGTGCCCTCCCTACTCATCTCTGCCAGTCAGAAATCATTTTCCTTCTTCCCTTGCCAACTCAAGGCCCACCTCCATCAAATCATGCTTGATCCCTACCAATCCCATCTCATCATCCCCAAGTGAAAAGGTTTTCCTCCCCTACATCTTCTCTGCATCTCTCCTTTTCTCACCTCAGATGTTATCTTGTAATGTGACCGGCTTTATACATATCCTCATCCCATCTGCTAGACTGTAAACTCCCTGAGGGTAGTGACTATGCCATGGTAGAGCTTTGTATTTCCAGGGCCTAGAATTGGGCTCTGCATTTGGTATAGGTGCTTTATAAATGCGTTTGTTGGGTTGATTCCAGGTCTAAATCTATCATTTCATAAATTCTAGATCAGGGAGGTAACAAGTCCCTCTATACTCTGCCCTGGTCATATCACAGTTATAGGAATGAAAGTGGTAATTTGGAGAATATCCAGAACTGGGGACATGTTAGTATATGACTGAGATTATGTTACTTGGGAACAATTAAAAGAACTAGTGATATTTAGCCTATGAAGGGGTAAAAGGGGAGGAGACAGGTAGAAAATGAATTTGAAGAGTTGTCATGTGAAAGGGGGAAAGAAACTTTCTGTTTGCCTGTAGAGGGAGAACTAGTAGCAATGGGTAAAAGCTACAAAGCAGCAATCAGTCCATAAGTATTTAGTAAGAACCTGCTATGTACCAGCCAAGACAGCTGGGAGATTCAGTAGATAGAGCACCAGGCCTGAAGTTAGGAAGACCTAAGTTCAAATCTGACCTCAGACACTTACTAACTGTCTTGCCCTGGGCAAGTCACTTACCTCGTTTGCCTCGGTTTCCTCATCTGTAAAATGATATAGAGAAGGAAATGGCAAACAACTTCAGTATTTTTGCCAAGAAAACCCCCAAATAAGGTCATGAGGAGACAGACATTACTGAACAAAATGTACCAACCACTGTAGTAAGTACTACAGATACAAAGAAAGGTTAAAAACATGGTAAATGTCCTCAAGGAGCTCATGTTCTAATGGGGAAATAACATGTAACTAACTAGGTTACATACAAGATATATAAAGTATAAATGGAAGATAATCTCATAGAGGAGGGATGAACAACGGGAAAAACCTGACAGGACCTCCTGCAGAACGTGGAATTTGAGCTGAGCCTTGGAGGAGACCAGAGAAGCCAGAAGCTGAGGTGAAAAGTAACAAAAATCATGTCCAGCCATGAAGGACAACCTATGCAAAAAAGCATGGCATCTGGATATGGAATTTCAGGAAGAAGCCCATTTGTAGAAAACTTGCTAGCAATTGGAGCCATCCCAGAGAGAAACAGGTTACCTTCTTTCTCCTGATTTTCTTTGCTCCCACCACTGTGAGGATTATGAGAAAATTCTAAGATGTGATCTTTGACCTAGACAAACACACAACCTAATTGGGGCAGAAAGGACCAATGTTCATGACAAAGTATCCAAGACTACAAAGCAGGGCATATTAATAGTTGAGTTCTATGGCTTAGACACTAAATGCCAGCTTCTTCTCAAAAGCGTCCAATTGTCCTGCCTTGAAAAGGCCAAAAGTATATTGAAGTGATGAGGGAACCCAATAGCTGGGGGAAAAAATCCTTCCTATTTGTTATCTCTTGGCAATCTGTAAATATGTCAGATGTCTACCTCTTTTTATTGCATTTTAAAAATGGTATTGCTTTTTTTTCTATGCAACCTTTTTATCCCTTTGGAAAGTTTGGCGTCAAAGAAGTGACATTTTATCTGCTCTGCAGATAACGGTGATTGATGAATAAGTTATGCAACTGTTTCATTTCCATCAAAATAAATTATTTAAGTGCTATACATTTATATGTGCTGTCAGAATGCATAAGCTGCAGAAGGAAAAAGGCTTAAATGCTGGTCACCCCCAGGGATGGGAGAGTCACAGACTGTAACCGGGAGGAAGCTGAGAACTAGAAAACATCTTGGGGTGTAGGTTATTAAATTATTTCATTATACAATACTAACACTGTATATACTATTATATGTATTTATATATAGGATATTATATACAATACAATAAACTATATATAGAATATGTACCATGTTATACAATGTAATATACTATATAGTATGTAATATACTATATAGAACATACCATGTAATATACTATATAGAATCTATAGTATATGCTATAGAAGATATAGCAATTTTGTGTATTTATACAGAATACAGAATATTATGTTATGTGACATACATATATACATATACACATTCCTAAAGTGATATTCCTAAAACACAAGTTTGAGTATGTCACTGCTCGCATAAAGGGCTTCAGTGGCTGCCTATCACCTCCATGATAAAATGCAAACCTTCCCTTCATTTTGACATTTTACATCCTTCGAAATCTGGCTCCAATCTCTTGTATCATCCCAAGTTCCCATCACTCCCCTCTCACATTCTATTCGCAGTTTCCTCTGTCTGGCTTACTGATTCTCCTCTGGGTGCCTTTGCACATACATGAAATGCTCTCTCTCCCCACCTCACTCTTGTAGGACCCCTATATCCCTTTGGGACTGACCTCCTACAGTAAGTTTTGCCTGATCTCCACCCCAGTCTACCCTATAGTTAGTGCACTCCTCCCACCAATTACTTGTACTACTACTAGTAGTAGTACTAGTATTAGTCCTAGTAGCACTAGTATTGGTACTACTACTACTACCAGCACTACTACTACTACAACTACTATTACTCCTACAAAGAAGAAGAAGAAGAAGAAGAAGAAGAAGAAGAAGAAGAAGAAGAAAAGGAGAAGAAGAAGGAGGAGGAGGAGAAGAAGAAGAAGAAAAAAAGGAGAATGAAGAGAAGGAGGAAGAGGAGGAGGAGAAAGAGAATTTGTAGTTACATAGCATAAGTTATTTTTCAACTTATTGGTGTATACATCGCATCGTAAAATGTTCACTCTTTGAGGGCAGAAACTTCCATTTTTGTCTTAGCCTTCCTACACCAATAAATCTTATCCAAAAACAAAATAAAACCAAAAATCCTGGTGCCTTCCCCGTCCATTGCCTGGCACACAGAAGGCCCTTAATGCGTACTTGTTGAATTGGGCTTTAGCCACAATAGAACACAACTCCAGTGCTCTATGATTAACCCTTTCAAATCTATCCACTTTTTTATCAAACTTCTTTCATCTCTGCTCACAGAAAAAAGATAATCATGTATGTGCCTTAAATGCTTTGATAGCATGTAAGAAAACTGAACTTTTAAGAAATCCAGAGGTTCCAGTGTTGATTCAGTGTTGTTGGTCTGGTGGCAATGACTGGTGTACTTTTTTTCTTCCTTTAAATTATAAAGGCAAGAAATAGAAACATATTGAGAAGATTTGGGTGTAATGGAGAATTCTATGAACTCCTCAGCAGAATTTAAGCTTTTTGAAGGGAGAAACTGATTATATTTGTTTCTTTGTTTTGTTTCTCTTTTATTTTTGAATCCTCAACACCTCACATAATGTCTGGGATTTAGGAGGTGTTTGTTGAATGATTGAATAAATGAATTAATGAATGAATTAATGATGGGAGCATGATCTCCATCCTCAAATATCTGAAGGGTTGTCATAAGGAAGCAAGATTAGACTTACTCTGTGATCCCACAGAACTAAAGACAGAGGTGGAAAGTTGTGAAGATTAAGATTTCCCAACAATCAGAGCTCTCAAAAAATGGAAATGATAGAGAAATGCAGACTATAGCATTATGTTGCATTTATTATTTCGCGATCACAAAAATGCATTTGACAGGGTAGAGCAAAAGTCAAATTTGAAGAAAAGTCCTCCTCTCCATCAAGGTGTGACCCAGGAATGTGTTAATATCACACAAGTTTCCTTGAGAGGTGTAACCACAGAGATAAGTTGACCTAATGACCTTTGATTATCTGTAGCTAATAAACGAGAGAGACAATCTTAGAAAAGACGTTTACTTATCATAGGTTATATCTTGTGTAAAGACCAGACAAGATTATAAGACCATAGATATAGCGCTGAAAGGGATCTCGGAGCCCTATCCAGTCCAACCTCTCCATTTAACAAATTGGGAAACTGAGGTACAGAGGAAGGAAGTGATTTGCCCAAGGTCATAGTTTATAAGCATCAGAGGCAGAATTTGGCAGGACTCAAGGTGCTGCTTCTCCAGAACTCACCTTCTACCCTTTTCTTACTCTTTCTTATAATGGATGGTTGCTGGATAGGGGAGAAGGAAGGTATGTATGAATGATATGAAAATAAGAAAATCAATATTTTAAATGAGTTTAGAGGATATTTTTAAATCTAAGGTTTGGAATGAAAGATCAAATAGAAAATGTAGAATCCTGATACTATGACAAGCTGTCCAATGGACAGCCCATAGAACTGACCTATAGTATGTGTCTTGGATGGGCACTGCAGATAGACAGTGAGCTGAGCTCAGGATTAAAAAGGAGAGAGTTGTTTTCCAATCAGGCAAATGAGCAGTGTTTTCCAGCAAGGACCAGCAATTTTTTGGTCCAGAGACCTATCTTTTTAGTGCAGATATTTTCCCAGTGATGCCTAATGTCTATAAAACATGGGATACCAGTCTTAAAAGAATCACTGCTAGGGACAGTCATATATGACAGGTAGGTGTAAATGCATCAAAGTCTGCTACCAGTGATGACTTATGGACAAGCAGGCTATAAAAGACGTGATCTAGGAGATGTCTGATCAGGAAAGAAGGGGAGCTGATCAGGGATAGCAAACTGATATCTTGTGTATCTTAAGTATCAACTTGACATAGTAAAAGATTATCAGGAAGACTGTCAGTATATTGGGTAGATTCTCACAGAGAGATTTGTGGGAGGATGCATACAAGAGGTACATGGAATGAAAAGATAATGTTTGTCAACACCAAAAGAAAGTGGCGAGGCCAGAGAGATCATAGATCCCTCAAAGTATCAAAGAAAGAACAATTTTACTTATCAGTCAAGTAAAATGGGCTGCTTCAAAAAGTAGTGAGCTCCCCATCACTAGAGGTCTTCAAGCAGAAGTCAGTTGCTTACCAGCCTAGGATGCCATTATGGGGATAGATCCCTGTTCAGATTGGACTAAATGGCCTCTTAAGTCCCCTCCAACTCTGAGGCTCCGACTCCTGTGACATGATCAGTGTAGCACGAAAAAGCATGACTTCCTCTGCTCTCCTGTTAAGTTATGCCTCCTTGCCTTTTATATATCCCAGCTGTTCTCCATCATGACCCTTTGAGGTAGGGAGGGAGGATGAGAAAATGAAGGTGAGAAAACAGAAGAGAATTGACTCTGTATGACCTCATTTGGGGTTTTCTTAGCAAAGATACTGGAGTGGTTTACTGTTTCCTTCTTTAGCCCATTTTACAAATAAGGAAACTGAGATAATCAGGGTAAAGTGACTTGCCTACAGTCACACAGCTCCTAAGTGTCTGAGGTAGGATTTGAACTTAGATAAATGAGTCTTTCAGATTCCAAGCCTAGCACTCTATCCACTGAACCACCTAGCTGCTCATTGAACTTGTTTACTAGAATCCACTTGATCTCTCTGTTTCCTTTCCCTTCTCCAATCTATTCTATATACAACTATCAACATAATCTTCCTAGGATGCAGACCTGACCTCAGACCTCTGACATAGGTCGCTCCTCAAAAACCATCAGTGACTCCCTATTGTCTCTAAGATAAAATATGAATTCCTCTGGTTAAGCATTCAAGGTCCTTCACAGCTTACCTCTCACCACCTTTCCAGTCATATTTCCTACCACTCCCTTTTACGAACCCCTTAATACAGCCAAATTGGACTACTGGCTCATTCACCAAATCCTAACTCCCTCTCTTAAATCCATATATAGGCACAAACTATGTCCCCCAGACTTGGAAAACACTTTCTCTTGTTGCTCAGAATCTTTCAAGGCTCAGCTCCATTGCCATCTCCTCTGGGAAACGTTCCCTTTCCTCACCACCCTCATGGGCAATCCCACTCCTGCCACTCGCCAGCTTGCTCCCTCTCTCCTCAGTTTTCCTTACACTATACTTACCGGGTACATATTCTACCACCCACTGAAAGCAAGAACATCAACTTTTTGAAGGCAAGAACTATTATATTTCTCTTTTTGTAACCCTAGCACTCAGGACCTCAATTAGTCAAGAAGCACTAAGCATCTACTCTATGCCTGCCACTGGGACAGTGTCGGAGTTCAAAGAAAGGCAAAAACAACCCATATCCTCAAGAAAGTCATTTTCTAATCATTTGTGGAAGCATGTGGTGTGTAGTAGTTGCTGAAGGTAGCCAAGTGGACAGAACACTGTGTTTGGAGTTCAAATCCAGCCTCAGATACTTACTAACTGTGTAACCCTAGGCAATTCACTTTACCCTGTTTGCCTCAGTTTCCTCATCTGTAAAAATGAGCTGGAGAAGGAAATGGCAAACCACTCCAGTATCCAAAACCCCGAAAGGGATCATGGAGAGTCAGACACAACTGAAATGACTCAACACAACAACAAAGGTGCTTAATAAAGGTTTATTGATACGTTCATGTTATGTATATATGTTATATATATATACACATATATTTATCTGTATACACTATTTGTACCTTTTACCTTAAAGTAGAAGCTAAGGCCCTTGAGGGAAGGTGCTGTTGGTTTTTGTCTCATTTTTTTAGGAGGGTATCCCTAGTACCCAGTATAGTACCTGGTAAGTAACAGATACTTAGGAAACACTTATCTTGTATTTATTGATCTATTTGTACAGCATTCCTTCTCACCTCTGAGTTGAACATAAGCTCCTTGAGGCCAGGGATAGGTTCATTTTTGTATCTGCAGGCTCAGTTTTTGGTAAGTATATAGAAAGTGCTACAAAAATGATGGCCAAATGGAACAGAACTGTAAAGCAGATGAGCATCCCCTCTGTGCCTATGCTGTCTGATTCCTTACTTCTTCCTTCCATTCCTCTCCCCACTTCTGTTCTCTCTTCCCTTCCCAGGATACTGAGTACTTCCCCTGCTCTCAGGATCTATATTTTTCTTGACATATCAGTAGGCATTGCCACCCTCTCAGGGAAAGGAATGGGTTGTGGCAGAGATGTGCCCATGAATGCTATCACTCCTTGGCCTCCTCCAGGTCACAAGACCCTAATTTTCCCCACATGAATAATACAATAGGTATATGTGGGTGGCACGAGGCCCGTGGCTGCCAAGTCTCTTTGCCTCACCTTGTGGTTGTTACTCATTTCATAATTAAACAGATCTCCAAATTGGATTTATTTTCCTCCTGGAGAATTCTGTGCTACGTAACCCTGGCACAGACCTCAAACCGACCCTTCCTCCCATTCAGCATAGAATGTGTCATTGGCAAATGAAGGTTTTTTAAAAGATTTATGCTATTCATAAATCTGATTTTTTTAAGGCTGCTATTGTTTGGGTCATGGAGAAGGAACTCAGGTTGAAGGATCTTCATCCAATCTGGCAATGTGTCCCCTTGACCTAGAAGAATCCACACCACATTCCCATACTTCCAAAGAGAGATAGCTTTGATTAGTCAATCAATAAACATTTATTACTACCTGTTAATGATGTGTCAGGCTTTTTGCTGTATTCTGAGGGTACAAGGAAAGAGCACAAGTGGTCCATGCCCTCAAGGAGCTCAGGGCTCTGGTGAGTATCACTTTTCTACTTGGAGCCTGCAAAGCTTTATGGACCTCCACATGATATTTAAATGCCTCCTTCCACATGTTCCTCCTTGATCTTCCCTGCTACATGTTCCTCCACACACACCCCCTCCCACACACCCACACGCACATGTCAGCAAAACCATTTATTAGTGTTCCCTGTGTGCTTATTAATGGAAAACACTGTGCCCATAGGTCCCACTGTCAGACTATCCCATCTTAACTTGTTCATTTTGTATGTACTTCTATTTGTATGTTATCTCCTCTAATGGTCTGGAAATTCTTTGAGGACAGGAACTTCCACTTTTGTCTTTTGATCCTTAGCACTTAGCATGGTGCCTGGCATACAACAGGTGTTTAATAAATGCTGTTAATTAATTTGATTGAATGAGCTGTCAACTTCAAGAAAAAAGGATCAGAAACTCTACCCGGAAACCTTATAATGTTAAATCCAGAAGAGGTCTGAGAGAAAAGAGCTAGTATTTCTACAGCACTTACAAGTTTGCAAACTGCTTTCTTACCTCATTCTATCCTCACAGCCACTCTATGAGATGTGATCTTATTATCCACGTTTTATAGATGGAGAAGTTGAGGCAGGCAGAGGGTAAATGACTTATCTGAGGACACACAGCAAGTAAGTGTCTGTGTCCGAATTTAAACTCAGGTCTTTCTGATTTTAAGTCCAGCTCACCAAGTACTCTGATGCCTAGAGTTAGATCTGGAAGGAACCTTAGAATTCATCTAGTCCAACTTGCCTCATTTTACAAAGGAAGAAAATGAGGCAGAGAGATGTCACCCAACTACTAAGGGAAAGAATCAGGATTCAAACCCGGATCTTCTCATGCAAAATCCAGAGCACTTTCTACTGCACCACACTAATGACTTGGCCCAAGCCAGCTCACAGAGGGAGAAAGTGAGGTCCCTTTAATATTCCTTCCCCACTTTACATACATTGTCCATTCTGTCTTAACTACCTGTTCCTCTTTCATGACATTCCATTTCCTGCCTCCCATTCCTGGAATTCCTGTCCTCCTCCCATCCCCCTCTTTGAATTTTGGGCTTCTTTAACACATTAGGGGGGAGGGTGAGAGAAGAGACTCCTAGTAGAAAGATTCCTCTTTCACTCACAGGGGCTCCTTGGCTCCAAGAGCATCACTAACTCACATTTCAATCTCTGAAACAGTTTTTTGTCGTTTTGTAAAATGGACCTGGTTGTACTTCTCCAGTAGAGTTCAGCTGGTAGATGCAATAAAAAAGAACTGCAAACCTGGGAATAAGGAAATGTGACTTGTTCTAGTCTCTTGCTCCACCAATAAAATGTGGGAAAAGATGTTTAATCCCTGAGAGCATCAGTTTCCAGATCTATAAAATGGGAATAACAATCTATGTCCTACTCACTTGGCATGGTTATTGGGATTTTTTCACGTTCTCCAAATATTTTATTTTTTCCCAATTACATGTAAAAAAGTTAACATTTTTTTTGCAAATTTTGTATTTCAGATTCTCCCCCTCTTCCCCACAACCCCCTCTAATTGAGCAGGCAGGCAAATTGGTATGGATAATACATGTGCAGTGATACAAAGCACATTTCCAAATTAATTGTGTTGTGAAAGAAAACCAATCAAAAAAAAACCAAGAAAAATAAAGTTAAAAAAAATATGCTTTGATCTGCATTTAGACTCCATCAGTTCTATCTTGGGAGATGGATAGCATTTTTCATCATGAATCCTTTGGAATTATCTTGGATGGTATTGCTGAGAAAAGCTAAGTCATTCATAGTTGATCATGATACAATGTTGCTGATACTGTGTACAGTGTTCTCTTGTTCTGCTCATTTCACTTTGCATCAGTTCTTGTAAGTCCAGATTTTTTCTTAAAACTTCCTACTCACTATTTCTTATAGCATAATCCCTAATTGATGGGCATCCCCTCAGTTTTGCATTTTTGCCACCATAAAAAGAGTTACTATAAATATTTTTATGAATAGAGGTCCTTTTTCTTTCCTTTTTTAATCTCTTTGGGATACAGACCTAGTAGCGGTATTGTTGGATCAAAGGATATGCATAGTTTTATAACCCTTTGGTCAGAATTCCAAGTCACTCTCCAGGATGCTTGGATCAGTCCATAATGCCACCAATGGTGCTTTAGGGTCCCAGTTGTCCCATATGCCTGCCAGCATTTGTCGTTTTCCTTTTCTGTCATATTAGTCAGTCTGATAAGTGTGAGTTGTTTTAATTTGCATTTCTCTAATCAATAATAATTTAGAGCATTTTTATATGACTGCAGATGGCTTTGATTTCTTCTTTACATGGTCATTCTGAGGATTCAGTGATATGGGAGTCAGTCATGTGATGCGGCTACCCAGAAAACCAGTATAATGTTGGGCGGCATTCTGACAGGCAGAGCTTCCTGGAACAAGGAGGTCCAGCTGTCCTAGAAGACCCTGGGCAGACCAGTGCTGTATTCTCTATCACAGGAAACCACTGATAAGCTAAGAATGTCCTTAAATCATAAGATCATTAGATCCTTAAGATAATGCTATAAAAGGACAGGCTGACAGAACTGGGGAGTTTTGAAGGAAAATAGCATGGTAGGTGGCTTTGAGAATTTAAAAGGTTATCAAGTGCAAGAGATTTGGTGTTTTCAGTCAGGTGGTGCAATGGATAGAGCTCTGGGCCTGGAATCAGGAAGACTGGAGGTCAAATGCAGCCTTAGATGCTTACCACCTGTGTGACCTTGGACAAGTCACTTAACTTTTTTCTTCCTCTGTTTCCTCAGCTGTAAATTAGGGATAATAAAGCACCTACCTCACAGGGCTATTGTGAAGGTTAAGTGAGATAATACTTACAAAGTTCTTAGCTTTGGTTCACATTAGGTGCTCAATAAATGCTTCTTTCCCTTCCCCTCTGAAATTTTTTCTAGCCTTGAGATTCGGTGATTTGGAGTCCAAGGACCTGTATTCCAATCCCAGTTCTCTTGTTTATTACTCTCTATGACTTTGGACAAGTCACTTGTGCATTCTAGGACTCGCTTTCTTCATCTGTAAAATGGGGAAGATAGATTAGACAGTCTCTGAGGGCCCTTACAGATCTGAGTCTAGGAACCTATGATCCTATGAAATAATGGATAGAAATGCATTTGAAAAGTAGATAACCTTTACAGAGTTTTATGGTTTTGCAAGCTGTCTTGTTGCCCTGTGTTCAGTTCATTAACCTTCTGAAACCCCAAGATGAAACATTGGAAAGAACTGTAGGGTGGCAGCAGCTTCTCAGGTCGGTTTCCCAAGAGTCAGTGACTCATGCCTGTGTCAAGCCTGTACTACCCTTGATCTTGATCACAGCCTCCTGGCAAGCTTTCTGTTGCTGCTTCCCTGGGGTTCGGTGCTTATCCCTCCACGGTCTCTGAGCCTCATTCAGCCTGTCATCCCCGACTCAGCAGCCAAAGAGATTTTTCTAAAGCATAGGATTGTGTCATTGCTCCCACTCAATAAAATCCAGTGGTTCCCTATTACCTTCCTTTTCAAATAGAAAACCCTTTGTCTAGCATTTAAAACCTTTGTCACCTGATCCCTTTCTACCTTTCCAGTCTCCCCATACTTTACTTCCTTCCACACACTCTGTGATCCAGGGATAATGACTTTCTTGTCATTCCTGATGCATAAAAATCCATGTCCTGGATCCATCTGACTCCACATCTTTGCACTGGCTGTCTCACCAGTTGCCCTCTCTTTGTCATTTTTTTTTTAATTTTTGATATTTAAAATAAGGAAAAGAAACATGTAAACTTAAATATTGAAACTTAAATGCAAAATAAGAAAGAAAAAAGCATGTCATGTGTACAGTGGAACGTAAGAGAGGACTCAAAATATATAGCAATAAATTTTCCATTTCAAAAAAATCTATATAATAATACTATGTATTGTGTTGGGAGCTGTCCATCTTTTCTTTGCTTCCTTGGTAGTTTTCCTTTGTTCTCCCCGGTGCACTTTTTACCATGTTCTTTCCCCACCACCACCAAAGGCTACAATTAAGTCTGGATATATTTATGTCTAGATATAGATATATAGATACACATATACCATATATACACATACATGCATATATACATACATATATAGACATATACTTTCCCTAACAAATTCTACTTCTGATTTTTATTTTTATATGTGTTTATCTCTTATTTCCTATTCCTCCTAACTCCTCTACTTCTACCCACTACCTTGCCCTCCTATTACTTAAGCTACACCCCCTCCAAGGATTCCTCCTTTTTCTTCCCATTCCCAGAAATTTAAATGCCCCCTTTGACCTATCCCCTCATTCTCCCTTCTAAAGATCCTTCCCTTTTCCTCCCATTGCCCTCTTTTTACCTGTCTCTTAGTTTTCCGGGCTTTCTTCAAGACTCAACTCAAACTCCACCTTTTGTAGGAAGCCTTTCCCATTCCTTTCCTCCAACTAGCTTGTCTTTGCCTATTGCTTCTCCCCACTGAGAATATTGTTGTTCATTTGTTTCATTCGTGTCTAACTCTTCACGACCACATTTGGGGTTTACTTGGCAAAGATACTGAAGTGGTTTGCCATTTCTTCCTCTAGCTCCTTTTAAGATGAGGAAACTGAGGTAAACAGAGTTAAGTGACTTGCCCAGAGTCATGCAGCAAGTAATTGTTTGAGGCCAGATTTGAACTCAGGTCTTCCTGGCTCCCAGCCTGGTGCTCTATCCACTGCACCACCTATATGAACCTATATGCTATGGTCCTTCTACAATGAGTCTGCCATCATAATGTAAGTTCTGTGAAGGAAGGGACAATGGTTTTCCTTTCTTTGTTTCCTAGCACTTATCAAATAGAATATAATAGTCCCCATAGGGTCTGACCATAGTAAAAGACAGCTGACATATCCCCTTTGTCTCTATTAATGTAGCCCAATATATTAAGTACTTATTAAATGCTTGTCTGGGTGACTTGTCTGGATGACTCACTAATGAGGAGATGGGTGCTTTGGACAGCTTATAGGCAGGAAAAGTTCTGCTGAGCCACTAGACTCTCTTCCTGGAAAAGAAGGCCTTTTCTGACATATTTAATCTTCCAGGCAACTGGGAGGGCATCAGATCTGCTGCTGCTGCTGGTATCCAGCACGTTCATAGGATCCAAAAGTTGGTTGGGAGAGACCTGACGTTTGGTCCATATCTTTAATTTCACTCATGTAGGTAATGATCAATGTGGCTCAGTCACATATCAGTAAGTTAGGACCTTGGAAAGTCCTTGAAAAGTAGCGCTGAGAAGTGATTTTTCCATAGCCACACAGCTAATATAGGTCAAAATCGGGAAGAAAACATAGGTGTCTTCTTGACTCAGAAGAAAGGTTGGCCCTTTATCCACCACCTCAGACTGCCTTTAGAATGAGATTATAAAATCTGGAAGAGATCTTAGAACAGAACATGTCAGAAGTGGGAGGGCCCTTAGAATACAGGATGTCAGAGCTAGGAAGGGCCTTAGAATACAGGATGTCAGAGCTGAGTTTTAGAACACAGAATGTCAGAGCTGGGAGGGCCCTTAGAACACAGGATGTCAGAGCTGGGAATAGTCTTAGGACAGAAAATGTCAGTTGTGAAAGAGACTTTAGAAGAAAGAATATTAAGAGTTGAAAAGGATGTTAAAAGTTATCTAAAGCTGTCCCCTATTCCATGGAAAGTATATTTCATAGCCTGAAGCCATATGTCAAACATGTAGATAGCATGTGGTACAGGCTATCAAAGGAGGAAGAGATCTTTGTGGGCTCTGGTGGTCAGAGGGGCTGTCTAGAAGAAGCAGTGAGAAAGCTGGGCTTGGAGAATGCAGAGGATTTAGATATTTGGAGGAGAAAAGGAAGGACATTTTCAGCAAGTCTTAGGGAAGAATTCAGAAACCTCCACCGATAATGTTATGGATTCAGTCCATTACTTGGGAAGTTACCAATGCCTACTGTCTGCTATTCAGACCCAGGAATACAATTGTTCTTTCCCCTCACCCCCAATCCTCTTGTCTTTCATTCAGACATTGAAGAGAAAGCAGGCACTTTTCAAAAATGGAGGAAGTAAATTTACCATGGCTGAGGATCAGGTTTTAACAATTATGAAGGAATCCTCTGCCCCCATTTCAAGAGGCCATAGAGACAAGAACTACAAATAACTGAAAAGGTGAAAATAAGACTAAGTTGTAGTATTTTCTGGCTGAAAATAAGCTTAGAGATGATAAACTCTAACCAAATTATTTGATGGTGGGGCAGTTAATAGAGTGCTTGACTTGGATTCAGGAAGACCTGAGTTCAAATCCAGCCCCAGATTTATGCTGGCAGTGTTACCTTGGGCAAGTCACTTAACCTCTGTCTGCTTCAGTTTTTTCAACTATAAAATAGGGGTGGTAATAGTACCTATCTTCCATGGTGGTTGTGAGATAATACATGAAACTATTAACAAGATAATGAAATAATATTTTAAAATATTTCAAATGATATATTTGTAAAGTGCTTTGTAAACCTTAAGGTGCTAGAGAAATAACTGTTTGATAGATGCAGAAACAAGAGACAAGAAAGAAGATGTGACTTGACCAAGGTCATATAGGTAGAAAGTGGTATGGATAGGACTAGAATTCAGCCTCCTGGCACTATGCCCAGCGATCTCAGTTCTGTTATTCTTGTTTGTTGTATAGACAGAAAGTGCTACCCTTTGACTTAGAAGCTTCCTCATTTTGAATGCTGCCTCTAACGCTCTGAAGCTCTGGAACCCTGGGAAAGTCCCTTAACCTCTGATTGCCTCAGTTTCCTCAATTGTAAAGTGAGGGTAATGATAGCTTCTACTTTGAATGGGTTATCATGAGGTCCAATTACATGTAAGCACTTTATAAACCTTAAGCCTCTACCTAACCTTGAGCTGTGGTTACAATTACTTGGTTACTTTTCATTTCCATCTAGAACATTCTAGCCCCATCTTTTTGGGAAATTGGAAAATTGGCCTTTAATTTTGCCGGTCTTGGTTCCAACAAGCAAGAGCTGTGGGATGTTCGTTCGGAAAAGCTTTTTTGGGAACACTCCATTTTCCCATTAGCACTCATTCTCGAGTACTCACTTCACTGCACAGAATATTACAAAAATACTTTCTAATTATTCTTGGCCTTTTATTATTTTAAAGCTTCTTCACAGCCTGGTAGTCAACATCCTTGCTTGAGCATTTAGCCCAGTTTTGTTTTCCTATGTAGGAAAAATGCTGCCCTTCTGAGATACTCATAGAGTCTGAGCTCGTAGAATGGCCCAGGTCCCTGTGGTATCTCTGTATCATCATGGTAGCCAAATGACAGTGAGAAATTTATTCCTTCACTCATTTGCATCCCCTTAGATGGCACTGTGACCAAAGGCTGCCACATGCTTTGGGTCACCCAACCTAGCTCACAACTTTATATCCTTCTCCTTAAAATGGATTGGTAGATTTCTTTTAAACAAACTTCCTCTTTCCACTGTTAGGTTACTATCGAAGTAGCAGTTTAAGATTTGAGGGACGTATGGAACTTTAAAGATGATTTGACTTAACTCCTGGACCTTTGGGAAGGTCGGGATCCCAAGATTCCACTGACTCGATGTCTCCTTGATGTGACCTTGGGGTACTCACTTAATGTCGGTCTATAGAATGACAATAAATCATACTTATACTACCTATTTCATAAGGCTGTTTTAAGGCTATCTTGAGATAATATATGCAAAATGCTGTGTTGTATAAATGTGAGCGGCTGTTACCGTTATTACCATAAATTATAATTAATTGTAGTGTAATTTTGTACCATATAATATATATGATAATGCTAATAAAGTTCTCCAGGGACTGAGGACTCTGTACCATCCTTCGGTAGTCTTTTCAAGGATCTGATGAATTGGAGGAAAAGGTAAAGACCTTCCTGCTATCTAACCCAACTGTCTATTCCTTCCATTTAAGGCCATTTATCTTCGATAGATCAGAGACATGAATCACAGAATGTCAGGTGTGAAAAAAATTAGCAATGATGCCGCTAGATGGTGCAGTGGATAGAGCCCTCTGCCATATTGGCACCACTTAGCTGCTATTCAGTCACTTAATGAGTACTAATAGACAGCTAGGTGGCACCATAGTGCACAGAGAGCTGGGCCTAGAGTCAAGAAGACCCAAGTTCAAATCCTTCCACAGACACTTACTAGCTGTGTAACTCTGAGCATGTCAGTTATCCTCTTTTTTACCTCATTTTCCTCATTTATAAAATGCTGGCCATCATCGCACCCATTTCCCAGGATTGTAGTGAGAATCAAATGAGATAATATTTAAAAAGTGCTTTGCAAACCTTAATATGATGCATAAATGCTAGGTATTGTTGCTATCGTTATTATAAATCATTTCGTCCAGTCCTTACCTGAGTAGGACTCTCCTTTTGTCTCCCTGCAAAGTAATCATCCAGTCTTTGCCTGAAGATCCCCAGTAAAAGAGACAGCCCACTCTACCTCTGACCAACCCCAGTCAACAAATATTTCAAAAAAATATTTATTAAGTGCATACTCTGTGTTCGGGCCAGTCCTAGGAACTGCAGAGGATACAGAAAATATATGACTTGGAATTTGACCACAAGGAGCTTACGGTCAAATTGGGGGGAAAGAGACAAACACATATGAAAAAACACTAGTATCTGAAGAAGTAGCTGGACGAGGTGATCTCTAAGGCCTCCTCCGGGTCTAAAAGGCTCTTGACTTGAATGATGTCCTAGATTTTTTGCAATGTATTTTGGCATTCCATAGAAAGGGGAGTCTTAGTAGACCAAAGGTGGTCCATGGATTTGAGCTGGGTCAAGGAGGGTGAATGGGAAGGGAGAGCTGATGAGATCTTCCTTATATCTAACCCAAGTCTCTGTTCCTTCAATTTAAAGCCAGGAAGAGAGAGCTGAAAAGGAGTGAAGTATTTTCAAGGAAAAGGAAGGATGTGAGAAAGGCAGAGGGGGAGTGAACATGATATAATGATAGAACAGTAAAGAGACGGAGCCAACTAGACCTGAAGGTATGTGCTGTGAAGTGATGGGAGAGACAGTTAGGCCCTAATTAATTAGTACAAATAATGAAACCACTGAAGTGGTCACATTATTCAAATTTGTATTGCATATATCCATTGGAAGTTACCATATTTCATAAAATTATAATTTTGAATAGTGTGAATTCAAATATGCAGCTACTTCAGGATTCATTATTTTCACTAACAGGGACCTAACTGTAAGGTTGAGTTGGTAGAGTGGAAGCAGATTAGGGGGACCCTTGAAAAAGATAGGCACTCAGAAATAGAAGATCTATACAATGACTCTAGGGATGAACATGAAAAGAATACAAAAACATAGCTAAAAACAGAGGTTTTTTGATGAACAATACTGACCCTGGAGGAGAGATGAGAAAATTCACTTCCTCTTTTCATTGGAGAATTGGACAACTAAGAGGGTGAAATGCTGTATACATTGTCAGACATGAAAGACAGGTTGGTTAGCTAACTTTTTCTTTGATGTAAGGGAAGGCTTAATGGATAGTGGAGGAGCTTGGAAAGGTATATCCACAAAGAACTGGGATGTTATAAAGGGAAGGTGTCAATAAAATTAGGAAAAACAGGCAGGAATTAAGGAAAGAAGGAAAAGAAAGGAAGGAAGGAAGGAAGGAAGCAAGGAAGGAAGGAAGGATGGAAGGAAAAAAGGAAGAAAGGAAAAAAAGGAAGGAGGAAAAGGGGGAGAGAAGAAGGAAGGAGAGAGGGAAGGCAAGAAGGAAGGAAGAAGAAGAAAAAGAAGAAAGGGAAGGAAGGAGGAAAGGAAGGAGGGAGAGAGGATGCAATAAGAACTAGGGAACCATGGATGAAGGAATAGAGACGTGACATGAGAGAGATATTAACAAGAGCTTAGTTTGGCAGTAGTTGATGGAGAGAAACACTTGGATACAATGGAAGGAATTTGGGTGCTAGTGGACAGCAGAAATAGAGAAGGCAGACAAGAAATCTATCCAATGACAACACTGGCCTGTGCCACTTACCATTTTCCTTTGAAACATCTTTCACATCCTTGAGGCCAGAAAAAAATCATCCCCCTAAATTCTTTTTCCTAAACCAAACTAAATGTTCCATACCCTGGACCATTCCTTCTATCCTCCTGTTCATTCTCTGTATTTGAGGCAGTGTGGAACAGAGAGAAATAGGCCAATGGGCACACCTCATTGGATGGAATCTTTATGTTCCAGAATGCAGGAAGAGAGTGCTCTGTTGATACTGGTCTATCACCCTCTGCTTTGCCTGTTTTATAAGCTTCGATAAGTATGCTGAAAGCAGGGCTCACCGGAAGGGACTCAGCCCCAGATCTGGGGACATCTTACACATGGAAGAAGGTCATTTGGCTCCTACCTGCTACTTGCTAGTGGAGATTTTTTAAAAAAGAGTTTCTGTGATGCAAGATTGAACTCCCAAGGGTCAACTTTTGAGGCTGTAAAGCCTTTTGTTGTCTCTGGGGTATATATTATTGACGTTTCTGTGTGTGTGTAAGTGGACCCAGCAGCTGGTGACGGACCCAGGTTTGGTTTGATTTATTTGGGAGGAGAGAAAAAAGAATCGATAGAGAAATCATATTAGCTACAGATAGGCCCTGTTTATTTAAAACATCAAGGCCCAAGTGCTACCTATCTTGAGGCTCTATCATGATCTTAAGCCTGGTCACACAGGGAGCCGAAGAAGCCTTGTTATTTATTGTACAAATGGGATGCATGAATTCTGTGGCTGTGGTTTCTTCACGAGGGCCCCTGGGATGAGCTGTCTTCTCCTTCTTCTAGGGACCATAGGGATGCTTGCACTGGATGCCCTGAGCTGCATCCTGGGCAAATTGCCTCACAGTCCATCTGGGAGATAAACCTGCTTCTCAGGCAAGAGAATACAGGGGAGCAGAAGATTCCAAATTCCTCCTAATAAGGAGCAGAGAGCCACAGAGACATAGAATCAGTGGTAGAGAGGGCAGCAGGGATTGGAGGCTGCTTTTGATGTGGCTGCAAGGAGCTTTTTTATGGGAGATCACATGTACTATGGCCTGCTGGCATTTATTTTTTCTCTTATTTGAGATTGCGCTTTATTTCTTGCTTGTGAGGGGGTCTTGGATCTAGTCTTGGTCTTTCATATAGAAATAATCATAGTAATGGCTTACATTTATATCATATTTGAGGTTTATAAAAACTCATAAAATATCAGAGCTGGGAGGGGCCTTAGAACACAGAATGTCAGAGCTGGGAAGGGCCTTAGAACACAGAATGTCAGAGCTGGGAGGGCCCTTAGAACACAGGATGTCAGAGCTGGGAGGACCTTAGAACACAGGATGTCAGAGCTGGGAGGGGCCTTAGAACACAGGATGTCAGAGCTGGGAGGGCCCTTAGAACACAGGATGTCAGAGCTGGGAGGATCCTTAGAACACAGGATGTCAGAGCTGGGAGGGCCCTTAGAACACAGGATGTCAGAGCTGGGAGGGGCCTTAGAACACAGGATGTCAGAGCTGGGAGGGACCTTAGAACACAGGATGTCAGAGCTGGGAGGGCC
>CM053771.1:40989489-41054885 GCA_028658325.1 Potorous gilbertii
ACACAGGATGTCAGAGCTGGGAGGGCCCTTAGAACACAGGATGTCAGAGCTGGGAGGGCCCTTAGAACACAGGATGTCAGAGCTGGGAGGGCCCTTAGAACACAGGATGTCAGAGCTGGGAAGGGCCTTAGAACACAGAATGTCAGAGCTGGGAGAAACTTAGAATGTAAAGTATCAGAGCTGGAAGGACCCTGGAAATAATTAGACTCAGCTCTCTCATTTTACAGATGAGGAAACTGAGACCCAGAATAAGACAGTGACATGCCCAGTTGAAAAAAGCTATTGAGCCACCACTACGACTCCACTAAATGGCCACGTGTATTCTTAAAGTGGCAACTTTGGGTAACTGGAAGGATCCTGAACTTAGAGTAAGGAGTAAGTTTGCCTCCCCTGATGCCACTCAATAGCTGTGTGATTTTGAGTAAATCACTTACCCTCTCTGAGCCTCAGTTTACTCACTTGAAAAATCTCTGAAAATAATTTTCCTTGCCTTCTTTTCCTCACAAGATTCATGTGAGGGTAATGTATTGTGCACCTTCAAACACTATAGAACAGGAACTACTCTCAGCCTTTTGTATGCAATTTTTTGGTGAAAGTGAGATCTCACCTGTTCCCTCTCTTACAGTTTCTATGGTTTTCTTACACACTTTGCTTGCTGTTTGTCCAAGGGACTTTCTGTCTTAGTAGAACCTTACCCACCCATCCTTTCCCCCTCCAAAGTCTAAGCTGAGGAGCTGTGAAGGGTCCAGGAAGGTAGAGAAAGGGAACTCACTTGGCATGCTGGAATTTGAAGATGAAAGGTGAGTAGAAACTGAAACATCACAATACTGGAGGAGAAGCTGGTGGGGAAGCATCAGACTGCCCAGTGTCGATAGCCACCTTCCCTTCCACTGTTAGATCAGACCCTAGGATTTTTGATCAAGAACTGGAAAGGACCTTGACTTTGTTTTACAAATGAGGAAACTGAAGTTAGAAGGTTTAAAGGATTAGAGGAGGGTACATTTGGAAGTGAGAGAAACCCAAGAGACCATTGAGTCTAGCCCCCTCCTATTTACAGATGAGGAAACTGAGGCTAGTGAAATGAAAAGATCAGAAGATCTCAGATTTATAGCTGGAACAGACCTTAGAGGCCAGTAAGCCCAACCTTCTCATTTTATAAATGAGGAAATCCTGGTCCAGAAAGGATAAATGGCCTCCTTGGTCAAACAGCCAGTAAACAACTGAGGTAGTATTTGAAGCCTAGTCCAGTGGACAATTCACTGCATCCTTCTCTTAGGAAGTTGCTGTGAGCCAGACTGGACATCATAGCATGGCACAGGAGGCCATTATGAGGCTGAGGGGGCTAGCCTGAGGGGATAGGATGAGGGCAAAGCCTGCCAAATGCACAAGAGTCAGAAGGCCCCAGGCACATCCATTGCCAAGTGGCAATGAGAGACCTCCTGGTTGCTGGCAGCAGGAAATCAAAGAAGTGAAGAGAATATAACACACACAAAAAAATACAAAGTGGCAAAGTCCTGAATTTCTCCATGCCTGGTCACATAACTGGTAAATACTAGAGTGGGGATTCATACCCACATGAGCTCTAAAGTTTGGCTCTCTTTAAACACACACACACACACACACACACACACACACACACACACACAATCAAAACCATAGTAAGAGATCATTGATTTTAAGGTGGCCAAGACCTTAGAAACCCTCCAGTCCAACCCTGCCATAAGAGGTTTCAGCTCCAAAATGCTTGCATCCACCATCAGTCATCCAGGAAACCTTCTCCTTTCCCATGGCCCTTGCCCAGAATGTCTCAGGAGCTCAGATGACATTTAACATGTGGAAGATTTTAAAATCAGTCTTTATACAAAGACTGGGATGAGTCATAATTCCTTGCAACTTTTCTGCAAACATTAACACCCCATTCGCTCTCATTTGGATTGGATTTCCAGTAAATCCTTCCCAATGCTATCTGCATTTTTTCCTGAACTATCAAATCAAATTCTGTAAAGCATAACTCCGGTTTATGCTTCCCCAAACTGCTTTAAAATCATATGGGTCAAATCTAACACACTGCAGATATCCTATAAGCCAAGATAGAGGACACAGCTGAGATTGTGATGGGAATTTGAGCCATGTGGACCCCTGTATCTGGTACCTTCGGAGAAAGAAAGGATGCTTTCAATTGTCTCTGCAGCACAAGCAAACCTTGGTGGGGGGGCAGGGAGAAATGTAATTACCCTGGAGAAAAGTGACTTCATTTTTGCCTTTGTACTCACCGAAGCTAGTGCGATGCCTTGCACAGAGTATATGTCCAATAAATGCTTGTTGAGTGATTATCAATCAAGAAACATTTATTAAGCACCTATTGTATACCAGGCACTGCACTCAGTTCTGGGGATACAAAGGAAGGTAAACACTAAGGTCATGGTGTCACTTCCCTTGACTTAGCAAGTGTTCAAAATGGCAGCACCGCTTTGGGTGGAGGGTGCCTGACTTTCCCTACTACCCAATATCCTACTCAGAAATAACTCACAGGGCCCAGTTGCCTCCTGTTAGATACTTTCTAACAAGTGTAATGGTGGTCCCTGCTCTCAAGAAGCTTCCCATCTAATAGGGGAGAGAACATGCAAATAGCGTGGACATATAAGATAAATGCAGCCTTGTGGGAAGGAACTAGCAATAGGGGAGCGATGGGGAGAGGAACCAGGGGAGAAGACCTCCTGCAGAAAAGTGTTATTTGACCTGAGTCTTGAAGAAACCCAAGGATTTTGAGAGGTGGAGATGAGGAGAGAGAACATACATGCACACAGTTATGGACAAGCAAAATAGATAAAACCAAACCACAAGGATAGTCCATTGTCAAGTATGGACTGGGACAAAACTGTGAACAGTGACATGTCATGTAGATTTGTAGGTTAGACATTTGTAGAAAGACATTTACAGATTAAATTGCTGCCCCTGTGATCTTGATTCCCATACCATATCTATTAGATCCCAGTTCCCTTCTACTGAGAAAGAAGAAGAAAGAGGAAGAGGAAGGAGGAGGAAGAAAAGAAGGAGGAGGAGGAGAAGAAAAACAAGAAGAAAAGGAAGAAAAGAAGGAAGGAAAGAAAGAAGGAAGGAAGGAGAAAAAGAAAAGGAAGGAAGGAATAGAAGGAAGGAAGAAAAGAAAGGAAGAAGAGGGGGATGTTTACCAGGTTTCATTATTATAAATGCAGTAGACAAACCATAATGAAGAATTATATAGGAATAATTTTTTTTTCTCAGAAATGAGCTTAATTAAAAATTGGAACTTTTTTTTAATCTATGAAGGGATTCTATTGGGGAAAAACCATGCAGGAATATAAAGTCTTTGTATCTACAGCAGGCAAAGAGGAAACAGGAGGCCATGCTGTCACCTCCCCCGGCTTGGCAGATGTTCAAGGTGGCAGCATCACTGAAGTGGAGGGTGCCAAGCTCTTTCCCCACTACCTGCTCTCCAACTCAGAAATGGCTCACAGGGCCCAGCTGCCTCTTCTTGGACAAGTTTTTGATGAGTGTGATGCTGGCTCATGCCTCCCTTCCCAAAAGCTCCCTTGCAGTCAATGTCTGCTCTCAGAAGAGACTGAGTCAGGGCCAGCAGAAAATTTTGTCAAACCAGTGAATAAGAAAAAAGTCCAAGGACCCAGCTAGACCAGGATGACCAGATGGTAGGACCCCACTGACCTTTCTACAAAAAGAGGGAATTATTTTCTTAGTGTTAAGCAAAAATATTCAAGACAGAAAGACACAGGTGTAGGTCCTTGCTCACCATCTAGGGCCCCCAAGCATAATAAGAGCAAGCCCAGCCTAGCCAGATGGTAAGTACTGGCAGAGAGAATGAATCCTATTCCAGAGGGGCCAGTTAAATGTTGGCAATCATGTGCTAAGGCTTAGTTTCACAATGTTTTACTTATCAGAGGGCAGAGGGCAGAATGAGCCCCACAGACAGAGGGCAGAGAACTCAGAGACCCCCAGTCCATGCAACACAAAGGCTACATGGAGGCCCAAGCTCACATGTCACCAAGCAGGAGCAAGAAATACTTTTGTGAGGATAGACGCATGACCGTGTGACCAAGAGACTACAGGGCTTCCAATTCGCCACCAGAAAACAAATTCCATGGATATCAAAAGCTTCCCCCTTCCAAGTCAACTCAGGCCTTGGGGGAAAGGGAAGGGGAGGGAGGAGAAAGATAACAGGGTTGCCCCAGGACCATTCTTCTGTGTGGTGGCTAAAACCATTCTTGCTGGAAAAATAAACCAGTATTTTTGCACCTCTCCTGGCTACAGCTTAGCACAGGGCTGGAACCTGTGAACAAATAAAAATAAGGAATTTATTTCAACTGATTGAGGAAGCTGTATGGTGATGAGAAAAGTGTCTGGAGAATTAAAATTCAGAATAATTAGAGTCCAATGAGCCAAGTTAAAGAAAACGAAAGGGAATGGAAAATTTTTTTAAATTTTTTTCATTGTCTATACTGGGATGAAAAAGAGTTTCAAAGAAGAGCTAGGACCTTTGCTTGGGGTAGATGGGATGATGATCATTGACAACCAAGATGGGGGCATGGAGGACAGAGCTGCTACATTTTTATCTTGCTTCTATTTTCTCTGCCAAGGAGAATGATCTTTAATCTCCAAAGAAAAGAAAAGAAAATGGCTCATAGAGAGGTGATACAGAAAACACTTAGGTGTCCTGTTTAAATCTAAGTCACCTGGTCCCTACGTGCAGCATCTTACAGTGCTGAGAGGACCGGCAGGTAGAATTGCAGAGCCACTCTCAGGGATCTTGGGAGAACTGGAAGACTAGGAAAAGGACCTCAGAAATTGAGAAGGGCAAATGGTATCCCAGTTTTCAAGAAGAGAAAGCAATGGAATCTGAATATTTCCTCTACCAGCTCTGACATCCTGTGTTCTAAGGCCCCTCCCAACTCACTTTGTATATTCTAAAGTATATGATGCTTTGGAAACCTGTGTTCTAAGATTCCTTCCTGCTCTGTCAGCCCATGTCAAGCCAGTGAGCTTGACTTCTTTTTCTGATAAAATTCCAGAATCTATTATTAAAAATATGGTTCATTATTTCAGTAAAAGGAAGGGTGGTCATGAAGAATACTCATGGCTTCACTAAGAACAGGTCATATCATACTGACTTTATTTCCTTTACTGACAGTATTACTATGCTGGTTGATGAAGGCAGTCCTATAGATGGCTTACTTAGATTTTAATAAAGTGTCTGATCAAGTATCTCATGATTTTCTTGTGGGAAAAAAATGAAGAGATTTTTGCTAAATAATAAAACCAAATAGAGTAGAAAAAAAGAGGGAGTTGTCAGATGAATAGTCATTAGAAACTTTGTGTTACCTTGGAAGGTCTCCAGTGGAGTGCTCATAGGCCCTCTGGTTCTGTGATATTTAACATTCTTATCAAGACTTGAATAAATATTTTCATCAAATGTGTAGATGACACAGATCTAGGAAGGGTAGCTAATTCATTGAATGGCTACTCCCTGATCCAAAGAGGTCTAGAACACTGAGCAGGATATTTGAAGATGAAATTTAATAGGTATAAAATGTAAACTCTTAACTGGAATTCAAGAAATTTATTTCACAAATATAAAATGGGAAGGATGAGAAGGTTATATAGTGGTTTCTTGGGAAAAAATGATGGGGAAGTTTAGTGTACCACACATCAATGATGAGATATGGCAACCAACAAAATCAGTCAGAGTTTAGGTTGTGTTAAGAAAGACTTGGTGTCCAGAACTGGGGAGATGGACTTCCCATTGTGGGCTATCCTAGTCAGATCATAAATGGAATACTATGTTCAAGTCTAGGCATCACATTGGAAGAATATTGATAAACTAGAAGTGTCCCAAGGAAGGTGACAAGGTTGGTGAAGGAGGACCCCTTCTTGTCACATGAAGATTATTCAGAGGACTTTGGAGTATTTAGCCTACAGGTGGAAGACTTTCAAGAAGGAGTGGGGTCAGAATAGAAGGGGCAGGGAATTGGGCATGATAGCTGTCTTCAAGTATTTAAAGGACTGTGACCTGAGAGAGTATAAATTAAAATATGTTTGATGGGTATACATTTTGCAATAAAAAATAATTTTAAAAAGATTGAAGACTACAAAAACTGATTACAAATGAGTTACTTCTTTGATTCTAATAAAGGTAGCCCCATTATGTTTTTTTCTTCAAAAGAGGTAGTAGACATGTTCTGGTTGTCCCCAAAAGGCAGAACCAGGTGAAAGTTTCAGAAAAATAAACTTAGAAGAAAAAGACACTTCTCAATAATTCAAGCTCTCCCCAAAGTATAACTGATATTCCAAGGCATTGGAAGGTAGATAGGTAGACAAATGGATGGACAGACAGACATGTAGACAGAGCAATGAATAGATAGATGAAGGGATAGATAATAGATAGCTCAATGGAAAGATGTATTGAAAAATGAATGGATGGATGATGGATGACTACATAGGTGGAAAAATTGATAGCTAAATGGGTAGATATGGATAGATAGATAGACAGATAGATAGATAGATAGATAGACAGATAGATGGCATATAGAGATAGAGATCATGTTTATTAAGCACTTTTATGTACAAGACAATACAAGAAAGTAAGACAATCCCTGGCCTCAAATAGCTTACATTTTCATGGGGGAAGACAATACATGAACCATACCTGGGAAGGGGTAGGAGGTGGGTGTAACTACACATGCACGGTTTGAAGTTGGCAGCCTGGAATTAATGTGAAATCTTGGTTCTAGGCAAGAAAATATAGGAACTTACCTATCATAGCCCAGTGAGTGGGGTGAGTGTTGGTCTCCAGAGAAAAGTTAAGATTTCCAGTGGGGAGGAAGTAGGGATGAAGGTCTGACTGGAAAAGACTTGGCTTAGGGCTGATGGGTCCCTCTTCATTAGAGAGCTTCCAGGTGAATGAGCCTCTGAGTCCCCCAGATAGACCTTCTGTCATTCTATAGTGTTCCCCTTGGCTTAGAGAGTAGAACGAGGAAATAGCAAGAAGCCGTATTTAGGCTCAATGTCAGGAAAAACTTTTCTAACAATTAGTCTCCCAAAATGGGATGGGCAACCTTAAGAGGGGGTGGATTTTCCCTTCCTTGGCATCTCTAAGTAAAAACTGGGTGACCACTCATTGAGTATATTGTACAAGGGATGCTTGCTCAAGTACAGGTTGGACCACATGGCCACTGAGCTGCCTTCCAAATCAGCTGTTCTATGATCCTATGATCCAGTCTACTTATGTCCAACACATGCAGTGACCATAGTGGTGAAAAGGTGACGACCTCTTTCAGCCTGATAAGCTCTCAGAGCCATAGAGGATTGGTTATCAGTGTCCGCAAAATATTCCAGTGATCAGAGCCTCTTGAATAATTGAAGTCTAAGATGCCTGATGATGGAGCCATAGAAAGAGCCTTGGGCTAGGGATCAGAAAATGTTGTCTAGTGTGCTGTCTAGAGACCAGTTAAGAGCTAAACGAGCTTGAATCCATCAATTCCCCACCTTCAAGTCATAACAAGATAACCCTTAATGAGAGCTCTGCCAAATCTAAAGTCCTATAAGGCTGGAAACCCCAGACGTGGCTCATAATAGAAGCCCCCAAAGTCCCTGGGCTGTGCAGATATATTTATTTCTCAATTAGCAATAGGCTAGTTAATAGATGAAGTAATAAACAATTAACAATCAGCCTTTCTGGTTATTATTGTTTAATTTTTAACTTTTGAGGCCCTAAACTTAAACCTAGCACTGAGTTGCGAGGCCCGTCTGAACGGGAATATCTGACAGTTAGTTAGAGGTATTTTGCAATGCGGTGGATAGAGTCTAGACTTGAAGTTGGGAAGACCTGAGTTTGAATATTTCACATGCTTATGGGCTGTATGTCTCTGGTCAGTGCTCTCTCTGTCTCTGTCTCTGTCTCTCTCTCTCTGTCTGTCTCTCTCTCTGTCTCTCTGTATCTCCCTCTGTGTCTCTCTCTCTCTGTCTCTCTCCTCTCTGTCTGTCTCTCTCTCTGTCTCTCTGTATCTCTCTCTGTGTGTCTCTCTCTCTGTCTCTCTCTCCTTTCTGTCTCTCTCTTTCTCAAAAAAGACACCCCAAGACATCAAGTAATTGTAATATCTCAGAATTCCAACTTTGAGCTACTTTTATTAGACAAGAGTAGAACAATTTATATGTGATGATAAGACAATCCTAATTGGTAGACCTTAATTTCTCCTTAGCTCCTCCCTATTATAATCTCAGGGCAGCCAAGTGCAGGAGTGGGAAAAGCCCTGGGCTTGGAATCAGGAAGTCTTATCTTCCTAAGCTCAAATTTGGCCTCAGACACTAACTAGCTGTGTGACCTTGGGCAATTCACTTAACCCAGTTTGCCTCAGTTTCCTCATTTGTAAAATGAACTGGAGAAGGAAATGGCAAACCACTCCAGTATCTCTGCCAAGAAAACCCTAGGTGGGGTCCCGGAGAGTCAGACAAGACTGAAAGGACTGCACAACGAAATTATAGCATCATCGAGTGGTGGGAGTAATCTTCAGAAGATGGGGTTAGTCCAAACGGGACAGAATCTGGGCAAGTCTCTTAACCTCCCTCAGACTTCCTCAATTTCTTCCTTTGTGAAATAGAGATTGAATGTAGCATCCATCTCACAGGATTGTTTTCTGGCTCAAAAGAGAAAATGTATAAGGCATTTTGCAAATTCTAATATGCTATAGAAATGTTAGCTATTAAAGGGCATTGCAAACCCTAAAGGTAAATACTAGCTATGAGTATAACAGTAGCTTTCACTTAAAATTTGCATATATTTGAATTTCACAACAACCCTGAGAGGTAAACATTTTTGTCACCCCCACTAAGGAAAGTGAGGCACCAAGAAATGCAAATTTCCCAGGCTCATGGGAAATAAACTGGCATACTGACCTGAAGTCACTTGCCTAGGGTCACACAGCTAGTATGTATCAGCTAAAGGTTTTGGACCTAGGTCTTCATGATTTCACTCGGGAATTGTCCACACTGCATTTGATAGGCCTATTTGGAGTAGCAATATCAGATCACAGTTATATATTCATCACAAAGATTAGACTGGGAATTCTGCCTATCCAGTCTGAAATTAATTTCTTTCTGTATGATATTGTAATGCTGGCCAACGAGAGCCCAGTAGCCCCATTACAATATAATAAGATCATAGCCACTAACTCCTCTTTCACCCAAGTCTGTTCTTAAGTAATTTGATATTGATCAGATGCCTGGCTTTAGGCAGAAATAGCCTCAACTTTGTGTGAGGGTTTTCCCATTCAAGGTTGCTGGGTTGCAGTCACATTATATGTATGCATATAGGATAGATTTTTTTTCTCCCTTCTTTTCCTGTTCCAAACTGATTGCATCCATTTTATAGTCAAAAATATACAGTGATATAACATACCTTCTACAAAGTAGGGCGGGGAGGACCTGTCTCTTCAGGAACAGTGCCTTGTCAGATGGAAGTGGGGGGGTCACAGGGACCTTAGAGCTGAAAGGGACTATAGGGACTGCCTGCCAACTCCCTTATTTGAAAGAGGAGAAAGAAACAGAGAAGCAGAGACAGAGAGACAGGAAGAGAAAACATTAAAGACAGAAAGGTGGAGACAGAGAAAGAGAACAACAAAGACAGAACTCAGAGAAGGAACCAGAGAGAGAAAAATCAGAAAGTGTCAGAGGGAAAGAAAGAGAGAAAAAAGGAGAGAAAGAGAGGAGGAGGAGGAGAGAGACAGAGACAAGAGGAGAGAGAGAGAGTAGGAGGAGAGAGAGAGAGGAGAAAGAGAGAGAGAGAGAAGGAGGAGGAAGGGAGAGAGATTGTTCACAGGTAGTAACCAGGATTCTAATTTGTCCTCTTGGGTCAATTCTGGATGGCGCTTGACTGGGAATCAGGAGAACTGAGTTCTAGACTCAGCTTTTCCTCTAACAATTTCGTGAATTCTACAAGTGCCTTGTTTTCTGTGTACCTTGGACTTCTCAGGAAAATGAAGGATTTATATGAGAGCAGGAGTTCTTAATCTAGCATTTGTGAACTTTTAAAAAAAATAACTAGATAGAAAAATAGATAACTTTAATTACATTATAATTGGTTTCCTTTGTAATCTTACACACATACACACACACACAAACACACACACATACATGCTGCTAAGAAACCCTGGAGATGTCTAATATCTTTTCTGGCTCTGACATTCCAAGACCTAAGGTACCTCCCAGTTTCAAAGTTCTATGTTCTAAGATCCTTGCCATCTCTGATATTCTCTGGGCCAGGGTCTATTCCAGTTCTGAGATTCATTCCAATCTGTGTCATTTTTGGACTTTACATTTCTAAAACATTTGGTATAAAACTATCTAGCATTCACCAAAAAAAACCCCAATCTTTTTTAATATCTTTGCCTTAACTATGATTCTAATATCCATAATTCATTCAAAAATGCAGTCTTTGTGGTCCTAAATTAATTTTATCATTTTTTATAATTACCACACACACACACACACATGCACTCACACACACACACACATATGCATGCACACGCACACACACATGCACACACCCATATGCACACGCACACACACACACACACGGGAAATGCATGATGATTTATAAACACATTTGAGTACTAGGTTATTATTTCCCAATTCTGATCCATTATTGTTCTATCTAATTTTGCAGTGGCATCTGTGGGACAAAAGCATTTAGAAAACAAATGCATATTTTAACAGCTAATATTGAATTTGCATTCGTATCTCAGGTGTATACTGAGAATGACATGGTAATTAATTGAAAATATATCACTTTTTAGTCAGGGCTGAAGATTATTCTACTGACCGAGTAAACACTGGCAGGAATATTTAACACAAAGTTAGTATTTTTTAAGCTTTTGCAATTTCACACACAAACACACACGTACACGTACACATGCACACATGCACACATATACATACATGTGCACATGCATAGACATGCATACACCCAGGCACAGACACACATGAACCCATGCATATGTTTCTCTATACTTCTAAATTTTGGCTGCTGTAAACATAGACACTCATACATTCACACATGACCCAACAAACTCCTCTCCTACCTTCATTAACCACCCTTATCTCATACCTAAGTCTCAAAAATTTATGGCAAATAGATTATCCTGGAGCCAGTGAGCTTCCTGATGTCATTACTAAAACTAATGCTATTTGAAAGCTAATCCATATCCCTCCATGCCCCAGACATGCACATGTGGAAATGTATCCATGTGTTTTGTGTGTGTGTGTGTATTATATCTGTATATGTATATATATATATATATATATATGGTGTATCTAGCTATATGTATATGTGTGTTTGTGTGAAAATGATTTCTCACACAGAAATTTATGAGAGGGAGAGGGACATAATAGTTGAATAACTAAGTGGGGACAAGCTCTGTCTCTGAGACACACCTCCTCTGCTGTGTTGGGCAAGTCATGCACCTCTCCTTGTATCAGGGAAGTCTCTAAGATTGTAATTTACAGAGAAAGTCTGCAGTGGTAGAAGGAGTAACAGCTGGAGCTATCAATGCAAGGAAAACATAGGTCTGATTCTTGGAAACTGAGACCCAGAAACGTGAAATGGCTGGTCCCATATCACCCCGGTGAGAGTGGCAGAGCCTAGATTTGAATTCAGGTCCTGTGACTCTAGGTTTCTTTCCCTAGCAGATGGATAGATAGAGATTGAGAGATGATATGAGAGAAAGAGACAGAGAGAGAGAAAGAAGAGAGACAGAGAAAGAGAGAGAGAGACAGAGAGAGCGAAAGAGAGAGAGAGGGAGGGAGGGAGGAGGGAAGGAGAAGATAGGTAATGGATACATAGAAATGATATGAGAGACAGAGAGAGGTAGATATAAATAGATATGTTACATAGGTAGATAGATGATGTAAATAGACAGATAAGTAGATATACCTAGGCAGATGGATAGGTAGATAATTTCAATTCAACAATTATTTTTTATTGAGTTCCTGCAATGAACCAAGAAATGTGAACTTAGGGAGAAAATTTAGCATCTTTTTTTCAATATAATTGGTTTCTTTTGTAATCCTATATATTTTCCTTTATGTATTTAAAAGTATTATTCTGAGAAAAGATCCATAGACTTGCCCAGAAAGCCTATCAGGTCCATGACAAATAAGAAACCAGGAGACCTCTGACCCATTGTAATGCAGCATTATATCTATATAATGTAGAGAGATGCAGAAAATTACTTCCTATATACTTTGCATTGATGTATCTGTGAACATTTTATTTCCTCCCAGCAGATTATCAGCTCACTGAGGGCAGGGACCCTCTCGTTTTTCTTTATGTCTTCAACACATACTACAAGACCTGGCACCAAGTAGTAGAGAGACAGAGAGAAACAGAGAGAGAAGAGGGGGAAGCAGGGAGGAAGAAAGGAAGGAAGGAAGGAAGGAAGCAAGGAAGGAAGGAAGGAAGGAAGGAAGGAAGGAAGGAAGGAAGAAAGGAAGGAAGGAAGGAAGGAAGGAAGGAAGGAAGGAAGACAAGCATTTACATCACCATCTAGTACGTGTCAGGTACTGTGTTAAGCTCTTTTTGAACATTATTTCCTTTAATCCTCACAACTCTGTGAGGTAGGTGTTACCATTATTCAGTTGATTAAATTGAGGTAAACTGAGGTTAAGTTAAGTAACTTGGCCAAAACTGGTTAGTTGTCTGAGGTCAAATCTGAATCCAAGTCTTCCTCACTCCAGGCCTACTTAGCACTCTATCCATTGCTCCACAAAATGATTGAATATATGTATGTATATATGCATATATATATATATATACATACATATATACATATACAAAATGATTGATAGATATTTAAATATGAGCATCTGTTTACTAACCTATGTATACATACATACACAATACACTCAGAAAGCCATTGTTTTTCCCTGTGCTACTGAGATCTCCCCAAGCTTGTCATCCCAGCTCCATGACACAGGCATACAGCATCTTTGGGGCACTTGGGGGAAGTAGGTGCATAAACAGGAGGGACAGAGACAAATTCAGACCAGATTCATTCTACTGAGCAGGGCTACCTGGTGGGTGGGGAGGGGAGAGCTCAGCTTTAAGCCCACTTAAAGACAGAGCAGGAGGGAGACACCAATACATATACAGTGGACCTTGAGATCCTGCCCCACACAGAGACAGGGATGGTTAGAACTTAATGGAGGAGACTTAAAATCTAGCACATGGGGCTAAGCTAGATTTTCACTCTAGGCAATTGGTAGTTTTAGCCCAGAGCTCAGAGGAGACGGGTTATTAATCCTCCTGACACTCCCTTTGAATACCATCATATTTCAATCCCGTTAAGCTACTGGGCCATTGTTTATTAGTTTCATTCTGAAAGCAAGACCCGTCCTGTGTTAAAGGCTTCTGAATATCATTTAGCTTTTCAACTTCAAGACTGGCTTCAACCTTCCTCTGTCCCACACTCAACCTGGGCAAGTCCCCCCAGTCAGGACACATCCATCAGGCCAGAGGGACCGCCCTCCACCTCCTTGGAGCCAATGGATTTGAGAGAGAGAAGAGGAAGGAAGGGGAAAATGTATATGAAAAAGAAAGAGTCAGAAGTGTTGAGATAGAAATCAGTAAACAATCAATAAGCATTTATTAAATGCCTACTATGTGCTAGGCATTGTTTTCAGTGCTGGGGGTATAAGCAAAAATAAACCAATCTCTCTCCTCAAGGATGTTGGGGACTGGGGGTTGGGAGTGAGATGGGAAGGTTCCAATCATAACTACCATCACCCAACCTCCTAGGCAGAAGTGATTCCTCTCTCCCTCTACACATCTGTAGACTTCAGTCTACACCCCTCTCTTAGCATTTATCAGAGGTGTGAAGTAATGGAAAAATACCAGAACAGAAGTCAGAAAACATGGATTCAGAATGTGCCTGTTAACTAGTTAACTGTGGAAATTTGCAGATTGGGTAGGTTTTTCATGCATTCACTCCCTCATTCACTCAACAAATATTTATCGAGTGTTATCTTCAAGTGAGCCATGGAGCCAGGTGCTGAAGAAGCAACCGAGATAATGGCCATTTAAGAATGGACAAATCACATATCCATGCCGAATTTTAGCTGGACAGTGGTGATAACGCTCACATGAACTGGCATAGGAAGGAATTGGGGGATGACACTTTGTAAACCTTCTTGTGGTATAGAAGTGGGGGAGGGCTGTTATTATGGTATTTGCCTGTGTATTTCTTCACCGTACTTGTTATTGTAAATGCCTTGAGATCAGGAATTAGGTCTTATTCATCTCTCTTGGTCCCTCAGCACCTAGCTCTCTGCCTCCCTTGTGGTCAATACTTGATAAATGTTGATTAAATAAGTGAATGGATGAATGAACAAATGAAAAAAATTCTACCAATCCCCAAACTTCTATAATCCTTACATGAAGAGTTCTAGTGTGATGTCCAGTTTAGAAATCACAAAATAGCTAGAGGTCAGACCTGTCTCGGGGTTCCATAAATTCTCCTTATAATGCTTCTTTTAATTTCTGGGGAGGTTAGTAATTAGGGACATCAGAGTCTCTTGGGTTGTCACGAGGGCCTCTTTCTTCTTTAATTTCCTCAAGTTTCAAGGACATTAAAGGAAAGGCATAAAGTGAGTAAGTGACCCAGGCAGGGTTTTTTGTTTCTTTGTTTTTAGGATCTATCGCACCCTACTTATTCCTCCAGCTTTGTGACTCTCCTCCCTAATAGACTTTCTGTCCATGACAATGGAGACCACATCTTCTATATCCTTGATAACTCCTCACAGCATTCAGCACAGACATACTTCATTAAACACAATACAGCTCATCTTCACAGTATATTTCACAATATATCCATCAACTATGAATAAATCTTGGGTTTTTGTGTAAACAGAGTAAACCTATTTTAAATTAGGTCTGTGCAAAACATGTTGCATAAGATCTCTCTTTCCTTGAACTACCTAAATTCCTTTTGTATATATAAAACTTATGATGTGTCCATCACACTGAAATGGCTGCTCAGGTGCTACACACCTATCCCTCCAGGTCACTCTTAAGATTTAGTCATTAAGGGACTTTCCATTTCAGTATTTTATGTTCTAATATTGAATGTTCAAAAGATCTTTTCCAGCATAGACTTGGTGCTTTCTAAAAGCCTTTTACATCCTATATTCTAAAGCCTCACCCAGTTTTGACATTCAGAATTACAAGATTTCTCTCTGCTCTGATACCTACCTTCCATTCTAAACTGTCTTTCAATTCTGACATTCTAAGTTCTAACGTGTTCTAAGGGCCCTCTCAACTTTGACATGCTATGTTCTAGCGACATTATGTGTTCAAATTCTAAGACAATTCCCAGCTCTAACATCCTGTGTTCTAAGGGCCCTCCCAGCTCAGACATTCTGTGCCTTAAGGGCCTTCCCAGTTCTGACATCTTGTGTCTTAAGAGCCCTCCCAGCTCTGACCATCTTTAAGGTTCCTCCCATCTCTGACAGACCTTCTGTATTCTAAGGGCCTTCGCAGCTCTAACATTCTAGCATCTCCCATCTCTCCTCGCCATAGCTCTGCCTGAACCCTTCCTGCTGCTTTATAATGCTTTCTGCCCAGGTCATGTCAACCACCCACATCCCAGTCATCCCAAGAGGAAGACCCCTCTAAAATAAATCAAGAAGGAGAAACTGAGCAGCACCAGGAAAGCAGGAGATGAACTAAACTATGTAAACAGAGATACTATGAAGGCCGCCCTCACCCTCCGCTGCCCCAGACTGTGTACTCGAGCAGTGTGGGGTGGATCACTCTGCCCTTCTCATTAGGAAAAGTAGAGAAAGCATGAGAGCCCATTAGAGCTACAAGTTATGGTGCAGAACTAAACATTTTTGCTTCTGAGTAATGCACGACTTGGCCATGTCTGAGAATACAAGCCGACTTCCCCCATCCACTGTTTTGTTTGTGTGAAGCGTTTTTATACTCACCAGCATTTCCTGCAAAGGTAAATACAGCATTTTATAAGCTTGTAGTGCTTTTTACTGTACAGTCCTATTTTCATATTGATTGATATTCTCATTTTAGAGATACTTTATCATCTTTTATGGTTCACCTTCAATAGACAGGAGTCCCTAATACATCACCCCTCAGCTGTGCTCCTTTTTCCTTCCCTCCCCCACCAAAGAATTTAATGATCAACCCCCTCCCAAAAAAAAAGCCAGAAACATACTCAAGGAGGGATCCTGGGTTGAATCCTTTGTGTAAATCAAAGATTAATGTCTTAATAACCAGCTCGTTTTACATTCTAAAGCCCTTATGAAACTGTGAGCTCCATAAAGGCAACCAGGCTTCAGTTTGCTTTGTCTCTCTCCCATCACCTTGCATATAGAAGGGCCTTCATATTTTGAATGCAGGGGAAAGAGTTCTGGCTCTGGAGTTAGAAGACTTGAGTTCAAATCTGACGCCATCATTTTGGCACCTAGGAAAATCATTTCAACTTTCCGGACCTCAGTTTCCCTAACTGTAAAACAAGTAAGGAGAGTGAACTAGATAGCATCTGACATTCAGCTCTTCTAGTTCTAAATCTATCTAGCAATCTATAATCATTTAGTAAACATTTACTATAATCAAGGGACTGTCCCTGGGGATGCAAAGAAAGGAGAATTATGGTCCCTGTGATACACAGTATTCGTTGAATGAATTAATAAATGAATGAATGAATGAGTCCTAAATATTTGTGGAATGAATTCAACCCAATAGACATCTATTAAGTGTCTGCTTTGTTCAAGGTAGAGTGCTGGGTCCCAAGAATAAAAAGGCAAAATGAAAAACAATCCCTGTCTTCAAAGAGCTTATTAGATAGGCATCGTAAGTAGAGGGCAGGTAGGTGGTACAGTGAATAAAGTGCCATACCTGGAATCTGGAAGACCTGAATTGAAATCCAGCCTCAGACACTAGCTGTGTGACCTTGGGCCAGTCACCTTGTTTGCCTTGGTTTCTCCATATATAAAATGAGCTAGAGAAGGAAATGGCAAACCACTCTAGTAACTTTGCCAAGAAAACCCCAAGTGAAGTCACAAAGTTGGACACAACTGAAGCAACAGAACCACCACACAATAAGTAAACAGATAAATAGATATATGGAGAGTCCAGGATGAGGAAAAGAATGCTAACAACAAAAGGGAACAGGAAAGGGTTAAACAGGAGGTTATACACACGCTGAGCCTTGAAGAGGTGGTAAGAGGGGAGTCCGTTCCAGGAGATGAGCAATTTATTGAATTTCCATGTAGGTCACATCTGTGTAGGGCCGGGCACACATCTGTCTATACTTTAGTTGACCAGTTAGATCAATACCAAGATAAGGTTCGCAGAGGTCAGAAGTTAATATGTTCCCTCCCACCACTACCATCTCTTCCCCCCTTCCAATCTACTGACATCTATTTCCCTTGTTCACTTGACTTGACTTTCTCCTGCATCCAGGACTTCTGAATTCTCCTGCTGGCTTGGCCACTGGATCCAAAGGAGGGTTCCAATCAGGCCATTCAATGTATCTAATCACCTTTAAGCAGAACCAGAGGTGGGGGAATGTTGTTTTTCTGTACATTCTCATAGATCATTAAAATAAAGGTCCTGCATGATCCTAGAGTCAGGAAAACCAGGGCTTACCTCTCACCTTTGTCACTTGGGCTCTCAGTGTGACCATAAGTAAGTTGCTCAACCTTTCTAGGTCTGAGTTTCTTGTAAGTAGAGGTATTACCCTATAAATGGGGAAGCAAATAGCAAACCACTCTAGTGCCTTTGTCAAGAAAACAACTGCAATGGTCACGGTCAGGTGCAAATGAGATAATATCTGAGAAGTGTTTTGGAAACTACCAAGTTTTATATTCAAAGGAGTTATGATTACTCAAATGAGTCTGTGATTGAGTCAACTTAAGAGTTTCCAACAACCATACAGTCTACCAACTATGAGACAAAAATTTTTATGATGATTGTTTAAAATAATTTTTCACTTTCATAGACAGAATGTGGTCTTTTCTTCATGAGTTCAAATACGACCTCAGATACTTATTAACTGTGTGACCCTGGGCAAGTCACTTAACCCTGTTTGCCTCAGTTTCCTCACCTATAAAATGAACTGGAAAAGAAAATGACAAACCATTGTGGAGGGAGTATAAAAGTAAATGAACTAGAATAAAGTGTATGAGAGAGAATATGCCAAGCCTTAGTTTCCTCAATCATAAAATCAGGAGGTAAGCATCAAAATCCATTGCCTTTTCATCCCAACCATACTGCTCCTCACTGGTGCCAAGTCCATTATCCAAGTTAACTGGAACTCCCCAAGTTTTCTTTGGAGGGATGTGTTTACTATTGAATGTTGCAAGTAGTATTTTGGTAAGGGGAAAAAAATATCATAGTGACAAAGTATCCACACACCCACCACACAGTTGTAAAATGTCACTGGAATGAAAGCCTGAGGCGTGTGTCTGGCTCCCCTCTAAAAATGTAACAGGATGGGCGGACTGGAAAAATATATAAATAAAATGGCCTGCCGACTCGTTTGGCTTCTTAGCAAGCTAAGAATTTTCACCCCTTGTTTCTTCCATGAAACCCCTGCTTTCCCACTGCACTTTGGCTCAGTTATAAGACACAGTGTGATGTAGAATGATGCCAAATACTGGGACCAATCCAGCCCTGTGACATACTGCTTGTGTGGCATTGGGCAGCAATCCTAACCTCTCCCAGCCTCATTTTCTTATCTGATCAATGAGGCTGTTAGATTGAGTAATTTCTATGATCCTTCCCACTTCTAACATCCTGTATACTAAGGGACCTGTTCTGACATCCTGTGTTCTAAGGCCCTCCCAGCTCAGACATCCCATGTTCTAAGGGCCCTCCCAGCTCAGACATCCTGTGTTCTAAGGCCCTCCCAGCCCTGACATTAGATTCCTTCTGTGTCTAAATTCTGTCCCATGATCCTTCCTAGATCTTACAATCTGTATTTTAAGGGCCTTGCCAGTTCTGTCAGTCTATTTTAATAACTCTCTTCCTCTTCTTACACTCCATCATTTTTTTAGGGCCAAGAAGAATAGGAGAACCCAAATCAAGGGAAATTTAAAATGCTGACTTTTCAACATGGCCACTAATAATACTTAGACCAAGTCAAGAACAGCCTGAAAATTGAAAGACAGTGAAGTTTTGGCAAAGGGACTAAGTCTTGAGTTGTGTTTGAATCTCAGCCCTGCTTTCTACTTGTATTCTACTTTAGGAATAGCCCCTAGGAGCCTTGCATTTCCCCAGCTCTAAAAGTGGAATTGGGAAGGGAGTTTAGACCATCCTCTAGGGTCCCTTCCCCTTCTAAATCCCATGATCCTATGAGTCTCCTCTCAGTCACTGCTAGACTTATGTTCTTCCTCTCAGATCAACCCAGGCTGATCAGAGGGAGCGCATCCTTTGGATGGATTTCAAAGGGAAGTCTTTTCTTGAAGGCGAGAGAAACCTTCAATTAAGCCTGCTTATTTATTTATTGGATTTTTCAAAAAGATGTGCCCTGTTGCCCTCTGGGGCTGTGTACATAATTTAAAATACATATCATTAGTATTAGTTTTTTTGAGAGAGAGAAAGATACTCCAGGCTCTGCCCACCAGGTTATGACATCCTAAAAAGAGGGAAGATGCAGAAACAGGGACCACCCCCTTGCTTTATGACCCTTCCTGTCTCTAGGATCCTTTCAAGCTATAAAATCCTGCTATCCATCATTTCTCCCAAGGCTGTTCCTTTGCACTCCTACTCCCTCTTCCCCCATCCCTCCATTCCAGACTCTCTTCCTCTCTCCCTCTCTCCTTCTCCGTCTCTGTCTATGTCTCTCTGTCTCTGTCTTTCTTCCTTTGTCTCTCTCTCTCTTTCCCTCTCTCTGTGTCTCTCTTTCTCTCTCTCTCTCTCTCTCTCTCTCTCTCTCTCTCTCTCTCTCTCTCTCTCTCTCCCTCACTCACTCCTCCCTCCCCCACCATCTCTCACACTGCTGTAGCTCAGGTAATCCTGTTTCCCAGATCCTCCCTCTACACACTGAGATTCGGGGGGCCCCTTGCCTGCTGCTTTATATGCCCAAACACATCTTCTTTTTGGGTCGAATTTTTTATTTCCATATGAACAGATGGGTCGGTTGTCTGTGCTATTTATCATCTGCCTCGAAGATACAAGCTGAAGAGAAGGGGAGGGGGGGTTTCTTTGTTCTCTCCTTATTCAGCCTTTCGTGGCTGCCCTGGTGTTTCTGAAAGAGTCCAAGCTGGGCACTGAGTACTGCGCTGGCGGAGAGCTTTGGGGGATCTCTCCTCTGAGGCTGAGAAAGGGTGGGAGGAGAGGAGCTGTGCCCCTCGCCCTCTCTCTGGTGCCCTTTGCTTCCCAGTGTCACTTGGCAACACTTACTCTTCATCTGCCTGTAAAATGGTTTTACTGACAAGTCATTAATGTTGGATCACCTGCTGTTTGTCTAATGCTCTCTCCAGAGAGCTTCCAGCACCAACCGGCTTTTCTAGTAGCTCCTGCTGCCTCCTTTGCTTTCAATGCCTTGGATAGAGAAATGTGAATTTTCACCTGACACATACTCCCTTTGCTGCTCCTCCTCTTGAGTCCTGAAATAGACACTTAAAAATGCCACCCTGGCACAGGATCGTGGCACCATTCAGTAGGAAGACGTTCATGGTTCATTGGAAGAGATGGTCTGACCTCTTCAGTTAAACAGACACCCAAGACGTTTCAGAGGCTCCCTAGTGCCTTAACAGTAAAACACAGAACTCTGTTTGGCATTTATATCCCTTCCCAATCTGGCCCCAACATATTTTTTCCAGATTGATTATACATTAAATCTTTTCACTCAACCTACTTTCCTGCCAAACGGGTCTATGAAGCTAGGTGGTACAATGGATAGGGTGCTGGATTTGGAGTTAGTTCAAATGCTGCTTTAAGCACTTACTAGCTGTTTGACCCTGGGCAAGTCACTTAATGACTCCCAGCCTCAGTTTCCTTACCTGTAAAATCTGTATCTACTTCACAGGGTTGTTGGGAGGATTACATAAACTAATATACATAAAGTGCCTGGCAAATCTTAAAGCAGAACCTCATATGTGCTTTTCCATGGACACAACATTCTGTTTCCTGGACATATTCCTCTACACAGGAAGTCTCCTGTAGCTGGAATGCTTTCCCTCCTTATCTTTTCCTCGAAGTATCCCTAGCTTCCTTCAAAGTTCAACTTTTTCTCCTCCTGAAGCCTCTCCTGCCCCCATACATCTATTTGTTGCTAGCACTCCTCAAAAAAAATGTATTTACTTTAAATATATTTTATATGTATTTATACATACATTGTGTGTACATTCGTCCCTCATAGAATGTAAGCTCTTTGAAGACCAGCTGATCTGTGTCTGCCTTTCTATCCTCAGAGCCTAGCCTAGTGCCTGACACCAATTAGATGCTTAAGAGATTGAATTGAATTGAAGCTTACTATAATAGCCCTCCATCTAAAGGGCTTCTATGACTAAAATACCATTAAGACATTCATAAGATGGCCTCACAATATAAGACCCCAGATACGAACTGTAGCGATTATACTCTGAAATTAAATAAGCTAAACAGACTTGTCAATGACGTCTCCCCAAACTACCATTCCTTCATCCTGCATCAGGTCACATTAGTCTCTCCATGTTTCTCTGCATTCACGGTATTCATCACTTCTAATAGCACCATAACATCATGCTCCACAACTTATTTTGCCATTTCCCCAGTAATGGGTCACTACTTTCTAGTCGTTTTTACAACTGATCAGAATGTTGAACATGGCATCATTAAGACCTAGGTTTAAGTTCCAGCTCTGACACTTAACTAGCAAATCACTTAACTTTGTAGACACTAGGACTAGCTACTCAATTATGTGTCGGTTGCAATTCAAGTTGGAACTTACTGATGAAACCCCTTATCTTTTATTTCTAAACATATTCCAGGAGAAAGACATCATTCATCAAGGAGTCTCAACTCACAACCAAAAGTTTCTTGATCACATCAAAGTCTTTATTCCCCATTCCTCAAGTCATTTGCTTTTGATTACAGTTCTTCCTTTGGAATGTTTATTTATTGTTTTTGCTTTTGCAAAATCTGGACTGGGCCTTCCATACTTTTCCATACTCTTTTCCTGCCAGTAACCCCACATCAACTCTCTACATTGCAGTGGTGCCTTGGAGCTGGGAAAATCCAAACTGGGTTTGGGAGACATCTACTGTCATTCCAGACTTTTAGAAAAATCTATGCCAGTCTTCCCTACCCTTTCTTGATATATTTCCATTTCTTCTCCACTATTTTTTTCTCCTCAAGGAAATATAGGTCATATGTTTCTGATCCATTTATACTGAAGTCATCAAAACATTATTTGGAGAGAGTTGTTTGAAGTCCACAAGGCTCTATGTTTTAAGGATCCCTCTCCCATTTGGCTATCTTTTTTAAAGTTGGGGCAGTACATGTTATCAAAGAGTTAATGAAACTAAGCTACAGTCTCAGTCTGAGCTATAAATCTATAAAGTTCCAATCAGTGATCAATATTTTGAAAAAAATCTCAAAATGTATGTTCTACACACCTGTGGACCTCCTACCTCTGCAGAGAAGTGAGGGATGATGCCTTTTCAAAATTCCTCTTTGGGGCCAGAAGCATTTTTGTAATTTGGCAGCATTCACAGATAAAGCTGTGAGATGTTCATCAGAGTTTAAGTTAGCTGACTAATACTAAATAGGCATTGATAGTAGGTTGGGAGTAGAATGCAGCTCTGGAGGTCTCAGTTAGTGGGAGCTGGGATGGAGGAAGATGGGAACGAAATGAACATGTCAAATTCTCCTTTGTCAATTTCATGTCATATATCTTGGTATATAGAGCTGTCCTAATTGGACATAATTTTAGAATAGTGGGTGGAAACCACAGAGAGGAAACTTCAGTCTTAACATCAAGGAGATCTTCCCCACAATTAGTGGTGGCCAGAAGAGGCATGTGCCATATTGGAAAGCAGTGAGCACCCCCTTGCTAAAGAACTTCAGGAAAATGTTGGCTAACCACCACTGGGGATGCTAGAGAGGAGATTCTGGCTCAGGATCCCTGTGGCAATCAAATGAGATAATAACATATACCAAGTGCTTTACAACCTGAAAAGTGCTGGTCTATAAAGATGAGCTGTTATTTTCTTAAGAACAGAAGTAGAGGTGAGCTGAAAGTCAGCGCGACATGCCTTTGCCACTTACTAGATATATATTTCCTTCCCATCAGCTCCCTTAGCTTCAGTGTCCTTATCTATAAACTTGGAGTCCAAATGCCTAAAAGACTTATTTTACAAGGATTGTATTAACTCAAATAACAGAAAGGGGAAAAGAATAAGCATTTATATGGTACCTATTGTGTTCCAGGAATACGATATTTCATTTGATTCTTACAACAACCCTGGGAGGTAAAGGATGTTATTAATCCAATTATACAGATGAAGAAATTGAGGCAAATAGAGGTTAAGTGACTTGCTACCCATTCTGAGGCTGGATTTGAACTCACATCTTCCTGACTTCAGGCCCAGCATTCTATTTGCTGTGCCACCAGCTGCCTCTGACATGATATGTGTAAAGAGCTTTGCAAATTTCAGTGGAAATGTGGTAGAAAGTCAAGACTCCTGGCTAGGGGGTCACAGTCCATGGGTTCAAATCTGTCTCCAGACCTTAATGCCTTGGATGACTCTGGGCAAGCCATTTAACCTCCATGGATCTCAGTTTCCAATCTGCACCATGAGGGGATTATACTAGATAAAGAATTCTTCATCTTTTTTTTGGTTCCTGTACTCTTTGGTAGGGTGCTGAAGGCTACAGATGCCTGCCCAGAGTATTTCAAATATATACAATAAAATATATAATATTAGGAAGGGAACAAATTATTTTGAAATATAACTATTTTTTAAAAATAAGCTCACAAATCCCAGGTTAAGAACCTCAGAACTCATTAGTCATTAATGTCCTTCCCAACTCTAGAGTCTAGATGCTATGAAATTGAAAATGTCAGTTATTATTCTAAATACTCAGGTTGCAGACATTGCTGTCTGGGGTCCCTTCCAACTGAAATTCTGTGATTCTATTCATTTTAATCATAGAAGCTATCTTCCCCTTTAATTATCCAATAATTAATTGAAGAAACCAATTTTGTTATCCTCAGAGGGTCTGATGGAATTGTCTGTGCTACCTGCAAATTTGCTGAATTTCTGACCAGTTGTTATGCAAACCTGGAGTACATGGGAAGGAAACTGCTAAGGAGAGAGAAAAGGTCAAGTTATCACAAAACTTCCACTCAAACCACAGAAAGATATCTGTAAAGAGCAGATTTAATAAAGTGGAGAAGGGCACTCTCACATGGGCTGAAGTTGGGAGGAGGGGGAACCACTCTTGGTCAGGCCATCAGTGGCATCTCATCAAGAACACCACTGAATCAATACATTATTCTAGTCTTTGCATGTCTTATTGTGCCAATATTTCCCTACTAGACAATCAAAAATGATAAGATCATAGATTTAGAGATGGAAAGGACCTTTTAAACTAATTCAACCAAATTCAATTTTGCAGGTGAAGAAACTGAGGCAAATAGAGGGTAAGTGACTTGTCCAAGGTCATGCAGGTGATAACTTTCAGAAAAGGGATTTGAATTCAGGTCCTCTGACTCCAGAAATGGGATTCTCTCCTCTGTACCATGTAAAGTGCTCAAAGGGCTCATTTTCTATCTTGTTATGTTGGCTGGGTCAACCACTTCACAGTTACCATCATTATCTATTGCAAAGGTATCCCTTTTGGAAAGCTTCACATTCACAATTTGGTAAACATAGTTCATAAATACGTTCTGGGATGTGGGAGGCAGTGTGGAGTAGTGGATAGTGTGCTGCACTTGGAATCAGAATGATCTAGGTTCAAATCCCTTTAGACAATTACTAGTTGTGCAAGCTTATGCAATTCTCAATTTCTCTCAGCCTCAGTTTCCTACTCTGCAAAATGGGTTAATAATAACACCTAATTCACAGGACTGTTGTCTCAAATGAGATAATATATGTAAAGCATTTTATAGACCTTAAAGTATTATGTAAATAGTGGCTTCTGTTATTTTATTTGGCTCTTGTCCTATTTTATGATGGACAAGCAACAAACAAGTACATTCAGAAGAGGGTAAAATAATGAGAGGACTTGTCATTGTTCACTTGTGTCCAACTCTCCATAATCCCATCTTGGCAAAGATACTGTAGTAGTTTGCCATTTCCTTCCCCAGCTCATTTGACAGATGAGGAAACTGAGGCAAACAGGGTAAAGTTTGCCCAGAGTCACACAGTTAATAATGTCTGAGGCCGGATTTGAACTCTGGCCCTCCTGACTCCAGGACTGGCACTCTATCCACGGTGCCACCCTGCTGCAGAGAGGGATATAAAGTAATGAGTTAAAAGAACTGTGGGTGTTTAGCCTGGAGAACAGTTGGGGGAAGTCTTAGCAAGGATGTGAAAAAGTGGTAGTGTGCTCCAGGTGACAGGCTATCAATGAGATGAAGGTAAAGGAAGGTAGAATTTGGCTCCTAACAATTGGAGCTTCCATGGAATGGAATACACTGCCATGGAAAATAGCGAGTTTCTCATCCCTGGTAGTCTCCAAACAGAAGCCATATTGTCGCTTGTTAGAGATGTTATTGAAGGGATGCCTTCTCTCAGGCTTCTTGACGCTGGACAAGATGCTCTCCATGGTCCTTTCTAACTCGAAGGTTCTGACTGTAGTAACAAGTCTTCTGGCAGCCCCAAGTAAAACAAGTCTACTGTATTTTGTTCCTTTCCAGCTCCAGTGACTTGAAGAATTTAGGAAGTGACCAGATATAAGACACAGTCCTAATAGACGTGTGTCACTGCTTATGGTTCATGGTCTGAAGTCATCATTATCATCATCTTCTTCATCCTACACCTTGCATATATGTAGAGCCCCTCCCAAGTATCTACACCTCCTCACCTTCTCCAAGTCAACATTGTAGATCACCCATGCTCTGCACCCATGTCTCTACAATCTGATGCCCCTGAAGTGACTCCCATCTTATGTTTACATTTTACCTTAGCTTCCAAATAGATGCCTTTGCTGCTCTTTACCTGATTGCTGAAGCACAAATCTCTGCCCTCGGGTAGAGGGCAGCTGTCTTAGATGGAGGCCAGCTCCCTTAGATGAGGATTCCTTGCTAGAGAGAGCACATTATGGAAAAGAAACCTATCTGGAGCCTGAATTAGCCCATCCACCCTTCTCCAGATGTCTTTATTTTTCTCTGAGGATGCCACTATCCTTTTGATGACTCAAGTTCACAACTTTGGGATGATTCTTGACACTGCCTCCTGCTTCCCCCATATCCAATCAGATGCTAAGTGCTGTCAATTCCACCTCTGGGGGAGGGGAAAGTAGAGTGATTATGCTAGCTGCCCTCAGGCTTTTAAAAGACTGTCATGTGGAAAAGGACTTGGCTCTACAACAGCAGTTTTGTATGTCCTGGATCCCTTTGTTCTATCATGGACATCGGGGTGGGAACATCAAGTCTTTATTTAAAAAAAAATTATTTTATTGATGCCTTCTTTTTTTATATAATATTCGTTTTAAGCACATCTCTCCCCCTTTCCCTTTTTCTATAAGCCTTCCCTTGTAACAAATTTAAAACTAAAAATTTAAAAACTAGCTACAGCTAAGCAAAACCAACTGATACATTGATCATGTCCAACAGTTTATGCAGTATTCCACATCCATAGACCCCCTACTTTTTCAATTAAGAGAGGGAGATGCATTTTTTACAATTCTTTTGGGGGAATTTTATAATTGTACGGTATTCAGTTTTGTTTTACTGGGGATTTTCTTAAGTTAAATTATAATATAGTTGTGGTCACCTTGTGAATTGTTTTCCTGGTTCTGTTTATTTTGTTCTTCATCAGTTCGTATGAATCTTCCATGTTTCTCTGAATTCTTTATATTCTTTATTTCTTAACTACTCAATAACATCCTACTGCATTCATATATTGTATTTAAAAATAATAATAGTTCCCCACTGGTGAGCCACCTACTTTGTTTCTAGTCTATTACCAAGATAAATGATACATCTCTTGGATACCATCCAACAAATTAGAGAAAAATAAGAGATCGTCAGGTCTTAGATCTAATGCTAGGAGTTACTTCAGAGGTCAAATAGTACAATCTGTTCATTTTATAGATGAGAAAGGGAGGTTAATTTACATGTCCAACGTCCACACAGGTAGAAAGTATCAGTTTCAGGATTTGAATCCAGACCTTCTGCCTCCAAAATCAGTATTTCATGGCAATCTTCACTAATGAAGGGAATATCCACACTTCCTTCATGCCAGACAATACAGACAGATTCATAATTGTGGCAGTATTCACTGGCAAGTCACCTATCTTGAATGTCTGGTCCCTACCCTTTCAAATAATGGGGATTTCTAAAATAGTTCAAATCTAGATAGTCAGTGATGACAATGCCAACAAAAGATGGGGATGAGGGATGGGGCAAGGAATGCATAGAATCAGTAAAGGTTTGCAGTTGGAAAAGAAAGAGAAACATAAGAGTAAAAATATTCTCAGTTCTCATTTCTCACATGAGTATCCTTCCACTCTCCTATTCCCCAATATACTCTGTAAATGAAGCTGCTGATTCTACTGCAAAGTGAAGGACACAGGACAAAGTCTCAGCAGGTTTCAGTACCTGCCAATTATAGTTCTCTGTCATCCCTCTGCCCCCAGCTGCAGCTCTCCACAGCCTCTAACAGCACTGTTTAGACCCTGCAAGCTTCTAAAATTCTGATAGTTCATTTCCTCATACCTCAGTTAGCAACTCACTTGGTTAAGCCATCTGTGGTTTCATTCCTGGACAGCTCCCTGACTTTGACCCTCTAATATCTTCTCAGCAGGATTAAGTACAGTCCCCTTTTCTTAGCCATCTCTATCCACCTCCTGGCATAATTGCTCCACATAACAAGCACACCATCCCATAGGAACTGGGACTTCCAGAAACTTCCACAAGACTTGCCTGTGAGGTCCAGGACTCTATGGAAAATGGAATGCTCTCACTCAGATATCTATTACAACCAAATTAAATGTCCTTAAAGAAACTCACAAGGGAAAGAGTTATCTGTAGGAAAGTCAACTGGGCGTCTGAATGACTTAGGTCAACATTGAGGCTCATACTGGTTTCATGGGGCAATCACAAGTGTGCATTTCATTGCTGAAAAGACACCTGCTCTTGGGCTCTGTGTGGCAGAAATACAATACATTACGGATGAGTGAGCAAGCAGTGTCTCGATGTGTTTACGATGGCAACAGATACTTGCTTCGCTTGTGTGGGAAACATTTTCTCACTTCAGGTAATTTCTATGCTCTCTTGGTTATTTAATGAAGGACTTTGAAGTTCCTCAAGGGTGCTATAAATCATAGTAACAGCTGCCAATCACAAGCATGGGTTTCTTTTTTTCTTCTTCTTTGAAATTACTTTATTTTTAAATTTATTATTTATTTATTTTTAACATTTTTTCAAAAAAAGTTTTTGAGTTCTGAATTCTTCCCTCCAATCCCTCCCCTCCCACTGAAAAGGCAAGCAAGATATCAGTTATGTATGTGATATCAGGTAAAACATATTTTACTATTAGCTATATTGCCAAAAAAAGAAATATAAAGGAGATGAAGAATTTATATTTCAATTTGTGCTCAAAGTTCATCAATTTTCTCTGGATGTGGATAGCATTTTTTGCCATGAGTCCTTCAGAATTGTGTTAGATCATTGCACTGATCAGAATATCTAAGTCTTTCAGAGTTGATCATCATACAATGTTGCTTTTACCGTGTAAATGTTCTCCTGGTTCTGTTACTTCATTCTGCATCAATTCATATAGATCTTTCCAGGTTTTTTCTGAAATCATCCTGCTTATCATTTCTTAGAACACAATAGTATTTCATAACCATCATACACCACAATTTGTTCAGACATTCCCCAATTGATGGGCATGCCCTCAGTTTCTAATTCTTTACCACCCCAAAAAGGCTACCATAAATATTTTTGTATATATAATTCTTTTCCCTTTTCTTTGCTCTCTTTGACAGCACCTAGTAGTGACATTGCTGAGTCAAATGGTATGTCTTATAACCCTTCGGACATAGTTTCAAATTGTTCTCCAAAATGGTTAAACTAGTTCAGAACTCTGCTAACAATGCATCAGAGTATCTATTTTTCCACATCCCCTCCAACATTTCTTATTTTCCTTTTCTGTCATTTTAGCCAGTCTAATACATATGAATTACTATCTCAGGTTTTTTTTAAATTGACATTTCTATAATCAATAATAATTTAGAGTATCTTCTTTCATATGACTATAGATAGTTTAGGGGCAACTAGGTGGCACAGTGGATAGAGTGCTGGACCTGGATTCAAAAAGACTCATCTTCCTTAGTTCAAATCCGACCTCAGTCACATACCAGCTGTGTGACCCTGAGCAAGTCACTTAACCCTGTTCGCCTCAGTTTCCTGGATTCATTCCATAAAATGAGCTGGATCAGGAAATGGCAAACCACTTCAGTATCTCTGCCCAGAAAATCCCAAATGGGATCACAAAGAGTGAGACATGACTAAAAATAACAATAGATAACTTTGAGTTCTTCTGAAAACTGCAATTTATCAATTACCCCCCAGGTTTTCTTGGGATCCCTAGGGACACTTAAGAAGTAGAATGTACAAACCAAAATGAAAGAAATTAAAGAAATGCACATTTCCATTGTAATACCATAGAAGACCCAGACGTCAAAACACAGTACTCTTCTGACTTCCTTGCTGTAATCAAAGACTATTAAATTCATGAGGTTATATTGATCTGGGGCTGAAAAGGAATTTAGATGCCACCAAATCCAAACCTCTTCTTTTACTGATGAGGAAACTGAGGTCCAGAGATATTAAATGACTCTCCCATTGTCTCAGAGGTGCTAAGTAGCTTGGCAGGATTTGAACCCAGGTCCAAATCCAGTGCTTTCCTCACTATCTCACATGATGCCCCTGACCACTTTACACTCAGATGCCCAGAAGTCCTCTTTCCCTCTCTACTGTGATCCCCTATTATTATTCCATGCTGCAAGACTCCTGTCCTCCAAACTCCAATCAACCCTCTTTGCTTTGCTTCCGGTCACCAAACAGTCATCACAGCTTCTCTTGCCTGCTGTGCCGCAGCAGTTCCAAAGTGCAGACTTGCTGCTACTATTTGGGAAAGGAGGGAGCAGGGGGTCCTCCCCATTGTTCATCTTTTCTAAAGCTTTGTGGCTGACGCGCACCTACAGGCTTTTGCAAATAACATCCCCTGCATTTGATGTTGAAATTGTTTGTCTTTTCCTAATTTGCAAATGAAAAATCCAAAATAGGTTCTCTTTGTAATAAGCTCCAGCAGCAAAATACAGTTTTAAGTGCATTTGTGTACGGCAGATTTGCCAAATTACTATGTTATGCACTTTAGACTTAACACCATGTGTGCATTTAAATTTCTTAGAGAGCAGGGGAACCTAGAGATGAAAGAAGCCAGATTATGGAAAGGGGCTGACAGTCAAAGAGGACTTTGGGGTTGGAGACTGAAGAAAGCTTGCTGGCCAGGATGGTCTTTTTTTTAATTCTAATATCAAAATGATTTGGGGACCAAAGGAGAGAAGAGAAAATCATATAAGGGAAAGGGCTTGGAAGGAGGAACTATAATAGTCTGATAAGTGGGAGCATTACTCATGTGCCTCTGGGTTCATAAATAGACCATGCGTGATAGAGCTCTCAGTCAGGAATCAGAGGTTCTAGCCTTGAAGGTCAAACAACCTCTCCTTTTTTATGCCTCTATTTGCATATTGGCAACTTCCACCTCCTCTCACTCCACCCCACCCTACTCCAAACCCTAAATATTGGGCTCTCTTACCCTCTCTGTGCCTTGGCTCTCAGCTTTTTCCACTCGACCTGAGTGACACCCCTTTCCCCAATTGCATCTCCCTATCCTCTCTCCCACCACACTGTCAATATCTTTGCCTATCAAAATTCTGCTCTTTGTCTAATGCTATCTCTCCCAAGAAGATTCCTCCAGTTTCTCCCTGACAGACGAGTCCTCTTCCTCTTTTCAGTCTCTCACAATAGCGTACATCTGCTTTGCACTTGAAAACTCCAACTTTATCATTATTTGAATTCATAGCTTTTGTAGCACGATGGGTGGGACATTGGACATGGACTCAGGAAGACCTCAGTTCAAATACCAACTCAGACACATACCAGTTGCGTGATCCTAGGCATGTCATTTAATTTCCCTGTGCCTTAGTTTATCATCTGTAAAATGAGGGCTTCAACGAGTTGGCCTCTGAAGTCTCTTCCAGCTATAGATCTATAATAAGTCACTTAACCTCTCTGGGCCTCAGTTTCCTCATCTATAAATGAGAGGCTTGAACTAGATGGTCTCTGAGTTCCTTTCCTAATCTTAATCTATGATAATTTATTTAATCTCCCTGGGCCTCAGTTTCCTCATCTGTATAATTAGAGACTTGGACATCCACAGAAAGAACTATGAAGTCTGAATGCAGATTGAAGCACACAATTTTCTCTTTTTTTGGTGTTTTTTCTTTCTCATGGTTTTTTCCTTTTGTTCTGATTCTTCTTCTACAACATGACTAATGTGGAAATATGTTTAATATGCATATATAAGTAGAGCCCATATCAGATTGCATGCCAAGAGAGAAGAGAAAAGGGGAGGGAGGGGGAAAATGTTTAAACTCAAAAGTTTATAGAAGTGAATGCTGAAAACTAATAATAAATAAATAAATTTGTTTTTTAAAACTAGAACTTCACAATCACCATGTCAGAAATGCCTGAGATATTGAGTCAGAAATGTCAGATGAATTATAAGGTGGAGAACTACCATTTGCATGGTGCTTTGTGCCAACACAATACTTTGCACATGCTGTCTCAATGGATCCTCATACCAACCCCATGGCAGTGCCAAATTGGTAGCATTGTTGGAGCCATTTTAGAGTCATGGAAATAGACTTAGAGGGAAAATGACATTATTTATAGCCAGCAAATAGCAAAATCAGAATTCCAACTTGATCTGATTCCATATTCCCCCTTCTTCTCTCATATGGCATCATAGATCAAGAGTAGACTTCAAAGGCCACCATGTCCAAGTACCATGTCTGACAGATGAGGGAAACTGAGGCCCATCCAGGGAGGCAAAAATCACAAAGGTAGTATCAAGGATGGAATTTGAACTCAGGTTTTCTGACTTCTCAGCCAATTTTCAATTAACAAGCATTTATTTTTCTCCCACTGGAAAAGAAAAAGAGAGAGAGGGAGAGGGAGAGGAAGGAAGGAAGGGAGGAAAAGAAAGAAGAAAAGAAAAAAGAAGGAAGGAAAGAAAGGAGAGGAAAAGGAAGGAAGGAAGAAAGAAAGAAAGCAAAGCCCATGTAACAAATATGGGTAGTCAAGTAAAACAAATTCTCACATTGGCCATGCCCAGAAATATATGTCTCATTCTGTATTTTAAGTCATATGTTTTTGGATAAGACAGAAGGTAAACAGTAGGCTTCATCACTGATTTACCATTGAGGCTGCTTCTGTTGATGTTCATTTGTTTCAGTGGTGTCCAACTCTCCATGACCCCATGTGGGGTTTTCTTGGTAGAGATACTGGAGTGGTCTGCCATTTCCTTCCCCAGTTCTTTTTACATATGAGGAAATTGAGGCAAACAGGATTAAGTAACTTGCCCAGGGTCACACAGCTAGTAATGTCTGAGGCCAGATTTCATAGCCGGGTGTTCCTGGGTTCAGAGCAGGTGCTCTATCCACTGTATCATCTATACATCATCTGTTTTTCTCTGAACCCATTGTTGGGCATTACATTGATCAGCTCTTTTAAGTCCGCTGTACCACATTAGTGATAAAAAAAAATAAGACTCCTAAGCTTGGTAAAGGCCAGTTGGTGGAGATCTGTCCTAACAAGTCTGCACTCTCATGTTTAATGAAAAGGCTACTGAGTTTGGACTCAAGGAACCTAGGTTCAAATCCCAATGCTGCCATTTACTATCTGTGCAAGATGATGAACAAATTACTTCCTCTCTCTGGGCCTCAGTTTCCTGATTTATGTAATGAAAGTATTGAACTGACATTTAGTGCCCCTTCTAGATCTGACTCTATCATCCATGCCTATTAAATGCTTGTAGAGATGCATTTGGGAGCAGAAGGGGCCATTGTGATGCAGGTTTCTAATCCAGAAAACACATCTTTCTCCAAGGACTCCCTCATCTTTTAGGGTTTAACTTTAGTTGATTTGTTTCCTGTACACTAAAGGTCAGATTACAAACATGTAACCAACACCATTTTTCTGATCCCTCTAAGGGGTATTTCTGCCTTGTTTCCCCACCCCCTCCTTTTTTCCTTTTTGTGGAGTAACTGTTTAAATGACCTTTTCACCCAATAAAATGAAATCTCGTTAGAACAACTCTGAGTCATCCTGGCCTGTGTCACGAACAAGTAGATTTGAGAGGTTTGTAAGACGTTGCACTCTTGTTTCTGAAGAGTTAAGTCATCTCAAAGGCTTTCACTGGGAGCAGGAGTGTGTTTTCAGCAATTTGATAAAGGCCGTCCGACCCACAGGTCTTTAATCAAAGGCAGCCCAGCCAATAAAAAAGAAAATGACATTTCCCTCGAAAGGTTGAAAGGTTTGGATTTCTCCATCCTTGTGTTTTATGGGTAGATGCCAGCTGTACTGAGGCAGGGCTCCCTCTTTCATATGTCAGCCCAAATCACTTTTTCCAGGGTCCCATCAAGAAGAATGTTCAAAAGTTTGCTTCTCAATTTACTATCTGGGATTTGGTGTTCCCAACTCAAGTGACTGGCGTTATGTGACAGGCTTGCTTACATTTGTCTTATTCAAGCCTATTGTGTTCTAGTGGAAAGAACTATGAATTTGGAGTAAGAGGTCTGTGTTCAGATCCCAGAGAAAGAACTTAAGAAATGCTTGTTGATTCGATCAGTCATTGACTGGACGACCGCTTGTCCGAGAGGTTGTAGAAAGGGCTTCTTGGCATCTAGTTGAACTAGATGATCTATTGAGGTACTCTCTGGTTCCAAAATTCTACGAATTGGTCATAGCTCCATGAATTTGATCTAGTTCCCATCCTTCTCTGTAAAATGATGGAGGTGGGGGCAGAGAGAAGTAGATCAGGCATTCTTAAACTTGAATCTATGAACAAGTCATAAGTAATTATTTTTCACAAAATTTTCTCACAATTTTTTCACAAAAACAATTTCTAAAAAACTTGACAACTGTATTTCGATATAATTGGCTTTCTTTGTAATCCTGTGTATTTTATCTTAGGCACTTAAAAACCTTCTTAGAAGGAGTCCGTAGGCCCAAACTGACTTCCAGAGGGGGTTTATGACACAAAAATGTTAAGGACCCTAAGACTGTTAAGATCCTTTCTAATTCTAAATCTATTTTCTGAATAGGATTATGATTGATCATTTTACTAGTTGTGTGACCTTCAGGAAATCATTTTCCTTCCCTAAGCCATGGTTTTGTTTTAAGACTTGTTATTTAGTCATTTTTCAGTCGTATCTAACTCTTTGTGACCCAATTTGGAGCTTTCTTGGCAGATACTGGAGTGTTTTACCATTTCCTTCTCCATCTCATTTTACAGATAAGGAAACTGAGACAAATAGAAATTAAGGTGATATGCCCAGAATCACCCAGTGAGGAAATGTAGGAGGCCAGATTTGAACTCAGGAAGATGAATCTTCCTGACTCCAGGCCCAGCATTTTATGCACTGTACCACCTAGTCCCTCCTCATTTTAGATCAAAATAGAGAACCCAAAGACTTCAATTTTAACTGGATTTCATAAGCAAAGTAAGAAAAGGGTAAAACAGAAGTTCAGGCAGAAGGGGGCTCTGACTCCTGTGTCATGTTTTTGAGACTTAGAGGATAACTAATTATGGGAGCAACCCTGAATATAAAGCCTGGCCTCACTGGGACACATTGACGTGAGCATCCATGACTTTCTCTGGGTGTTTTTCCACTCAGCCCCCTGCTCCTCCTCCCCTCTGCAAGGCACATCAATCACTGCATGATCTCAGGGATAATTGCATTAGGTTGAGTGGATCGTGTCCCTGTTGCACATTAAGTGGCAAAGACAGCTCTGAGTGATTCTGCAGGGCTCCCACCTTGCTGATGAGTACTAGAGCGTATCAGCAGCCTGGCCTGGGCCTGGGTGGTACCTCAAACCAAAGGAAAAGCCCATGTTTTTTGCAGTGGAAAGCATGGTTTCTCTTTCCCTTTTCCTATAGCATCAAACCAAGCAGGAGCTGAGTTTCCTCATCTAGGGGGAAGGGTTTGCATAGATGGCCTCAGAGGGTCCTTCCAGCCCTGATTCAACATCCCTGTAAATTTTCTCTTTAAAGGAATCAGTCGGCATGGGCGTCTCCAGACAGTTATAAAAGAAGTAGCAAACAGCTGACCCACAAATCCACTGACTCTTCCCAACTGGAAGGAACCTCTCAGGTCACCTAGTCCAGCCCACATCATTTGAGGAGAGTAGTGGCTACAGCCACAGCTTTCATAGTCAGGTCCTGACTTCCTCTCCTGCCTCTTACACTTCCTACCTGAAAGTCACTGTTTTCTTCAACCACTGTCTGTCAAGTAAGAGGGCTGAACAAGATGGCTTCTGAGGGCCCTTACGTTCTCCAGATGAGGTGATCTCCTGGATTCCATCACTCAGAGGCAGAGCAGACAGCTCTTCCATCCTATGATCCTCAGGTCAAACTTTGGGAGTTGTGATGGAGACCACCGACCTTCCTGCTCATCCCTTCAACACTGATGTGTACAAAGTCCCTGGAAAGCCCAGTTCCTGCCTTATATATACCAGTCCACATTCTTCAGGATCTCCTCCCCACTACCCCTAACAACTAGTTCAATTTCTTTGCAAAACAGCTGTCCCTTCTCTCTCCCAGAAGTGTCCGTCTTCTCTCTCAGGTTTATGCTGGCTCAGAAGTTGTTCTTTCCTTTGACATCAGTACAAATACCTTAGAAAAGGCTCCCACTCCCATTGAGTGTTTTGTATATACCTTTAATTGCCTGTCTTCTCATAATGTAGGCCTAATTCCTCTATGCCAGAGCACTTAGAGCATTCCAACCACCCTTACTTTGGAGAGTTTCAGGGACTCACAATATCCTTCTCATGATAAAAGGAGGAGAATTGCCAACAATTTTCCAGAATTTGGAGCTCTTGAAAGAATCATTTTCTCTGAATAACATCTGATTCTTCTATTTTGTGTATCTCAACAGTTTATTTGCTTTTAGCACGGGACCCTAAGCTTGATGTTAAGTATTTAGTTTCTTCCAGCGGTCATTTTCCAGTTTAGTAAATTTTCTTTTTTTGGTTTCAGAAGGATGTTACCTTGCATTGTCTTATGGTGTCACCTGCTCACTCCCCAGATAATATCAGACACAAATTGGGTTGACCATTCAGGACCAGCAAGTGGGACAGTTCCCTGGATTTATCGTCAGAATATAGCTTCAGATCTTGGCTCTGCCACTACTGGAATGAGTTTGAATGATTCACTTAACCAGTTTTCTAATCTTTAAAATAAGTAGGTCAACAAGCATTGGTTAAGTGCCTACTGAGTTCCAGGCACTATACTAAACACCGAGAAAACAAAGAAAGGAACTCTTGGCAGATTCAATCTTGCAGCACAGTGAGATTTCCCAACGATGAGTTTCCTGGGGAAGAAAGACATGTTGGCAAAGTCTAATGTCAGTGAAGCTGGAAGGAAATGAGGAGTATTAAGTGTAGGAGTATCAAGACCTAAGGAAAATGGGTCCTGCCCTCAAAGAGCTTATGATCTATTGTATGTCAGTAAGTAAATATAAAGTATTCTTAGGCCAAACCCTGAACAAATCATTTAATTCTTGAAGGCTCTAAGTTACAGAGAAGATGGAGGCTTGTAGTTGTGGAGGGTGATTTCCTCACCTGGTGTTCCCAGTGTCAGTGAAATCACAATCTGATCCCTGATCCCTATCATTGCTATTCACTCTAATACAGAGGTTCGTAGAAGAAATGGCCTTTAAACTGAGCTTTGAAGGGAGCTAGGGATTCTGAGAGACAACAAGGAGGAGAGAAGGTGATCAGGACATGGAAGAAAGCCTGTGCAGAGGGGAAAAATGGCATGGCCTGAGGCTAAAGTAGCAAGCCAGCCTACCTAGAATGGTACGTGTGTGTTCATCCCTCCTTGCCGAAGAAGACCATGTCATCGGAGAAATGATGACATGACTTACACTTGACTTTGTTTTGAGTGAGGGAGGGCTGTGCAGGTCACCAGCCTCACTTCTCCTCCAGAGTCATCTGAATCCAGTGACCAGATATTCATCAGGATGACTGAAGATGACACAGGATGAGGCAGTTGGGGTTAAGTGACTTACCCAAGGTCACACAACTAGGGAGTGTCAAGTGTCTGAGGTGAGATTTGAACTCAGGTCCTCCTGACTCCTGCACTGGTGCTCTATCCACTGCACCACCTAGCTGCCTCTGCCTAGAATGGAGAGGATAGGGAAAGGAATAACAGGAAATAAGACCAGAGAGGGAGGCTTGAAAAATGATTGATTAGTAATACGTAGAGATAACCATATGAGTAGATGTGTATGATTTCAGGAGTGTGGGAAGACCCTTGATCAAGTCATTTCTGTCCAGTCCTAAGTTTTTCAACATATAATATTAGAGGAACTAGATCACAGGTCTTAACCTGGGGCTACTTGACTCTAAATGTGTCTGTGGACACATTTGAAGGGGAAACACTCATGATGATGAATAGACTCCTGAAAAAGTACGAGTTTCAGCAGTTATCAGTTGTTTTCAAAGAATCATAGACAGATTGCATTTGTCCTTCATTCTCTAAGAGGACCATGATATCAAGATGATGACATGACTTGCCATTGACTTTGCATTTCACAAGGAGGAAGTCGAGAGACAATAGAAAAATGCTGAGCATTTGGGAAGAGACTGGCATCCATGAATTTAAAGGAAGGGAATTCATCTTTATATCAATTTAATTGCTCTCTTTTATAATCTGATGTATTTTATTTTATGCATTTAAAAACATTCTTCCAAGAATGAGTTCACAGTCTTTGCCAGACTGCCAGGGACATCCAAGGCATTAAAAAAGGTTAAGAACCCCTGGACACCATGATCTTCAAGATCCCTTCCAAGTTCATTTCTGGTGAGTTTCACACTCCCACCTCTTCTCTTACCCAAAGGTGGTCCCCATGTGCCAGCTTTTGGAGCTTAATCTTTTTAATTTAGGGCTTTTGATATTCAATTCAATTCAACAGACATTTATTCAGCATACAATGTGAGTGACTCTAAATCCTGCCTCCCATCACTATGAAGAGGCTACTGAAAAGAACTATTTTCAGCTGTTTTGAGTTGGTTTTGAGTGAGTTGAAAAAAAAAGAATCATGGGCCACATTTCATAAAGAGGAAGGATGGGAAAGAAGAATGCTAAGCATTTGGACAGGGACTAGAAGGAAGTTCTAATAAGATAGTGAAGGAAGTTTGAATCTATGTTTACAATTAGGTGACACCATCGTGCAGAGCACAATGTCTATAGTCAAGAAGATTCATGTTCTTGAGTTCAAATTTGACCTCAGACACTTATTAGCTGTGTGACCTAGGCAAGTCACTTCATCCTGTTTGCCTCAGTTTCCTCGTCTGTAAAATGACCTGGGGAAGAAAATGGCAAACCACTTCAGTATCTTTGCCAAGAAAATCCCAAATGGGGGTCACAAAAATTTAGATACAACCAAAAAATAACTGAGCAATGAACAAAAGTACATACCATATGCCATTGGCACCCAAGAATCTCAGAGTTGTATCTCACACCTCAGTCTGTCCTATGGTGCTCCTAGAAATCTGAGATGCTCCTGGCATCCAAACTTAGCTAGCAATGACCAAGAAAGAGGAACGTACCTCATTGGATGAAAACTTGGCTTTCCAGAGTTTGTAACCACTTTGTTTCCACCCCACCCACACTCACCGAGCCCATTCTCCTGTAGGCAAGCAGGAATCTAAAACTCATCCTGTCTACTGTGCTTGATTGTAAGTTCTCTAAATGTTCTTCCTTCATGCCCCTGGGAGGCTCCTGTCTCTTCCTGCCAGCCCAGAGCTCATCACTGAGGCAAAGAATAAATTGAATTTAGTGTATCTACCTTTTCAGTCGGCAAATTACTTTTGCTAGTTGGCTCTGATAATACAGTCTACCTTAGCTGACCTTTGCTATCTCATATCTTCTGAAGCATTTTTCTTTACTTAACATCTTGTGTCATCTCCTTTTCCCTCCGTAGTTGGCTTATTATTTTTATAGATTTCCTCCTCCCCTTCAGGAAATATTTCTGTGCTCTCTTGAAACTTCAACGTCTGGAACATGGAGCAGGGAAGGAAGAGAAAAGGGGTCCATTCCTATCATTTTCTCTATGAAGAGAGGTCCCAGGTCAGGAAATTCCTTCTACTAATGAAAATACCGATGAAAATGCACAATAACAACAACATTTGTTAATAGTTGACATTTATATAACAGGCACTATGCTAAGCAGTTTACATATTTAATCCTTGTAACAACTCTGGAAGAAAGATACTATAATCATCCTCATTTTACAGAGGCAAACTTGGGTTAAGAGACTTACCCAAGGTGACACAACTAATAATTCTCTAAGGCTAGATTTGAACTTGGGTCTTCTTGACTCTAGGCCTGTCAAAAAACTGTGCCACCTAGAGAGAGCACTTCGAAGTTCAATGATTTGCCCATGACCAAATGACCAATTTGTATCCTGACTTCAAGGGCAGCCTTTTCTCCCCAGATGCTCATTTTCCATTGTTTTTAATAAGCTAATTAAGTAATTTGATAAAGCACTAATTCATACTTTCAGTATATCAGTTATGTACTGATTCCTGGTCAGATTTGTGTCATCATTTGATGACATGTGCTGTAATAATTTAGAAGCAAATGATTTCTATGATCTCTCCTATATTTTTTTAAAAGTTTATATAATTCATTAATCATGCATTGGATGACAGAATCAGGATCCAGAAAGGTCTTGACAGACTAGAACATGAAGCAAAATTGAATAAGATGAAATGTAATAAGGAAAGAAATGTGACATATTACATTTTGGTTCCAAAAAATGGAAATTCACAAGTACAAGACAGGGAAGGTATGCCTGGCAAGGCAGAAAAGAACACCTGGAAATTTTAGTCGATTTAGAGTGCAGTAGAAAGCAGTCAAAACAAAACAAAAAGCCCTAATAATAACTAATATTTTATAGTGCTTATAATATATGTTATCTAAATTTAATTGTATTTATTTTATTTAAATTATTTATTTAAATAATATAAAGTATTTTATAGTGAATTTTACAAGCATTATCTTATTTGATCCTTACAACCACTCTGGGAAGAAGAAACTACTATTATTCCCATTATAGAGGTGAGAAAGTAGAGGCTCGAAATAATTCAGTGACTTGCCCAGGGTCACACAGGTAACAAGTGTCTGATGTAGTATGCAATCCCAGGTATCCTGAATTTAGAATGGCCTGTCTCTATGTTCCTTCTAGTTGATCTTAAATTCCTTAAGAGTCCTCATTTCCACCACCACCACCACTGCCATTTTTTCTATACAGACTGTGGTAAAATCCATTTAGAAAACCTGAGTGTGGAAATAAATATCTACCTTGAGGATAAGATTCCTTTCAATCACAAAGTCAACAAGAATTCATTTTTTTCCTTTTTTAAGTTATTTTTCTTTTTTTTAAACTTAAATATAAAAACTGAAATACACAATAAGAAAATAAAAAGAAACATATTCTAAGATTTAATATTAAAGCTTAGATACAAAATAAGAAAAGAAAAAAAGCATTGCCATGTGCACAGCAAAACATAAGGGAGGATTCAAAATATATAGCAATAAATTTCCATTTCAAGAAAGCCTATGTAATAAATACTATGCTTGTGTTCAGAGCTATCTATCTTTTCTTTGCCTTCTTGTAAGTTTTCTTTTGTTCTTTGCTTCCCACTTTTTTACTTTGCTTTTCCCTTTCCCCATCACCCAGAAATTAAGTATCTACTACGTGCAAGACATTGTGCTAAGTAAGCACTGGGAATTCAAAGACAAATTAAATCCGTTCCTGCCCTCAAGAAGGTTATAGTCTATGGAAGGAGAAAACATGGACGCATGCCAATATCTGCAAAAATTAAAAATTAAAGTAAACAATGCTAAAATCTGCAAAATTAATAAAAGGTGATTTGGGGGAGGCCCCAGCAGGTGGAGGGATTAGAGAAGTCCTCTTATAAGAGATGGAACTTGAGCAAAGTTTTGAAGGAAACTGGAGCTTCTAAGGGGCCTTGAGAAGGAGGGAGTGCATTCCAGACATGGGGGAATTCAGTAAAGATAGCATGAGGAATAGTGAGAAGATTTTGAAGGACCTCCATTTGAAGGTCCTTCCTCTGTGGGCAATGGATGATCTCTTTTCCAGGTGGAGAGGGATATTGGACAGAAAGTGAACTCTTTTTCCCCCAACATTTCACAGCAAATTCACACCAAGATGGGTTTAAATGGAACTGTTATTTCTTCATATGCTCTAAGTACTGAAAATTACATCTATGCCTCTCTCAAGGTCACACATGTGTCCAAGGAAAAGCTAAGATTAAGAATTTCCTTGCTCTGCTGGGTTTTCACTCCCCTACCTTCTTTTCTAAGAGTTAATTCTGTGAATACAAACAATAATTAGTAACCTAAGTAGATTACTCACCTTAGCTTAGGTGCTTCTAGTCCCCTGAATGAGACACATTATACTGGGCTGAAAATTAATCTCAAAAATTAAAGCAATTGCTTTTCTCGTTCCCTCTTCCCTGTTTGGTTTTCTGATGGCCAGGCCATGAATTTATATCTTGAATTATTTCCACTCCACGTTCCCATTTTTCTTCCAGAGTCAAAGTGTTTCATTAAAAAGAATTCATTTCTAGCCCTGGCTTTTGGGATTTCTCTTCCCATCCCTCCAGAGTGCTGTCCTTTTGGATTTGATGGACTCCAGCAAAATCTAGCTCCCAATTTATAATTCTTCCATGGTCTAGCTAGCTTTTCAATTACTTTGCCAATTCCTTCCTAGCCTTCTATACTTAGTCTCATCAATTCTCACCTCCCTGTCATGTTTGGGAGGAGCTAGTGGTCTTCCCCTAATCTGCCCAGAGTCTGACATCTTAGGAATGGGGAAAAGTCTGAGAGAGCTAAAGGGACAAAATGATTAAAACCAATACTTAAGTACCTAAAGTCAGAACATTTGGGTGCTAGAGGGAAGAGAAAGGACATCATTACTGCTGTTTAGTTGTGTCCAGTCTTCACAACCCAATGGACCATGGGGCACCAGTACTGTCCATGAGGTCTTTTTAGAGAAGATCCTGCAGTGGTTTGCCATTTCCTTCTCTTCTGGATTAAGGTAAACAGAGATTAAGTGACTTGCCCAGTGTCAAACAACCAGTCAGGGCAGATTTGAACTCAGGTCTTCCTGATTCTAAGCCCAGTGCTATGTCCACTGGGTCACCAGCTGCCTAATGGGACAACCTAGGATCATAAGATCATCTATTTAGACCTGAAAGATATTACAGAGCTCATCTGGTAATCTAATACAACCCCTTTCTTTAACAGATAAAGACACAGATATCCAGAGAGACTAAGTGATTGTCATTGGTCACACAGAGACTAAATGGTGGTGTTGGGACTCAGGCCAGCCACTATCCAGTGCAGGCCTTTTGTTGAGCCACTGTTATATGATACCATCAAGTCACTGGAATGGACACAAGCAGTGTCAGCCATGGTCGCCCCTAGCAAGGCACCTAGTAGGGGATTTCAGACACCCTTGAAAAAGTTTTCAACACAAGGCAGAGTGTGACATAGTGGACTAAAAGCTCTGTAGGAATCAACAGTATAATACAGCAACCAAGAAACCCTGTGCAGTATAAGGCAGCCTTTAGAGACATGGCTTCCAAGACCAAGGGCATCATATATACTCCAGACCTGAGATGAGGAACCCACAGCGTTGAGGTCACATGTGGCCTTCTAGGCCCTCGAGTGTGACCCTTTGACTGAATCTAAATCAAAGAGCCACATTTGAGGACTTAGAGGGCCATATATGATCTTGAGGTCACAGGTTCCCCATCCACAGTCTAGACCAAGTCTAGAATACTATGTTCAGTTCTGGGTACCACATTTCTAGAAAGTCATTGATAAATTGGAGAACATCGAGAGATGTGACAACCAGGAAAATTTGGACTTAATGTCAGAGAAAAGCTTCCTCATAGTTCCCTAAAAGTAGAATGAGTGATATCAGAAAGCATTAGGCTTTTCTTTCCTAATGAGGTCATTGAGAAGGTGGGGAATATCCAAAGATGGGTGATCAGAATGGATAAGGGACTCGAGCTCACACCATATGAGGGAGGCATCCTGATGCAGTGGAAAGGTCACCCTGACTCCGGAGTTAGAAGACCTGTGCTCCAGAATGGAACAGATTATTGTCTCCTTTGTTATATTTTGTTTTGTTTTTCTCCTAGTTTCTTCCATTTGTTTTAATTCTTCTATGCAACATGACTAAAGTGAAAATGTATTTAATAAGAACGTATGTGTAGAGCCCATATAAAATTGCATGCGGTCTTGGGGGATGGAGGGGGAGAAAATTTTAAATTTATGGAAGCGATTGTTGAAAATTAAAAACAAATAAATAAATTTAGTAAATAAAAAAAGACCTGTGTTCAAATCCTCACTGTTACTTACTACTTATGTGACATTGAGTCCGAGTTTCTTCATCTAGAAAGTGAAAAAATTATATTTCTTGGTCCCTAAGGTCCCTTCCAGCCCTAAACCTCTTAAATCTGCTATGTATAGGGCACTGTGACCTACAAGGTCCCTTCCATCTCTAAAATTCTCTGATGCCATCTGGGTATAGATAGGTGCCATAGGACTCCATATGTGTCCATGGGGAGGATGGTCTTCAGAAAGACAATCTCAACTCCCCCTGCCCATGGCTTTGGGAGCAAGACTCAAGAAGAGGGGTCTAATCTCTTGGCAAAGTCCCCTTAATGGGTCAGTAGCTTAAGTCGTGTTTTCGAAAATGTTGTGACAATCTGTCATCATTAAGGTACCTGAGCAGTACCCGAGAAAACAGCTCCATGCATTGGCTGAGACAGCTGGTGATCAAAAGAAACAGATGTACAAGTTACAAAACAAAAGTGGTAAATCTGAACCCAGATGGCAGGCCTTCTATGCCTGTGGAGTCCTCGGCATTCATAAGTGACTAATAGTCCAAGTGGCAGCAACAGGAATGAAGCCATTTCCCAAGGGACATGAAGACTAGGGGCTCTGCATGGAGGGAAGTCCCGCTATACAATACAACACCATACAATCTGTACAGTATGATGTGATACAATAATGCAAAACAATACACTTTAATAAAACACAGCACAGTAAACAGTTTTTAAGTGTACAGAGCCCTGTGTGGAAAGTATGGAGAGTGGCAATACAGAGACCTTCCCTCATTCCTCACTATGTAGACAAACCCAATTTATACAAACTGTCCGTAGAGTGAAAACCAGAGTGATTCTAGGCCTGCCCCCAATAGACAGTTGACCCTATAGGAATCATACTGCTCAGGAAAAAGGCTATGGTTTCTTGGAATTCCACCCAGATTGTCGTTCCATAATAGCAAAAAAAGAAATGTTCATGGAATAAAAATTTGGTATGTTATTATAAGCTACCTGAGTGAAACTCAGCAAAGCAAGTGTCCATATAGCAAGAGGTGGGTGTGCTGCTTCATAATAGTGTAAACAGAGTGTTCTGTGAGGACAGAGGGGAAGGTCACAAGGTATACAAGTCAAATCCACTTTCTTGGAAACTTGGGAATAGGAAAGACTGGGAATTTGTTAACAGGAGACCAAGTTAGACTGAAGTTATAGTTTTCACACAACACAGAGCCTCAATCTCTGACTAAATAACAAACAGTGCTTTGAAAACCTATGTGCCATGTGGCCTGACGCATAGAAGATGCTTAATAAATACTTGTCGATGTACTGATTTAAAAAGCTAGGTAGCTCTTGCTTTCAAAGAGCTCACATTCCTATTGTGAGAGATGATAAATACAGGAGAGATAGGTGGAAGGGTAAATACAAAAGCTGTTCCTAGGGTGCAGTGCAAAGACAGAAGGAGGCGACAGGGACAGGGACAAATTAAAGGACTGATGAACTCATAGGATTGTAGCTTGCCACTAGCTCCTTAAAGTTTGGCTAAAATATAGTCCCTGTCCTCACAGAGATTACACTCTGAGCAATAAGACAGCCTAGCAAATTACTACCCATTTTGCAAACCTTAAGGCACCCTATAAATGCTTTTATTACTATTAATTACTATTATACAGACAAAATCCATTCAAAGGATCATAAATTTAGAGCTAGAAGAGATTCTAGAGACCATGAGGCTCAACTCCATCATTTTACATAGGAAGGAACTGAGATGTAGCCTTTCCTAAACAAGATCACAAAGCCAGGAAAGACTCAAGGGGAAATTTGAACTCAGGTCTTCCTGAATTGAATTCTTGTGCTCTAGTCCTTCATGTTTCACCCCACTCTCAATTTCAGTTAAAATAGAATTTTTTTTCATGAAATCAAAGATCTGTTTTATTTCTTTCTCTTCTATTTATTTATTTTTAGTTTTCAACATTCACTTTCATAAGTTTTAAATTCTCTCCCTTCTTCCCCCAAGATAGCATTCAATCTAATATGGGCTCTATACATACATTCCTATTAAATACATTTTTCACATTGGTCATGTTGCATAGAAGAATTATAATGAATGGGAGAAAGAAAAACAAAATAAAACAAAAAAAGAAAATAATCTACTTCATTCTATATTCCAGCTCCATAGTTTTTTCTCTGCATGTGGATGGCATTTTCCATCATAAATCCTTTGAAATTGTTTTAGATCCTTGAAATGCTGAGAAGGACCAAGAGTATCAAAATCAGTGATTGCACTGATTGCTGTTACATTGTAACAGTTACAGTGTAACAGATCACACTGTTACTATGTACAATGTTCTACTTGTTCTGTTTTCAATTTCAGTTCATATAAGTCTCTCCAGGTTTTTCTGAAGTCCACCTGTTTGTTATTTCTTATAGCACAATAGTATTCCATGGCATTCTTATACCACAACTTGTTCAGCCATTCACCAATTGGTGGGCATCCCCTCGATTTCCATTTCATGACCATCACAAAAAGAGCTGCTATAAATATTTTTGAACATGTGGGTCCTTTTTCCGTTTTGGGGAGACACAGCCTATTTGGGACATAGCCATAGAAGTGATATTGTTGGGTCAAAGGGGTATGCACATTTTGTAGCCCTTTGGGCATAGTTCCAAATTGCTCTCCAGAGCGATTGGATCAGCTCATAGCTCCACCAACAACAGATTAGTGTTCCAACTTTCCCACATCTTCTCCAACATTTATCATTTTCCTGTTTTGTCACATTATCCAATCTGATAGGTATAATATGATCCCTCAGAGTTGTTTTGGTTTCCATCTCTCTAATCAATAGTGATTTAGAGCATTTAAAACAGAATTTTTTAAAAGACACATTTTCATTTAAAGGAACTCAGCATGTTTAGTCCATAGAAGTCTCATGGCTACCATGACAGTTTCTTTAAGACCTCAGACATCTGTAGATTTCATAATCCTATTACTGAAAATATATGAAAGGCTATCATGTAAGTGAGATTAGCTTTGGTCTGCTTGTCCCCTGAGGCCAGAACTAGGAGAAATGAGTGAAAGTTACAGGGAATCCAATTTGGGGAAGCCAACTTCTTAATAATGAGGACAATTCCATGGCAGCATGGGCTGCCTCTGGAGGGAGCAGGCTTCCTGTCACCAGAGGCCTTCAAACAAAGACTACATGTCTACTTTTGGGCTGTGTTCCAGAGGGTACTCTTTGCATATAGGGTGGCCAAGATGGCAAGTGAAGATCTTTCCCACTCTCAAATTCTGAGACTTTGTGACTAGTTTTAATCTTCTTTCTAATTTTAAAGAAATTCTACAATCCTCAGGACCTTGGAGGAACTCATAGTTTGAAAATAGGGAAGATAGAAAGGAAAACCCTTCTTTTTTCCTCTCTCTGCCCTGCAAACCCTAACCTTATAAGAGATGATACAAAGGGGTTTTCTCCTCTGGTATTTGATTTTAGTGAATATTTTCTTTCTGGCTAGGAAATACATATTTTATGGATAGTTTCTTCCTGGCTGCCTGAAATGGAAAGTCAGACCTCATTCGAAGAACTCAGCCACACAGCACATAGCTTTTCAAAAGTCCCTTGCTGCCCCTCTCTACTTTTCTTTCTCCTTCCAATAACTGCTTTTCTCTGAGAGTCAAATAGATCTGGTGAAGTCTTGTCTTAAGTGTAGACCTCTGGAATGAGATTCCCTCCCCCCACCCCTGACAGGAAAGGTGGAGGATGGACTCTTACAGGATGGAACCAGGGAATGAATAAATTACACACTTAATGTGGGCTTTGGGAAAGGCCCCCTATTGGTGAGGCTCTCAAATTGACAATCTGGATCTAACCCAAACAGGTCTTGGCAGGATTTTTCTTTGCAGCAGCCAATGAGGTGTTCAAACTCTCTTGGAAAGTTGGTGATCGGGGAGACTGAGAATTTGTTAACAAAAGACTGAGCTTGACCCAAGCTGTAGTTTTCACACAGCACAGAGCCTCTCAAGCAGGTACTGCCTGGAGGACTTCCAAGTCGGAGGTCTCTGGACTTTTCCATCCTAGAAGCCAAATCCCTCAATGGGTGAGAGAGGTGGGTGCTCCAGATGGGACGGTAGAATTCCACACTTCCTTCAACACTCATCTCAAGCTTCATATTCTACATGAAATCTTTGCTGGTTCCTCCAGCATTCCCTCCCTCCCAAAACTATGCAACTCATTTCATTTTCTTCAGTATATGCATACATATTTTCATATATATACATATACATACACATATATACATATGTGTATGTAGATATGTGTTTACATACATGCATACTATCTCTCCAAATAGCTTCTTGAGAGCAAGAACTGTTAAATTTTGTTGCCGTACTCCCAATACAGAGTATGATGCTGTACACAGTAAATGCTTAATAAATGCTTGCTGATTGATTGACATTTACTCTTTCCAGCCTGCGAAGGGGGCAATTTGATGAATGTACTCCATAAAAATAGAATTGCCCTTCAGAACTCCCTGGCTGGGAGGCACTGTGATATAGTAGACAGAGTACTATACTTGGTGTTAGGGAGACCTGGATTCAAATTCTCACACATACTAACCAGGAGTCTATGAACATGTCACTTAACCTCTCCAAAACTCAGTTTCTTCGTTTGTATAATATTATATGTACCTTGAGGGGTTGCGGTGAGATCCAACTGTAATGATGGGCACAAAATATTTTGTAAACTCAGTGGTACAGTGGCTAGAACTCTAGGCCTGCAATCAGGAAGGTCTGAGTTCAAATCCAACCTCAGATACTTACTTGCTGTGACCTTGCACAAATCATTTAACCTTTGCTTAGCTCAGTTTCCTTAACTGTAAAATAGGACTAATAATGGCACCTACCTTCCATGGTTGTGGGATCAAATAAGACAATAATTTTTTAAAAAATAAAGTGTAAAAAAACATGTAAGGTGTTTAACATGGTGCTATTGTGGTTTAGTCATTTTTCAGTCATATCCAACTCTTTGTAGCTACCTTTGGAGTTTTCTTGGCAAAGATACTAGAGTAGTTTACCATTTCCTTCTCAAGCTCATTTTACAGATAAAGAAACTGAGACAAACAAGGTGAAGTGACTTACCCAGGGTCATATAACTAGTAAGTGTTTGAGGCTGGATTGGAACTCAGGAAGATGAGTTTTCCTGACTCCATGCCTAGTGCTCTAACTACTATACTATCTAACTGCCTCTGGTACATAGTAACTGGTGCTATATAAATACTTATTCTCTTCACTTTTCCCCAGTAAAATATAAGCTCTTTGAACACAGGGTTTATTTTTCATTCCATTATTGTATCTCTTTTAGCACAGTTCCTTGTATATAGTAGGTGTATAATAAATGCTTGATAAATTAAATGTCTATTCAATTCAATGCCTCCATCAGAGGAGGCAAGACTGGCCCTCTTCCAAATTTTGAAATAGACCATGGGATACTCAAAGTCCAGATCATCCCCTATCCCTGCCCTGTCAGAACTTACAGTCTTGGGTCTCACTCCCTCAAGATCCTCTCTGTCAGATGACTGACTAGCTAATCTGATCACTTAATTATAACTATAACAATGAAACTTGATATGTTTTTCTTGCCTTCTCCATGAATGAGAGAAGGAGTAGAGAGAAGAAAATTTGGAACTAAAAAAAAAAAACAAAAAGAAATAAATAGCTACAATGGTAGCTGAGGTAGCTAGGGTTTCTAACAAGAAGGTTTCTTAGAAATCTTGGGGACATTCCTCTTGTTACTGAGATTCTGAGAATGGAAGAATAGTTGTTGTACTTTCTTCTGAAAGAGGATCCAAATGGCATCACCATGTTGTGGTCAAGGACTGTAGCTAATCAGACCAAGATGACTGCAGGGCTCTGCCACAGGTTGGGCACAAATAATCCATATGAACATTTGGAGTAGAAAATGGAATTATCACACATCCCATAAGTAACAAAGTTTGGATTCCAATCCCTATCCTCAGCCTAACCATGTTATAGTGGAAAAGCCAGTGGCTTAAAATCAGGGGGTCTGTGTTCAAATGTTGCTTTTACTATTGAGAACCTGTTAGTGAGCAAGTTACTTTTAGGTTTTCTTATCTGTAAAATGAGAATGTTATTCTAGATGCCTTTCCAATTCTAGTTCTATGTTCTAAGACCTCTAAATCGAGAATATTATTCTAGATGCCTTTCCAATTCTAGTTCTATGTTCTAAGACCTCTAAATCTAGCACTTTTTCTATTAGCTGGTTATTCTCATAGACCATTATAGTCTGAACTGGATCTTAGAGTTTATTTACTCTAACTCCACCATTTTGTAAATGGGCAAACATGGATTCCAAGAGCTCAGGGGCTGACCAGCATCATGCAGATGGCAGAATTGGAATTCAAACCTTATGATTCCAAGTATATTTTGTATTTACTTATTGTGTTTGTGGATCACCATTGTCCCCACTATAATGTCAGTTCTTCAAGGTCAAGGACTATTGTATGTTGATCTTTGCTATCTCTAGAACCAGACACAATTCCTGGCATAAAGCAGGTGCTTAATAAATGTTTATGGATTGATCAATTTCCATTGCTCCATGATGTCTTCTCATGTTGCCCTTCCAGAGAACATGAGCCTTTCAAAAGTATCCTGGAACATTCCACCAAAGGACTGCAGGATGGGAAATTTCAGACTTTTTTGGCAGAGTCCTCGGCAGAGATACCTTCATTCAGGGATGGAGAGAAAGCTTTCTTTAGTAGGCAGCTGCCTTTTCAGTCTATGTGTAAAGCCAGTTTGAGGAAGAGCTTGGACACTGGGAAGAAACCATTGTCCTCATAGCCCAGCAAGCTAACACCCCCAGAGAAAAGGGCCGTGGTTATTATTCTGGTTTTCTTCCCTTTGATGCATTGCTACAGATTCAATTTATTTCTTAGCATTTTCACTTACAGCCCTTTTGAATAAATCGGACTCTGGAGGACCAGATCGTTAGCACTGATAAACAATTCCCAGTACTATTGGTACAAATGGAAAATGACTAATAAAAAAAGTGCCTGAAAAGACAGGTACTGCAATTAAAGAGACCACTGCCTATGCAGCAGAAGTGGCTGATGGTCTTTATCCACGGCTCCTATTTTCCTGATGACTTGGGGCTCTGCTACTGAAAACTGTCTATACCAATGGAAACATAGGAACATAGATTTAGAGTTAGAAAGAACCTACAGTTCATGGAGTCTGATTCCCCCGTTTTACAGATGAGGAAACTGAGGCCAAAGGGCATTAATTTCTCAGAGACATTGAACTAGTGAGTGTCTCAGACAGGATTTGAACTCAGGTCTTTCTGGTCCCAAGCTCAACACTATTTCTACCATGCCACACTGCAAAACAGAATCTCAGCAATGGGAAGAACCTCTGAAAGCATCTAACCCAACTCCCCCACCTACAACAAGAATCACAATCTGTGATATTCCCTTATAAGTGCTCATCCAGCTTCTCCCAGAAAACTGCCAGTATTGGGGAACTCACCTCCTCCTGAGAAAGCCCATTTGATTTCTGAACCAATAGCCCTAACTGTTAGGTAGCTTTGCGTTATATTAAGTCAAAATCAGGCTCCCTGTAACTATGGTCACAGTTCTCTAGGGTCCTCTGGGGTCAGGCAGAATAAATCAAACTCCACAAAACTTGTAGTGTCTAATATAATATAATTAATGACTCTGGAAGATAGAATGAGGATGAGGACTTTGCCCAACTCTGCCTCACTTTAAATCCAAATCACATGCAAGTCAAAGCATCACCCCCTCAATATCATTGGTCCTCTCCTGAAAATGAAGGATGAACAGTACCAACTATCCAATCATATTTATCAAGTCCCTACTGTGCGCCCGACACTATGCTAGGTACTGGAGATACAAAGACAAAAATGAAACAGCCTCTGCCCTCAAGGGAGCTTATATTCTGTCAGGGGAAACAACATGCGTATATATAAGTATAGATTGAATGAATACAAAATTTGTACACCAAATAAATACAAGTTTATTAAATAAAAGGCAGGGAGGGAGAGCATTGGCATATATGGGAATCAAGAGAGGCTTGGTAGAGGAGACAATGTTAGAGATACGCCTTGAAAAAAATCCAGGATTCAGTAAGGTGGCAATGAGGAAGGAATGAATTCCAGCTAAGGGGGTGTGTGGTGGTCAGTGAAGATGTGTGGAGGGTTGTGTGTGAGAGAAAGTTAATTGGGCAGGATTGTGGGGTGCAGAAAATATGTAATATATAATAAGACTAGAAAAAAATCACTTGGGATCAGGTCATAAAGGACTTTATAAGTCATAAATTACATTTTATTTCAGAAAACCAGTGGAATTGATAGAGGAAAGGAGTGATGTGGTCAACTCTGCTCTTAAGGAAGTTTCACTTATTTTGGTAGCTGTGGGAAAGATAGATTGAATAATTGAGGCAAGTAAAGGCCATTAGAATAGTGCTAGTGAGAATTTTGATGATCTAATCTAAGGTGGGTGTTTGTATAAGCAGAGAAAAAATGTAAGCTATGAGAAATACTATGGTGAAAGGAACAGGAAGGTTCGGCAACTGATTGGATAAATGGCATTCAGAGAGTGGTGTACAAACTTGGCAACCTGGAATAAGCATGATGCCTTTGATAGAAATGGGAAGGTTTGGAGCCATTATGAGTTTGAAGGGAAACTTAATGGGTCCTGTTTTGGACATGTCAAGTTTGAGATGTTTCTGGTCATCCAATATTGAATATAAAATGGCAGTTGATGATGGGAAATTGGAGCGGAGGAGAAAGCTTGGGGCTGGATATCTAGTTATGGGAGTCATCTGCATAGAAATAATCATTAAACCTATGGCTGCTGATGAGGTCATTGAAAAAAAGAGTGTGGAGAGAGAAACCCTCATAGTTAGGGGGGATGATACAGATGGTGATCTGGCTTGGAAGAGACTTGGAAGAGAGGCAGAGAAGCAAGAGAAAATACTGTCACAAAAGCACAGAGAGGGAAGAGTATCCTGTAGGAGAGGATGGTCAATCATGTCAAATGCAACAGAGAGATCAAGAAGGATGAAGATTTAGCAATTAAGAGATCATTGTTAAAGGGTAGTTAAATTGAATGACAATGTTGGAAACCATATTGCAAAGGGTTGAGAAGAGAGGGAGAGGAAAGGGAGTAGAGGCAGTGAATTTAGCTGGCTTTTTTTTAGGAGTTGGGGATGAAGAAAGGGAGAAGAAATATAAAATGGAAATTTAAAGGGATGGCAGACTCTGGTGATGCTTGTTTTTATTTATAAATTTGGGACACTTTAGCGTGTATCAAGGCTATAAGGAAAAAATCAATGTATAAAGATTGAAGGAAAGAAAGAGATACAGAGAGAGAGGGAGAGAAAGAGAGACAGAGGGAGACAGAGACACAGATGGAGACAGACAGAGAGGAGAAAAAGCAAAAGGGAAAGAGAGGTAGATGGAAAAGATGATTGAGGGGAAAATCTCTTGGGGAAAATGGGAAAGTATGGATAGAGGTCACACATAGAGGAGTTGATCTTGACAAAGACAAAGGCTATTTTCATAGAGAATGTGGAAAAGGAGTTAAGAGTGAGATGTCAAGGGGTTTTGAGATGAAGAGATGATGAAAATAAGGAGTTCATATAGAATGGCCTCATTTTTTTTCAGTAAATTAAGAGGCAAGATCCATACCTGAAAGGGTGAGATTTGTGAGGCATGAGCAGTAAATAGAAAGTTTAGAATAGTTTCTATGGTGAGTGGTATGTATGGGGAATCAATCAGAGCAGATTGCTTTGTTACTGTGAGGGCCCTGTTGAAATCTGCTAGGATGAGTTGGTAGCATTTGTGATTAGCTTAGTCATGTAACTTGCTCCAGCTCTATACGTCAGTACCTGAGCAGCAACAGAGAAATAAGATGGTGGAATTAATCCAGAATTGGGGTTTGACAGTGGATATCAATGAAAATAGAGCAGATAGGTGGCACAGTGTTGGACTTGGAGTTAGACACAGTCATCCTCTTGAGTTCAAATCTGGCCTCAGACATTTACTAGTGGTGTGATCCTAGGCAAGTCACTTAACTCTACATCAGTTTCTTAACCCGTAAATGAGCTAGAGAAGGAAATGGCAAATCACTCCAATATATTTGCCAAAAAAACTCCAAATGGAGGCACAAAGAATGGGCCATGACTGAAAAACAACTGAAGTATAGCAATAACATCCATGGAAATAGGACAAAAAGATAAGGAATTTGAGCACAGAAGACAAGGTAGGGTTGAATTGAGTTGAGATTGGGGAAGAAGGAAAGGGAAGTCTTAAGCAAGGGTAATGGTCTGAGAGAGTACATAGGGGTAAGAGAACCAAAGGGTCATCCTCTGAGTGAAGAAGTTCAGCAGGGGTAAGGAAGGGAAAGAATGATAACAGGTTATAGTTAGATAAAAAAAAAATGGCAGAGGGTGAAAGTGGAATGCTAGTAGATGGTGGTGATACCCAGGGTGTGGCAGAGGTTGAAAGGAGAAGTAGATCATGGAATTAAAGGATCCTAATGGTTACCAAGTCAACACTTGCTGTACATGTCTCCTAGGGAAAGATATTTGACTTCCTTGGGCCTCATTTTCCACATATATAAAAAATGAAGAAGTTGGACTACATGACCCCGATGACCCTTCTAGCCTAAGATTTGGGATCCTTTGTTCCCTATGAACATCCCCTAAATAAAGGGAGCATTTGAGAAAGAGAGGAATACAGTGAACAGGGTACTAAATTCCTGGAGAAAAAGAGAAACACCTAGAGACCAGGACACCATAATTTCCATGATCTATATTCCCTCACAGGAGAGGAGAGGGCTGTGTGATGGTGACAAAGTGCCAGTGGGAGGCAAGAAGTATTCCAACTCCCATTCCAGGACTGGAGTGACAGGGGATATGTCCAGTGCTGGAGAACATGGCCAGGGATGAAGAAACTTGTTGAGGAAGACAGTTCTCTGTCGGTGAAATTAGATGAAAGGAATCTTAAGAGGAAAAAGTATGGAATAAAGGGAAATTTGTTGATGACGGAACATGAATTGCAGGGGGCACGGTAAAATAAATAGGCAGAGTTGGAATGGGTCACAGAAGAAGAAGGTTGAGGCAGTGAGATGCAGTCTAAACTGGAGATTACAGGGCTTTGTAACTCCCTCCTTGTGTAATCAGGCAAGTCGCCTACCCTTAAATAGCCTTAGTTTTGTCATCTGTGAAATGAGGCATTGGACTGAGCCAGGGGTGGACAACCTGAGACCTTGAGGCCACATGTGGCCTTCTAGGTCCTTGGGTGCAGCCTTTCGATGAGTCCAAGTTTTACAGAACAAATCCTTTTACTAAGAGAATTTGTTCTGTGAAGTTTAGAGTCAGTCAAAAGGCTGCACTTGAGGACCTAGAGACCTTCCCCTGAACCTGTTCTGTGGTCCTTTCTAGGTCTAAATCTGTGATTCAGTGAACCATGAACCTATAGGTGAGATGGCTATGGATGAGAATAAGGGAGGTGGGAGTGGGGAGTCATTCCTCTAGGTAACCCATGTGATTAAGAAATAGGGAGTGGGAGTTTGTGGGTCACATAGGTAACATTCTAATCAGAACATTCTCAGGGACCCATCTTGGGGTCTTGGCAGTAGCTCTCAATGGTCAGAAAAATGGCAAAGGAGAGTTGGGAAGAGCTTGCGGTACTACTCTGGGCAGACCTTGGGCAGCCATGCTTATTCCACCACCAAAACTTTCTGCAAGAATGGCATTATCTCCTAGCAAAAGAGATATTATATGTAATAACATTTGTAATTATGTACATAATACTGCATATATAATATGTGATTAGCATAGTGCTTGTCCCAAAGTAGGGACTTCATAAAAGGAAGTTTATAGGCATAGATAACGTTGTGTCATCTTTAGAGTATAATATATTATATGAAATATAATATACATATAAAGGTCCTTGAGGGCAGGACCTTTACATAATTCCTGGACATAATAAGTGCTTATAAATGGTTGTTGACTGATTCTGCTATGCCTAGCCTCTCCTGATTCTACAAGTTGTTACTGTCCTTCCTCTCTTTAAATGATTTTTTTATATATTTTGTCTTTTCTTGGCCCAAAATCATAACATTTTGGATTTGAAAGCGCCCCCAGCATCCATCTAATCCAACCCCTACCTGACCAAGAATGCCCTCAACAACATCCTCAGCAAGTGATCATCCAGTCTTTGCTTGAAAGGTCTACCTTCCATGATTTATTTGATTTTTTATTTTGACTTCTATTTGATTTTGGAGAAAGTCCAGTTGTTAGGAAATGCGTTCATATTTTCTCGCTTTTAAAATTAACTCACACTTATCCCTGTAAAGGATGCCTCCATTTCCCTTTGCTGATTGTCTAGACTCGAGAGAAATATCAATAATACAAATTAAACTTAAAAGTGTGAATACATACATTTTGCTTTCTGGAAAATCCCATTGTGAGACATTTACCAGCATACTCCCTGCTCATGGGGAACTCTCTGGCACATAGTAAGTGTTGATAAATGCTTGTTGACTGACTTTCCATATAAGGTCTCTCCTGATTCTACCAGTATTTGAAGTGTTGGCAAATGGAAGAAATAATAGATTCATACTGCTGGGCTCTAAGGCAGAGGGCAATGGGTAAGAGTTGTGGGGAGGATGATGCAGGAATAAATGTAAGGAAAGAGTACTCAATAATTAAAATCAACCAGAAGAAAAGTGAACCATCTCAGGAGGTAGTAAGTTTCCCCACATTCCAGAGGCCAGATTCACTTGTGATGAGTTTCACATAATCATTGATGAAGATGCAAAAGGGCCTTGAGAAGTCACCCAGTCCAACCTCTTCATTTTATAGATAAGGAAACTGAGGTACAGAGGGGTTCAATGACATCTAAAGTCACACAGAAAAATGCTTGAGACATAATTGGAACCCAGTTCTTTTAAGTTCAAAGTCATGACTCTCTGTTGGAACACACTGGTACGTTGTAGAAGAGATTGGAATTCAGACATGTTTGGGTCAACATAGCCATCAAGGTTGCTTCCTTTGCCACAGTTCTGTGATTTTGTGAGTATAATATCTTTGTGCCTGTATTGCCGTTTCAGAAATGCTCAAAGCCCCCACAATATTTGCTTGGGAGTCTTCCAGCATTTTATGTTTGTATCCTAGCTTATTTTGTTCTTTTGAAGCAATAGTTTCATCTAAGGAATAAAGAGAAAAGCACGTTAACAAAAATCTCTCCTGATCAATAGGCACCTGCCAGCCTTGCCCCCATTTTCCCAGCTGGCAAGGTGTGCAGAGTTACCCCATTCAAAAGACTCCAAGTTAGCCAGGCTTCCCTCCCAGCCAAGTTCAGAGTAAAACCTCGGGAAAGCTAATGACCCATTTCCACAATGTCATTCCCCTAGCCCCGACTCCAAATAGCCAAGCATCAGACAGAGGCAGCAGGAAGCATCAGTGGGAGGTGTACAAGCTGCTTATCAGCCATTTCCTATTCTCTCTGCCACCTGCTTTGGCTTTTGAAAGCAAAGTGCCAGCTAATGGGCCCTCATGCACCCACCGAAGGGAGAAATGACAGCCCCTTTACAAGCCAGTACCTACTCGCACAGTTGGCTTTATAACTTGTAAAGGGGACTGTCTGTGAAAGAACCATTTTGCTACCCTGGGGACTGAGTGATTTGTAAGTATTTGGATTAGCCAAGAATTGAAACTAGGGCCTTGGGAAGGGCTTTAGAGATCAGGTGCTTAGTGGGTAGATGGAAGAGACAATGGTAGAGACAAACATCATGTCGGAGCTAGACGTGGGGATAGCATGGACACATGTTGAAATCAGAACCAGGACAAATGGCAAACAGAAAGCTAGAGTTTGCTTCCTTCCCCAAAATGGACGGATTGTGGTATTAGAGTTGCAAGGGATCTTAGAAGGTACCTTATCAAAACACTCATGTTTAACAGAAGAGGAAACTGAGATTCACCCAAACTGTGACTTGCCCAAAATTATATGGACTGAACTCTTGACTCCAAATATGGTATAACACCATATCCAAGATGGTACAAAATATTTATTTGAGAGCCAGAAAGTTATGTGGAGTTATTCTTTTAAAAATAAATCTTGCCAACTTTTTAGATCATCCTTCTTTCCTTCTTCCTTTCATTCTTTCTTTCCTCTTCTCCCTTCCCTCTTCCTTCATTCCTCTCTCTCTCCCTCCTTCCCTCCCTCCCTCTCACTCCCTCTCTTTCTCTCCCTTTCTCTTTCTCTCTCTCTCTCTCCCTCCCTCTCTTTCTTTCTCAGATTGGGTCTCCCTCTCTCACCAAGCCTGGACCACTTATGGATCCCATTCATTACTAATTACTTCGTTACTAAGGTGGAAGAGTTTGCTTCTCCTGAAGCAGCCTGGTGACCTCCTTCCCCCAGGATCTTGCCATTTTGGGACTTAGTACCGATACACAGTAGATTTATCCCATTGCCTCCCAGAACTCTCAAGCCTAAGATCTAACTACCTCAGTCTCCCCCAAATATGTGCATTATAGGAGTGAGTCATCATAGCTTCCAAAATCATTTTCAAATACATCCCAGTCCCTGTCATTCTCAGAGCCATCTCTTGTAACAATCTTTTTTAAGAGAGAAGGAATAAAATGCAATTTAGAAAAACTAATCAACGCATCAACTATATTTGACATTCATTACAAGGATTGACACCAATAACTTCCTACTTTTGCCTCAAAGGAAGAAAGTTATGTTTTTTCCTCTTTTCTTTGGGGCCAAGCTTGATTACCATAATTTTGAACCCTTGTAATAAATATGCCTAGGCAAGCAAATCAAATTCCCATATTGGCAATGTCCCATCAGCACATGTCTCAACTGAGCCCATCACCCCTTTGTCAGGTGGTGACTCACATACTTCCTCATCAGTTCTCTGGAACCATGCTTGGTCATTGCATTTGATAATTACAACACATTTAGCTCTGTTTTGTAGTTCTTTCTTCTTGTGTTGTGGTCACTGTATATTTTTTTTGCCTTGTTCTAGTATAGACTTTTTCATTTGTAGATTATATGTGTGTGATTTCTTTTCAAGTTGTAATTCTAGAGGAATGGGAAAGAAATGACTAGCTTCAAGTTATCCATAAAACAGGTAAAATGTATGAGGGTAGGCTGTTTCAAGACTTAACCCAATCCAATGAATCCATTGGAAAGTGATGGTAATGTTTCCAAAATGAAAAACATCAATGAGACAATTAATTAAAAGTTAATAATAAAGGAGATAGCTCCAATTCCAACATCATTTTCTATTTCTTTTTGTGGGTGTGTGTGGGGGGGATTAGGGTTAAGTAACTTGATCAGGGTCACATAGCTAGTAAGTGTTTAAGGTTAGATTTAAACTCAGGTCATCTTGACTCCAGGGCTGGTGTTTTATCCACTGAGCTACCTAACTGCCCCTCAACAGCATTTTCTGATGGTGTGTGGGAAGTAGTACCCCTGCATAGAGAGAGAAATAACATTGTCCTCTGCTGATTAATTTTTGTTTTTTAAAGTTTGTCAAAAATCCAAAGCTAAAACTAGGGGGGGCAATCTGACCATGTTCCATGGCACTAAATTTTGCAAACTTTTAGCAGAACTGAAAAAATAAAGCATAGTTTGGCGTTAGAAAGCATAAGTAGTTAAAAATAGAAAATCACAAGGCTGGGGCAAGCCTCTCTCCTGCTCCCCCTTTCTGCCCTCCCCAGTATCCATCTTATACCAATATCCAAGGGCTACTTGCCCCAGGTGTGATGTGTGCTACTTTCTCAAGGTACAGACATTTACAGCTTCTACAGAATATGCATGATGCTTTCCTCTTGGGAGCCCTGGCTGCCTCCCCAGCCCACTCTGTCCTATTCTCTCTTAATGTATTGACATTGGCAGCAATAGTATGTCTTGTCATGCCAATAAGGTAATTGAAATTGAGTGGTCTCTAAGAGCAATTAATCAACAAATAAATTATAAACCTGTGGTCACTTCCACTCCTTCATAGGAGGCATATCTGCTTCTCTAAGGCCTCCTAAGTGCTGAGGGATTGTTCAAACAAGACTTCAAATGTCATTAATGGGATTCAGAAGAAATTTGATTTTTTTCTAAATAAACTCATCTTATTCTTTTTCTTTTTTCTTTCTCTTCAGAGTCAAAAAGTCTGGTTTAGCTGAAATAGGAAATGATCTCAACATTTTGCCAACATTTCCAACCCCACCAATTCTGAAAAGTCTAATATGTTTTATTATGTTTCCATCTGAAAATCGCAAGTACTTCTACAAGTATTCCACCACATCAAAAGCCCTCTGAGAATGGAAGTCAAGAGAGTATAATGAAATGGCCCTGAATTTGGCATCAGAGGATGTTAGTTCAAGTCCTGGCCATGTCCTCTAGCCATGTGATCTTGACCAAGTCCCTTACCTCCATGGACCCTCATCTATAAAATAGCCTTGGACCAACTAACCTAGCTCCTGATCCTGAGGGTCTAAACACTGGGTCAAATCAAATAAGCTGACAGTTAATAGGGACAGATGAACTTGGGTTCAAAGAATCAACTTCAAATATTGATGGGAAACCATTTGTCTGAAAAAGAGATTGGGGAGGGGGGTTATATCAGCTGCAAAATCAGTCTGAGGCATCCCAAAAGTCTTAGTGCAGTTATTTTAGCTATTAAAACTGTGAGAAATGAGCGAAACTACAAGCCCCCAACTGTGAGAAACATGCTCACCTTAAACAAAAAGTAATACTTGTGAAATCAGAAAAACTTGTATTAATCTTCACATTCATTCCCCTGAATGAACAGGTAGCTCCCAAGTAAGGCTACAGGAGGACTACAATTTATTCAGACCAGTGAAAGCCCTTTATACTATTGAACTCCCCACCACACCATCTCATGTTCACCTCTCTGATAGGCTTCCCTTCAAACAGCTCATCAAGTCTCCAAGCAAGTTTCTGAACTTTTACCTGACTATGCCAGGTCACAACTGTGATTAACTGCTATCACTCAAAGCTAGGAGAAGTTTTAACCCTGTGGAAACAGAATTCCTTCCTTTGTTTCCCACAAACACCCCCTTTTTTATTAACATTTTTGTTTCCACACCTAAATCCAATCAATACCTCCTCTATTTCTTTCCCATATGAATTCTTCCCTTCATCTATCTTCCTTTTAAGTAAATATGGGAAGGGAGCAAAGTCCAAATTGACAAATTACAAGGGGGCAGTCCCCTTGTTATGAGTACAGATACAGAGACTCAAAAGGAAAAGGTAGATCAATGAACTGTCCTTTTAGAAGTTCCGGCTTATACAGCAGTCTGGGGAGGAACACCACCTGATGCATTTTTCTGGTCTGGATCAAGCCGTTCAAGTCATCTTCAGCACAGCATCTCATCATCTTCCTCCCTTTATCTTCCTGTAGAAACCCAGATGTCCATTCTCCTACAAAACTAACCTTATGCAATTTTAGATTATCATTCCTAAGCTTTATACCCTTATCATTCTTACAAAATCAAAATTGGAACTTTGGATAGTTGTCATGTTTAAGAAATTCACATTAGAACCCAGTTTTTTCATTGATCGACTATTCATTCCCCACTCAGGAGGATGAGATTTCACTAAGGAATTAATACCAAAGCTTACCCTATTTGAGTTATTAAGGCTTGAAACTTCACTAAGACTTTTGGGACACCTTGTATTAATCAGCAACTTAATATGGTGGCCAAGGAGATCGTAGTCTGCATTGGGAGTCTAGAAGGAAATAGACGCACTGTGTTCCATGTGTATGTGCACTTTTATGTTCAATTTGGGGTAGTTTCTTTTAGGAAAGACAATAACAAGTTGGAGACTATTCAGGAAAAATGATTGCTCTGTCTGAAGGAACTCAAGCTCGGAACATATGGAGATCAGTTGAAGAAAGAAGGAATGTTTAGCCTGGAGAAGAGCATGCTTAGCAGGAGTATGATCGCTGCTGGTAGTATCTGAAGGGCTCTCACTTAGAAGAGAAATCATTAGACTTGTTCATTTTGGCCCAGGGGGAAGAATTGAGAACAAGGGGTTAAAAGTTGTAGAGAGAAATCGAGGCTTGATCCAGGGAAACCAAAAGTCTTATTAACCGTTAAAATTATCCCCAAAGCTGCCTCTGGAGCTGATGGGGTCAGTCTCCTTTGTGGGAGGCCACAGAGTAGAAGGTGATTGTTCACTTCTCAAGTACCATGTGGAACGGATGTGTGTTCAGGTTGATGCTGCCATCTCCCGAATCCTGTGATTCCACCATTCTCAGACACTTCCAAGTCACACTGCCTACACACTGGCTCTCCTGTCCTTCCCCTTACCCCCAGAATGACACCTGGGATTCTGGATTCTCACAGGTGAGCATTCACCTTATTTAGCCTAGAAAAAGGCCATCAGGTCACCTGTTGGCCCTTACTGATCCAAGATCCCAAGGGTGGGGCCCCTCTCATTCAATTCCCATTTATAGGTTGTCTTCTCCAAATTTGTATCCCTAGCACTGAGCCCGGTGCCTGGAACATGGTAAAGGCTTAATAAAGCCAACCCTCCATCATTTTATTCGTTTGGTGGATGGGTCCATCCATCCCTCCATCCATTGCATTTTCCCGTAATTAACCATTCTGTGTGACATGTAAATCAAGGAGTTAGTGAGACTAGTCAGGACTAAATGGAGGCATTTTGCAAAGAAGCCTCAGAACAGACTTCCTGGTTAAGCCTCAGAAGACAAATCATTTGTTCTCTTTACCCCTGCACATGCAAACAACCTTGTTGCCAGGGGAAAAAAATAATTCAAATGCATTTGTCTGGAGGTATTGTAAATTCAGCTCATCTTAGCTGTGGGGGGGTGGGGGGTGGGGAACATTTGGAATTCAGCTGTGGAAAGCCAGGACGATACTTAATACTTGAGTGAGCTTGCTGTATAGTGGACTCCCAGGTGAGAAAGGAGCAGTCCTGGCATGCAGAGAAAACCTGCTGTGTGGCAGAGATGGCAGAGATGAAGACAATCTGCTTTGCCAAGGGGAGTCTGTTTGATCATTGGATTGCCAAGTGGGGGGTGCGCTGAAGGGCCCACAGCTAGGAACGAATGGGAGGGTCTGAAAGAAGCTACTTGTGTGGGGAGTGAGCCACACAGCCCCAGGGGAGACTAGAAACTCCTATCCTGAGAGGAGCTGAGATTTTTTCCATGGGGGTGCCCTTTTCCAGTAACATGGATTGGAATCCCATATGGCTTCAATGAAGACTCTTTCCAAGGGCTACAATGGCTGAAAATCTTGGGACCCCTGCAGTTAACCTGGTGATCTCAAATCTAGCTCAGTTGGTCCTAAAACCACAATACAGTCTGTGGTTGGGCTAACTACAACACTTTCTGGTTTGGTGAGTAATAATGGCAGTGGAAATAATTAGCATTTATATGGCACCTTAAGGTTTATAAAACACTTTACATATGTTATTATATTTTTTCCTTGTAACAACCTTTGGAGGAGATATTTATGTTATATATATATATATGTATATATATATATATATACATATATATACATATAATCATCCCCATTTTGCTGATGAGGAAACTGAAACTGCAAAGGGTTATGATTTGTCCAGAGTCACTCAGCTAGTTTATGTTGGAGGCAGGATTCAAACTCAGGTCCTCCTGACTGCAAGTCCCATACTCTGTGTACCAGGAACTATGCTAAGGACTTTATCATTATTTTCTCCTTTCATCTCCACAATAATCCTGAAAGGTAGGTGCTATTACTGAGGCAAAACAGAGGTTAAGTGATTTAGTCAGAATCACACAGTTAGTAAATATCTGAGGTCAAATTTGAACTCAGGTCTTCCTGACTCCAACCTGTCCTTTCCTTGTTATTAGCCTTTCAGTGTTTGTGCTCTACTGGCATATTTTTGAGAGGGTAGTCAGTCAATGAACATGTATTTATTGAGCACTTACTATGTACTAAATTCTGTGCTAAATGCTGAAAAAAGGCAAAAACACAATGACTGCTCTCAGGTAGCTTACCTTCACATTCCCATGCAGACAACTACGTACATACAAGATCTATAAAGGGCAATAAGACATGATCATAGGGAACAGGAAAGGACCTTCTGCAGAAGGTGAGATTTGAGTCAAGCCTTTATTGAGGTTTGGGATGTTGGGGACCCCAAAATACCGACATGCCAGGTCCTGCTCAAATGAATTCAACACAAGTCTTCTTAAAGCCAAGGAAAAACAAAGTTTATTAAATGACTTACCATATTAGGTTGACTCTTAAGGAGCCTAAGCATTTGTAACACTTGTATTAACAAGTGGGCCAGATAGAATCTCAGCTAGACAGAGTCTGAGCTGGATTGAATCTGAGCACCTTTATGGAGGCAAGATGGAACTAAATACAGAAGACTGAGGGAAGAATTCAGGTGGTCTGGAGGCCCCAGGGATGAGCTTGATTGGAGGAGCCAGCCTGGAATGTAGATCAAGTCCAGGGAGGATCCTGATGGGAGTGTCCAGACAATAGGACACTGATAAGATCCAGGATCAAAGGCAGGAAGCTCCAGGGCTGGGTGACCTGGACCTCAAGAGGATGCTAAATCAAATAAGGGGAATCCAAGAAGCCACGGAAAGGCCAGACTTTCCAGAGCCCTTCAGACAAATGGAACCAAAACTCAGTCCAAGGGACAAAGGTCTTGACTTGGGCTTGTACCCCATCACCTTGAAGGAAGCCAGGAAAGTGGGACCACCACCACCACTTCCACCACTGTCCATAGAGATGTTTCAGAAGGTGAACTTGAGTAGTGTGCTGTTGGTCACTTGAGGAGGTCAGGAAACCCTCTTGGTGTGGGAGATGTGCACATGTTTCAGATACTATGCTGGGCAAGGCAGTCCCAGAATAAAAGATGTTCAAAGAGCATCTAGGTTTTACTTTGAAAACAGATTTGTGGGTGGCAGAGAAGGCACAGAATTCTGACCTTGCCCTCCAGTGGAAGCCCAGCTGCACACAAGCACTTCTTATACATTGTTATTGCTGTGTCCTTCCCCCAACCCATCTATCCAGTAGCTGCTTGGTGAGAATCCTGTGATGTTATTGGAAATTAGCCTTAAAAAGGAGATGAATGACTGCCTCTTTAGCATTTTCTGTAGGGAGAAATAGAGCAGGGCCAAAGACAGGGTTCTTATTGAGAATATTCAAGAATGCTTAGAGATGCCACAAGGGCTTTTGATAGCCAGTGACCTAGGATGGCATTTTAAATAATGATAATGATACTAATCACACCATCATCACCATCATCATCATCACCATCATCACCATCATCACCATCATCACCACCATCATCACCATCATCACCACCATCATCACCATCATCACCACCATCATCACCATCATCATCATCATCATCATCATCATCATCATCATCA